>CM045888.1:34848448-34956753 GCA_025169545.1 Anguilla japonica | reverse complement strand
GTACTTTGTAATTTCTTCCAATAAAAAAAAAAAAGTAAAAAAAAAAAAAATAAAAACCCTACCCTCACTGATAAAAACTAGACCCTACGGTGTCGGATTACTTGCGTCGCCATGGATGTCGCTTGCCGTAAAGAAGTTTACTAGATGTCGTAACACTTAGAATTTGGAGGTACAGCGCTACCGCGCCGCAACTAATGAAAACGTCCAAATGGCGGGCAAATAATATGGCGGACATAGGTGGTCCCAATAGCAAAGTTGTAGAGCACGTTCAGAGGCATAGGTCGATGAAGTTTTGTGTTGATCGGACTTATGGTGTGGGAGTTATGGCCTTTTACGCATTACCCTTTGTTATAGCGGCACCATCTGGCCGACACACGTGATTTTAGTGCCTGAGTAGTGGGGGGCCATAGGAACCCATCTGCCAAATTTGGTTGCTCCAGGACTTATGGTTGCTGAGCCTCAGACACTTTTAGCGGAGAAAAATAATAATAATAATAATAATAATAATAATAATAATAATCCTAACAGATACAATAGGGTTCCACCAGCTTCGCTGCTTGGACCCCTAATAATAATCCTAACAGATACAATAGGGTTCCACCAGCTTCGCTGCTTGGACCCCTAATAATCCTAACAAATACAATAGGGTTCCACCAGCTTCGCTGCTTGGACCCCTAATAATAATAATCCTAACAAATACAATAGGGTTCCACCAGCTTCGCTGCTTGGACCCCTAATAATAATCCTAACAGATACAATAGGGTTCCACCAGCTTCGCTGCTTGGACCCCTAATAATAATCCGAACAGATACAATAGGGCTCCACCAGCTTCGCTGCTTGGACCCCTAATAATAATAATAATCCTAACAAAAACAATAGGGTTCCACCAGCTTCGCTGCTTGGACCCCTAATAATAATCCTAACAGATACAATAGGGTTCCACCAGCTTCGCTGCTTGGACCCCTAATAATCCTAACAGATACAATAGGGTTCCACCAGCTTCGCTGCTTGGACCCCTAAAAATAGGGACAATTTACTTGACGGATCATTAGACTTCACTAAATTAACGTTTAGCTTTAAAATGAGACTTTCGACATTAAAAGATGATCAGATTGAGCAATCGTGAAGTTAATGTATTAGCGAGTAATATAGCTAAACATGTAGCGCCAGTGTTGTTTTTATTATTGCGTTCAGGTTTTGTCACAGTCACAATCAGCGAGGAAAAAAAAACAATAATTTATTTCAACTGCTAAAAAAACGTGTAATTCCCCAAATACTTTTGGAATTCACTGTATATAACAATGTATGATTTTAAAGTGACTTTGAAAAGCAGACAGTCTCCGAAAAACGTACTATCCTCCTTGAACTTAAATTCGTTTTTTCTTCTTATCGGATTTTGGCAGTGTAGACGCTACTAGGCATATTACTGCCCTCCGCAGTATATAAATTTAACAATCTTACTTCATATTTTCATATATAATCCTGAATCATGCAGTAACTGTAATACTGCTTTTGTGATCAGCTGGTGATTCTCATTTTGACCAAAGAAAGATTTAACAGAAAATGACAAAACTCCTAGGTCTGACAATCTCTTATTAAAAAATTTCCTTTCTGTATTATATTTGCTACATTCCAGGAAAACATGCTTGCCTGTTTCAGGGCTTTCACACACATAATCCAGTAGGATGTTTTCCTATAATGTGCAAGTACTGATTTAACCCACAGTGTCCGAGCCTCAGCCTGCAAATGTGAACAGAATCTCTTCGGGTTCAAGAACAATAACTGGCTTTTTTAATCTGAGGATGAAGAGAAAAATAGTGTCTTTCTTTGGTCTCCTTTTCCCATAATCCCCGCCATTCTCTTTCAACACCCTCCTTGATTTTTTCACTAAGTTCCACTCTTCCCAGGGGTATATTTACATCTATTTCTCCTTTCTTTAGACTTGCCTTTGCTATTTCATTTCCCTCAACTCCAGCATGCCCAGGAATCCAGCAAAACTTGACTTCACAGCCAGTCTTCCCAATTCTAAACAGAACAGATACGATCTCATTAATAAGGTCAGGCCGAGCGTTTAATTTACCTCCCTTAAAGCCATCAGAGCAGCTGCTGAATCAGAACAAATGAGAACTTTATTTGGTCTTATGTCCTCTGTCCACCACAAAGCCCAAAGAATTGCCAATAGTTCTGTTGTGACGACAAAACTTCCATTTGTGGTACGCTGATCGATCCTAGATCCAAGCTGATCCACATACATCACAAATCCTGCTTTCCCACTCTCTGGGTCCCTAGAACCATCTGTGAAAATTTTCAAATAAGATCCCATTACTCTGTTAAGATAATGCTCTATTTTTGAAACTATCACCCTATTATCCTTTTCTTGTAAAAAGGGAAGATCAATGTCCAGCTCTTGCATTAACCAAAAAGTTACAGGTAACCATCCCATATGATTTGCTATGCTTTCCTGCTCCATTCTCCTGGCCCACTGATTTACTCGAAAAATGGTTTGTTTTTGATCTTGCCACCAGAATCCCATGACCCTTGTAAAAGACACCTAGCTGGGAGGGTTTGATTGGATCCACTTAGTTTTACCCAGTACTGCAGCCCCAACTTAATACGCCTTAAGCATAAGGGCATTTCTCCCATTTCAATAAGCAGTGCAGGAATTGGGGAGGTTTTAAAAGCCCTGCAACAGAGTCTCAATGCCTTGCTCTGCAGAATATCAAATTTTCCAAGCACCGACTTAGCAGCTGAGCCATGAACAAAACATCCATAATCAATGCATGGTCTCCCTCTCTGCCCCCCAGTCACATCCAGCCAGACTTCTCATGACATTTAACACTTTATCACATTTTGCTAGTATTCTTGCTATATGAACAGCCCAAGTCATTCGTTCTTTGAACCAAACTCCCAGATATTTAAAATCTTTCAGTCTCTCTAGTAAAGATTCATGCATGTGCAGTCCAAGGTTAGGTAACTTCCTAATCTAACACCAAAGATCATAAATTTAGACTTTGCCGCTGAGATTTTAAAGCCCCATTTGTCTGCCCATTCCTCTACAGAAACTAAAGCCTTTTGAACTTGTTTTAAAGTAAACTCTGCATTTCTTCCTCTTCTTCAAATGGCACCATCATCTGCAAATTAAGACTGTCCAAACCCTCTTCCAATGTTACTAAATATATTATTTATCATAATATTAAATAGGACCGGCTGATTACACTTCCTTGCAGGGTACCATTTTCTATTTCAACAATTTTTGAACTTTTTCCACCCACTTGTGCTTGTATTGTTCTTTTCATTAGAAAATCTTTAATCTAATTGTACATTCAACATTCATTTTAATCATTAGTCCCTCCTTCCACAGAGAATCATAAGCTTTCTCAACATCCAAAAATACACTTACCACTATTTCTTTATTATCAAATGCCTTTTTAATATCTTGATCTAAAACTGCAACTGATTGTTGCCCTTCCATTTCTGAAACCATTTTAGAAATCAGCAAACAGTCCCTTACTTTCTAAAAAATAAACTAGCCTATTGGTAATCATCCTTTCTAGGATTTTCCAAAGCACTCATGTCAACGCTATAGGACGATGTGAACTGGGGTCAGATGCATCTTTACCTGGTTTCAAGATAGGAACTATAACTACATGTTTCCATTCCATTGGCAAACAACCCTCTGCCCACACCGAGTTAAACAAACCTAGGATTTCCTCGAGAACTAAATCATCTAAATGTTTGAATAATTCATAAGACAGCCCATCTCTCCCAAGAGTAGTGTTTGCACCAGAGTAAATAGCATCCATCAATTCTTTCATAGTAAAAAACAAATTAATTAGATTGTCATTTTCTGAACTCCTATCCAATTTCCACTGATTAATTAACATCAATTTAGTCCTCTTCAAACCTCTCTGAACTCCCAGATTCCCAGAGCTGTGCACTGCTTGAAAAACATCAACAAACATGTCACCTTTTTCTTTGTCGGATACTTCTTCCACCTCACCATTCTGTAAAACTGGAATTGGTATTCTTTTATAAAGTCCCGACATTCTGTGTACCGCTGACCACAGGTGCCTTACAGGAGTCTCAGGGCCTAGTGTTTCACAAAATCTCCTTCAACTGTTTCTTTTTGTATTTTTAATTACTCTTCTTGCTACTGCCCTTAATCTCTTATATTCCACTGCATAACACAGCATTGGGTGTTTCCTTAATTTTCTATATGCTCTATTTCTGTTCCTTACAGCTATATCACACTCCTTATTCCACCAAGGAACCAACACGCGGGATCTGGGATTCTGCTTCATAGGAACAGTGCAACAAGCTGCCCTATGGATCATCAAACTGAGAGAATTGTCTAAGCATTCCAATTATCTACAGAGCCCTCACTGTCTATCTCTCCTACTAAATTGTGAGCCCTTTCCAGAAATTCATCCCATTTAGCCTGAGGAAAATTATATCTGGGAACTCTCTCTTCCACTTCAAATTTCTACCGAATCTATATAAAATAGGATAATGATCACTACCTAGTGTATATCTATCCATAACATCCCACTCTCCAATTCTGGCTAAGTTTGAAGAAGCAATTGATAAGTCTATGTGACTGCAAATATTCCTTACAATATGATACCTGGTCGGCCTTCCATCATTTATCACTACCAAATCGTACTTATCTACAACTACTCCATTGTTGTACTTGCTATCACTGCCCCATAAAGGGTTATGAGCATTAAAGTCCCCATATAATAGGACATTTTACATGCCCCGTAATCTCATCAAATTGACAATACCAAACATTTACATGGATTATAAAAATTGAGAACAGTTATAGAACTATGGCTACTCCAAACTTCCACAGCCAAACACTCAAGATTAGAGCTTATATCAAGTCTGCAATACTAGAGTCCTGACTTAATAAAAGTTGCACACCCCCCACCTGATCTATCAGACCTATCTATTCTCAAACATTCATACCCCGGAATTACAAATTCAAGGCAGGGCTCTTGGATACATATCCATTCTGGTTTCTCTTTAAATGCATCAACAAATCTCTTTAATTCCTGGCCATTTGCTATTAGACTCCAGGCATTCCATTGAAGAATATAAAACATTCATATAAATCACCAGTATCATCGTCCCCATACAACTCCTCCATAATGACAGACCTTGTCAACTGTGAGTTATCTGTATGTTGTTTCTCTGTCATGTACTTGTGTAATATTTCCGGTGAGAACTGCTTCGTGCCAAGAAACCTTTCAGCTGCATCAACCGCTATCTTAATAATGTCTGATCTCTTGGTTGTTGTTTTTGCTACTACCAACACATCAACAATGAAAGCTAGAAATGATTCCCTGCTCAATATCATCATATTAGGGGGAAAGGCCAGCAAAGTTGGAATAGCGTGCTGGTTCCCCAGCACTGCACTGTTTACCATTACGTTCCCAACTCCCCGTTCTGTCAACACTTTTAACTACCTCTGCATACAAAACTTTGTGCTGATCTTTCACATTCTGGACACTCCTGGCCTGGACAAAGTGCTCACATCCACGGAACGATACCGCATGATCCCCTCCACAGTTACAGCATTTGGGGACCTCAGCCTTACATACTTGTATTACATGATCTTCACCACATTTCGCACATCTACGTTTACCCCGACAAGAGCCACCTACATGTCAAAATCTCTGACAGTTATAACAGCGTAACGGTGGTCTTACGTACTCTCTTACATGATACGCCATGCTTCCAGGATATACTCTTTCTGGCAACACACTGCCTGCAAATGTTAGCAGGACCGGCGAGTTCCCATTGCCTCCCTCCTCACACTCGAATCTCAAGACTCCGGTCACTCGGCCGCCCTTAATGTGTCTAAGATTTCCTTCTCAGACAGGCCGGCGTACACTCCATAAATCACTCCTTTGGGTCCCTGTCTTTCTCTAGGAACCAAGCTCCCAACCTTCTCCACCAGCTTCCCCACCCCCTTAGTGTTGTCATATTGTTTCTTATCTTCGCAGCAAAGTCGCAGCAGGCCATTTGACAATATCTCGGCCTGAAAATCCTTACCTATCTGACTCTCCAAAGTGGTTGTAACTCTTAGGGGATTTAATGCCCTAAATCCTCCATCTCCCTGTTTCTGATCTTTAACTTTAAACAACACAACAAATTCTTCAGAATTACTAATTTTCCTCATTTTATTTTCCCCAACTACTTCTGATATCTCAGGTCTTTCATTCGATGCTCCTCTCTTCTGGCTTCCCTTACCCACTTTCTTCCACACACCTCCCTCAACCCCAGCACCCCTTCCTGTAGCCACAGGCTACCAAAGTACACCTTTCCTTACACTACTTCTAATAATAATAGCAGAAAAAAGCAAAAAAAAAAAAGGTGGCCAATCAATATGAATTTGAGCAACCACCACTGAATACACAAAACTCAGCCGGAGTGTCTAATGGCGACTTCCACCTGCAATCTCGATACTGTACTCTCCAAACCAGCGTGCTGTTTTACGAGTGTCTGCTCAATATGTTCCCCGGAAACACAACCCGCTTTGCGATCTTGCGGCCTAGCTAAATTCGTTTCACTTCCCACTCCACCATTTAAAACAGAAACCATTTTCTTCAGTCAAATCGTAAACACACGCCCATTGCCCGCCCCCTAACAGAATTTGCATACCTTAAGTCTAGCTTGTTAACTAGTTAGGTTGCATGTTTTCAAAGTGTAGCTTGTAAGCAAGCTGACATAAGGGTCAGCCAGATTGTAAACTAGCTAGGTCGTCAAATTGTCCTTACGACCTAGCTTGTTAACTGGGTGGCCTTTGTACCACCTAGCTAGTTAACTAGGTGGTCATTGTACCACCTAGCTAGTTAACTAGGTGGCCTTTGTGCCATCTAACTAATTAACTAGCTGCGCTTATGACCTAGCTAGTTAACTAGCTGGCCATACAGTGTAGCTAGCTGGCCAAAGCGGGAACTAGCTGTGTTCTGAGTGCAGCTAGCTGGCTTTTAGATGCAGCTAGCTAGATCATATGGCCAGCTAGCTACCAGAAACGGCAGCTAGCTAGGTCTTATGGCCAGCTAGCTAGGTCGCATGGCCAGCTAGCTATGACCAAGATGGTAGCTAGCTACAAATAATGTTTAAATGTTAAAAGGGCTTGCCATCGAAATCATCCTGTCACCTACTTGGCGGCGTACAAGAACCGTGCGTAATGAACTGAAGATTTCAAATTTTGTTTCATCAGTCCGTAAGACCTTCTTACAGTCTTCAGTAGTCCACTGTCGGTGCTTCATGGCCCAGGCAAGCCTATTTTTCTTATTTAGCCATTTTAGCAATGGCTTTTGTACTGTCACATGACCTGTCAAACCTGCAGCTTGAAGTCTTCTTTTCTTGTTGAAACTGAGAATGGCTTACTTCGACCATTGTTAAACTGTGCTTGAAGCTGTTGTCCTGTTGTGAATTTGCATCTGCCGGACCTCTTCCTGTAAGTGACTCACTGACACCTTGGCTTTCTTTGCAATTTCTCTAAAGGAAAGACCTACACTTTTAAGGGTTATAATGGTCTGTCTGTCTTCCTTAGTTAATTGCATTTTTCTTGCAATTATGATACCAATATACTACTTCCTGTGGTGCAATATTGTACAAATAATGCTTCAGAGGGTATAGTAATACAGTCTGTTCCAACACTGATTTTATACAGACAGAGGGTCTGTAAGTAATCAACAAAAGTTGGGACACCTGTAGGAATTATTTGCATCAACTTTCAAGGCTTAATTTACTTCCATTGCTGCAGAAAAACTGTAAGTTGTTAACCCATTCCTTGTTCCCTGAAAAAGGCCTTTTTTATAACTGAAATGTACATTATTTTTCCGTTTTTGGTGACCTTAACTTCTGGCAGTTTACCACTTAACTTTGTACCATTTAGGGTCATTCACTGGACTGCTTAAATTTCAATAAAACTGGAAAAATGGGGGTGTTCTAAAACTTTTTACCAGTAGTATATATAGACACTTTCAACGGTAACAACATAAACAAACGTTACTGCGCATGTGCGTTGTTCTGGCCCTAACTTAACTTCCGGCAGACTTCCGCAAACAATCAATAACAACAGAGTCCCTTTAGACTATTTCTGATAACAAGCAAAATAAATAACTAAATTAATAAATAAGTAAATTATGTTAGATAGCTAGTTAACACTATGGCAAGCCAATATTATTTGGGGTTACCAGTCGAAGAAAAGTACCGTTACTTGGCCAAACTCAAATGCGATAACGTTACACTACCAGAAAAACAAGCGACAGAAACAGATAACTGCTGACAGTATTGCACCTTGCGGAGCATCATACATTCCCTGCATAATCCATAACTGTTCTGGGTTACACGCACATTCCTGTGTAAAAAGTGCACTTTTTCTATGATATTGCTTAAAAACGATGATTAAATGAGACACAAAATGGGGCTAGTGCTGGGCAGCATGTGTAGCCAATGCAATTACTATGGGTATTCATTTGTATAGCATGCATTGATGGAAAAACATTGTGGCTCTTAATAGTTTGGGTCATCTTGCTAGGTTACCACAACAAAAAATTATCAGGCAATGTAACGCTGTCAAGTCATTGGAAACAGGTATCATAACGTTCGTTCAAAACGTAGCTATAGCGTATCAACTACTAGCATTGATCTAACGTTTCTGTGTATAATTTATACAATGTTAGCTATGTTTAGCTAGCTAGCTAGCTACAATCAATTTAGTTAGCTAATTGTTCATAACTATTGAAGGCTTGTTACTGGTCAGCTAGCTATTAGCTATCGCTTATCATGAGTTTGTTACTTGAAACAAAGTCAGTGCTACAGTGAGAGCACCTATTCGACCACCTTCGTTCGACAGACAGGAAAACGTAAACTGATTTGCAACTATATATGAAATAGATGAAATATCGGTAACAACCTGTACCTAGTTAAGTAGGAAAAAATGTCCTTGTTATCCTCCCGTAGTTATTTTTTCAACACTTTCACAATTTTTTTTCCTGTGCCGGCAAATAAGTCAGAGGTGGTCCAGCGCTAGCTTTTGGTTGCTAAGGGGACGTGTATCCACAAGCCTGTATAAATGAATGGAACTTAACATAAATTTGCTAGCATACTGTACAAGTGTCCTATCTTGCGTATTGAGGTTAATATGAGAAAGGGTGGTTCCTATCAGCACGTCTAGGAATCCGTACATATTCACTGTTGTAACTCAAGTCGCAGGACGCAAAATAGCCGTTGGGAAAGCAGTTTGAAAGTATGAAGCAACGTCTGCGCCATTGGCTTTAATGGGTCACGATGAGATCATTACGAGCGTTTTGCTAGTCTTAAAGTTGATATATATTAAATAAGCCGGTATTAGTATTACTAAATGTGTATGTATGAAGTTGATTTATTTATTTATACAGTTTATTATGTGTATTTTTACAGGATTTACATTTCAATAGGTAACGATGTGCAGTTATTTCTCAAAAATACGAAGTAACAATGGGCAAGCACCAGCTATAATAATCGCAGGGATTCAAGCAATTCGTTTCACAATTCCCTAGTGAGGTTACAAAGTTAAATAATGTATTTTTTACAAATTTTCAAAATTGCATTTGTTCCAAGTTGCACCCCACAGCACAACAACCTGAGCCCAACGTCAGTCTGCTCATCAGTTTAACTTTCACTCCGTTTGTAATCGGTGCCATATTAGCCAGTAAACTCAAACCCAATAATAAACAAACACAGGCCGGAAGTTAACTTAGGGCCAAGCGCATAACCTTGGCAATGCGCGTGCGTCCCATGAAAGCGTCTAGATCAATGGTCTCCAACCCTAGTCCTGGAGAGCTACAGGGTCTGCTGGTTTTCATATGACTCTGGATAGGTTTGTAAGATTCTATCTTTATTTCATAGGCCTAAATATTTAAATATTAAAATTTTTATATGGATTTATACTATGTATGTATGGATGTATGTACAGTTGAGGCCAAAGTCAATTTATTTTGGCAAGTCAATTAGGGCATCTACTTTGTTCACATCATTTAAGTTAATTTTAAAACAATCTATGAGAGATGGATTTATTTCAGCTTTAATTCACTTAATCAGAATTCCAGTGGGTCTCTTTAAACAGTCTGGAATATTCCAGAAATTGATGTAATTACTTTTAAAAGCTTCTGATTGGCTAATTGTCCTAATTAGGAGTTAATTGGCACCTGTGGCTGTATTTAAGGGCCTACCTTTAGAGCCACTGCCTTTTTGCCCTCGATACCATGGGGAAATCCAAGCAACTCAGCCAAGGCCTCAGAAAAAAAATTGTGGACCTCCACAAGTCCAGTTCCTCCTTAGGAGCACTTTCCAAACAACTGAAGGTACCACAAGCATCTGTACAAATAATTGTATGCAAATATAAAAATCTTGGGACCACACAAACACTGCATCGTTCAGGAAGGAGGCACAAATTAATTCCCAGAGCTGAACAAACTTTGGTCCTGAAGGCTCAACTGAACCCCAAGTCAATAATAAAGGAACTGTTGAAGGAGTTGGAGGCATTAGGTACCAAAGTATCTACATCCATCATTAAGAGAATCCTACATTGCCATGACCTGAAAGGCTGTCACACAAGGAAGTAGCCCCTACTCCAAGACTGGCATAAAAAAGCCAGAATTAAGTTTGCAGGTGATCACCAGGAGAAAGACCTAGCATTTTGGAGGAGTATTCTCTGGTCAGATGAAAAACAAATTAAACTGTTTGGCCATAATGATCAGCGCTATGTATGGAGGAAAAAGGGTGAGGCTTTTAATCTGAAGAACACCATCCCAATTATGAAGCTTGGGGTGGCAGCATCATGTTGTGGGGGTGTTTTTTCTGGAAAAGGGACTGGTGCACTTCAGAAAACAGATGGCATCATGAAGAAGGAGGATTATCTAGAAATACTGAAGCAACATGTCAAGACATCAGCTAGAGAGTTAAAACTTGGTCGCAACTGAGTCTTCCAGCAGGACAATGATCCTAAACATACCTCCAAATTTGAGACAAAATTGTTTAAAGACAACAAAGTGAAAGTACTGGAGTGGCCATCACAAAGCCCTGACCTGAATCCCATAGAAAATTTGTGGACTGAACTGAAATAATGTGTCTGAGCAAGGAGGCCCACAAACCTTACTGAGTTACACCAGTTCCTTCGAGAGGAGAAGGAACTGGTGTTCCTTTAGGAACTTTACTCAGGAAATGTATGGTAACATGAAATGTGTAGAGTTGTGAAAAATTTAGTTTGAATGTCTTTAGCCTAGGTGTATGTAAACAAACTTCCGGTGCTGTATAGGAATGGGGTATGCCCCTCCAAGGTGTATCTTGGATGGATGGCATACCTGCCATCCCAATAGGTTAAAAATGAATGGCACAAGAATTCATTTTCTCTGGGTACCTGCCTATGTTGGTATAGAGGGAAATGAAGAAGTAAATATTCTGGCCAAACAGACCTTAAGACTCCAAAGCATCGACTTACACATTTTACTTCGTAAAGCTGAGGCCAAGGTTTATATCAAATCCCATACGCACAAAATCTGGCAGGAACACTCACACAATGATGAAACAGGTAGACACTTGTCCAGAATAGAGAAACACGTTGGTGCTGGGAGAATGGGAATCTGAAAATATAAACCATTATAACGCGCTTAAGAATAGGTCATACAGGGCTCATTGTATAAAATAGGTAAACATCTGACAGTGAAAGGCATACACTGTAATGAACCAGAATCGGTAGAACCCATTATTTCAACGTAATGCATACAGTAAAGAAGCAAACAGTTTATTTATATCATTGAGGAATGGACAACACAGTATGTCGTTGTCCAGGAAAGTCATGAAACAAAATATTCAGTTACATCATCAGCTTTAAAAAAAAACTGGTTTAGTTAAAATAATTTCGTTTTTTTCCCTGCCAAATCTACTGCTCCACACTCCAGTCCAGTTGGTGGCGGTCATGCACCAAAAGCCGGTGTAGAAACCTCCATTAAACCTCAGAAGAATAAGAATTTGTTGCGACAGCTCCTACCCGCTCCAGTTCCTGGTTCCTATATACGCTCTATGGGGCGGCTAATGGAATTCCGATTCACACTCATTTTCAGTCGGCAGCGGTAAAAACGTTGGTTACAAACCGCCATAAAACCAGAAGAAGAAGGGAAAAAATCATGTCTTTCTGGGGAAGAGCCACGGTAGCCTTAAGACATGTCCACCGATTTTTCTACAGTGCGATGTTATCTCGTCGAACACTTCGTCGTGGCGTTTTTGGGTCTTTCCTATTTGGTGGCACCATAGCGCATCAGCACTACGGAACATGGTTGATACGTACTCCCGACAGTGTTCATGCCATTGAAGAAGAAACCACGGTATGTAGCCCAACCAAGACGAATTCATGTTGAGGAGCTTCTAGTGATATATCTTATAACATTTTACGTTGCTAACTACAAGTTGTCTGTTGTTTAACTTTCCTTTGGTTTATGTATTACGACTACTGTAACTCGGCTACCCAAGAACATTCTATTATTAGGTAGAGCTTGTTAGCTACATTTTTAATGTTAGTTCTAGCCATGTTGGGAAAACATGCAAATCCGTCTGGTCTGCATCAAACAAACGTGTTATTTTTTAAAACTACACTATTAAAACGAAGATTGCACGTGCTAGACTACCTGTCCTACAACTTTAAAAACGGGAAAACGTGTCGTTCCGTCTTTACATTTAGAAAACGCAATGCCACCATGGAGAAGTTTCTTTAATTTGTCTGGATGTGAAATTGGGCCTAGCTATAGTTAAGTATCGGTAGCTACGAAGTTGTTGAAAACGGTACTTATAATCAGGGATGTAAGTGAATGGGGGTCTGGCAGTCCTCCACCAGGCAAATGTTGCTTTTAAGGAAGGCCATTCTGCATTTCAGAGAGGTTAGGTGACTACACTAGAACACATAATACTTTATTATTATTTAATACTTTATATCTTACACCTGTCACATCCCCAACAGCACAGACTCATTTGGCTGACGGCCGATATACATTTGCACTAGGCTACATTGTATTCAGATAGTTAGCATATCGGAAAGACGTCGTTTAGACGTCGGCCTCCGGTCGAGAGCGATGTTTCTCCGATCTTGGGCCGACGATAGCATTCTGTAGCACAATGCATTCCATTCATTGTGACGTTGTCATAAATATGATTTTTATTCAGACAGGACAATGAATATGGAACACGATATTAAACCCGGTCAACATTTCACGAACACAACTGTCTGTCAAAAATAGGTGACACGCCCACAAACAGCCGATCGTGGGGACGCGGCGCGGCGACAGGCGGCCGTCGCCGCGTATAGTGTGGTTTCACCGTGACGGTGAAGCCACACCTAGATCTGAAAGATGTTAGTCAGCTGCCTAGCTAGGCTGTTTAATGTCTAGCTAGTGAGTAACAACCAACAACAAAAACATTGTCTGACTAATTAGCCAGATAGGAATTCCTTCAAAGTTGTATCTGATTAGCTAGCTAGGTGGCTGGTAGAAACGAACAACTAGCAACTAATACATTAGGAAGATTTTTTTTGTTTATTATTGTTTGGGTTACTCACTATAGCTACACATTAGTTAGCCTAGCTAGGCAGCTTATTAACATTTTTCAGCGCTAGGTTACTGCAAAAATTTTTTATTCAGACTGGACAGTGATAGTAGCTAACGGCGATAACTATGTTGCAGAGCCATCGACAATTTCAGAGACTTTTCTCCACGCTGCGTTCCTCTAATCAATGTCTCTGTAGGAGATTTTATTAAATTGGGAAACCCTATACGGAAATTACGAGTTAGGTCCTCCATTGTGGAACGATAGAATGTGGAACTAAAATGAGAAAAAATAGGGACAATTTACTTGACGGATCATTAGATCAAATCAGATTGGTTATCGCGACGCGGCGAGGGGGTCAAAGTTGAATTTTTGCCATCTCCACTGCGGCCTCCCTGCCTCCCGCCGCGCCGCCGGCAATCCCAAAATGCCTTGCGGGGTCTAGCCGCCACCTCTCATTCAAAGTGAATGGAGGCGGCGGGGCCGCGTATAGACGCTTTCATCGGACGCACGCCCGATGCCAAGGTTATGCGCTTGGCCCTAAGTTAACTTCCGGTCTGTGTTTGTTTATTATTGGGTTTGTGTTTACTGGCTAATATGGCACCGATTACAAACGGAGTGAAAGTTAAACTGATGAGCAGACTGACGTTGGGCTCAGGTTTTTGTGCTGTGGGGTGCAACCTGGAACAAATGCCATTTCGAAAATTTGTAAAAATACATTATTTCACTTTGTAACCCCACTAGGGAATTGTGAAACGAATTGCTTGAATCCCTGCGATTATTATAGCTGGTGCTTGCCCATTGTTACTTCGTATTTTGAGAAATAACTGCACATCGTTACCTATTAAAATGTAAGTCCTGTAAAAATACACATAATAAACTGTATAAATAAATAAACCAACTTCATACATATTAATACAGCCTTATTTACTATATCAACTTTAAGACGAGCAACACGCTCGTAATTATCTCATCGTGACCCATTAAAGCCAATGGCGCAGACGTTGCTTCATACATTCAAACTGCTTTCCCAACGGCTATTTTGCGTCCTGCGACTTGAGTTACAACAGTGAATATGTACGGATTCCTAGACGTGCTGATAGCGACCACCCTTTCTCATATTAACCTCAAATACGCAAGACAGGACACTTACACAGTATGCTAGCAAATTTATGTTAACTTCCATTCATTTATATAGGGTTGTGGATACACGACCAAACGCAACCAAAAGCTAGCGCTGGACCACCTCTGACTTATTTGCCGGCAGAGAAAAAAAATCGTGAAAGTGTAGAAAAAATAACCATGGGAGGATAACAAGGACATTTTTTCCTACTTAACTAGGTACAGGTTGTTACCGATTTCACCTAGTTCGTATATAGTTGCAAATCAGTTTACGTTTTCCTGTCTGTCGAACGAAGGTGGTCGAATAGGTGCTTTCACTGTAGCACTGACTTTGTTTCAGGTAACAATCTTATGATAAGCGATAGCTAATAGCTAGCTGACCAGTAACAAGCCTTCAATAGTTATGAACAATTAGCTAACTAAATTGATTGTAGCTAGCTAGCTAGCTAAACGTAGCTAACATTGTATAAATTATACACAGAAATGTCAGATCAATGGTAGTAGTTGATACGCTATAGCTACGTTTTGAACGAACGTTATGATACCTGTTTTCAATGACTTGACAATGTTACATTGCCTGATCGTTTTTTGTTGTGGTAACCTAGCAAGATGACCCAAACTATTATAGCCACGATGTTTTTCCATCAATGCATGCTATACAAATAAATAACCTACAGTAACTGCATTGGCTACACATGCTGCCCACTAGCCCCAGTTTGTGTCTCATATAATCATATTTTTTAAGCAACGTCATAGAAAGAGTGCACTTTTTACACAGGAATGTGCATGTAACCAGAATAGTTATGGATTATGCAAGAAATGTATGATGCTCAGCAAGGTGCAATACTGTCAACACTATCTGTTTCTGTCATGTTTTTCTGGTAGTGTAACGTTATCGCATTTGAGTTTGACCAAGTAACGGTTCTTTTCTTCAACTGCTAAGCCCAAATAATACTGGTTAGACATAGTTTTAATTAGCTAGGTAACGTAATTTACTTGTTATTTATTTTGCTTGTTATCAGAAATAGTCTAGAGGGACTCTGTTATTGATTGTTTGCGGAAGTCGGCCGGAAGTTAAGTTAGGGCCAGAACAACGCATCTGCGCAGTAACGTTTGTTTGTGTTGTTACCGATGAAAGCGTCTATAGTGTGGCTTCACCGTAACGGTGAAGCCACACTATACACGGCGACGGCCGCCTGTCGCCGCGCCGCGTCCCCACAATCGGCTGTTTGTGGGCGTGTCACCTATATTTGACAGACAGTTGTGTTCGTTAAATGTTGACCGGGTTTAATATCGTGTTTCATATTCATTGTCCTGTCTGAATAAAAATCATTTTTGCAGTAACCTAGATCTAAAAGATGTTAATCTGCTGCCTAACTAGGCTGTTTAATGTCTAGCTAGTGAGTAACAACCAACAACAAAAACATTGTCTGGCTAATTAGCCAGATAATGCCTTCAAAGTTATAACTGGTTAGCTAGCTAGGTGGCTGGTAGAAACGAACAACTAGCAACTAATACATTCGGAAGATTTGTTTTGTTTGTTATTGTTTGTTGTTACTCACTATAGCTAGACATTAGACAGCCTAGCTAGGCAGCTTATTAACATTTTTCAGAGCTGGTTTACTGCAAAAATTATTTTTATTCAGTGATAGTAGCTAACGGCGATAACTACATTGCTGAGCCACCGACAATTTCAGAGACTTTTCTCCACGCTGCGTTCCTCTAATCAATGTCTCTGTAGGAGATTTTATTAAATTGGGAAACCCGATACGGAAATTACGAGTTAGGTCCTCCATTGTGGAACGATAGAATGTGGAACTAAAATGAGAAAAAAATAGGGACAATTTACTTGACCGATCAATAGATCAAATCAGATTGGTTACCGCGACGCGGCGAGGGGGTCAAAGTTGAATTTTTGCCATCTCCCCCGCGGCCTCGCCGCCTCTCGCCGCGCCGCCAGCAATCCCAACATGCCTTGCGGGGTCTGGCCGCCACCCCTCATTCAAAATGAATGGAGGCGCCGCCGCCGCACGTATAGTGTGGCTTCACCATGAGTGAGGGTGCACTAGACAGGGTGTGTGCAAGCGGCCAAAACCAGACTTCGTTTTTGAAGCTCATTTCCTGGTCTTGTTGTTCCTGGTTGCTCACTAGCGCCACTACGGTTGGCTCCAGTACAGGTGTTTTTATATCCGGTTTCCATATAAGTCTACGGTACAAATGCGGTCAAAATACAGTCAATAATTTTTTCTCATGAGTACAAATAGTCACAATATGTGTATTGTATTCGTCTTATGACTGTCCATGGGTCGATTTCATGATTTATTGTGTCATTTGGGCACTGTTATAATATTTGTTGTGGACCAATGAGGTACAGTTTGCGTCACTTCCTGATTACTGCGGAGGACTAAGCTACAGTAGGGGCTACAGTCTATGGTCACTGGGGTGGGAGGTGGCGCCTCTTGGCCTTGACATTGTGGCTCCGACCACGGTCCACCTGTGCGAAGTCAGAAAATGCAGGCATCCCATTTTGTAGTGATTTCATTATGGCGTGTGCTATTTACAGCTGCAGTAGATGACCATAAAATAATCATCCTCTGAAGTTTTTCGGTAGGTGAGTCATTTTTACTATTTCCTTTAGCCTACTTAACCAAATAATTAGTTGGCAGAAAGCGTAATCAGCTTGCTATATTTGGTAGTCCAGTAGCCTATGCTAAAACTTCGCAACTTCGGCTACCAAGCTATTTGACTAGCTAGCTAACCCTAACCGGCAAATATTCAAATAATCTGTCGAACGTGTTTGACAGCTTGTCAGCCGTGTACATTCCGTAAATGTCTACCTGGGCCATGCTTCACGCATGTGGCAAAGCTACTATAATCCTGCAGATATAAAACATTGCAGAATTTTCAGTTTCACGAAGCGAATTAAGAGTCTTAAGGTTTATTTGCTGAATAACATACAACACACGATGAAATCACACACACAATTTAACGAAATTAACCATCTTTGTACGACTGGCATTTAGAAAGGAACATGTTTTTAACATTTAAGAGACCGAGCATTTAAGACAGTGGTTCTCAGAATCGGTCCTGGGGGCTCCTTGCATATATTGGCTTTTCTCCATTGGTTTTGATGATTTACAAGAAAAGAAAAGAAAAAAAAATAGCCTAATAATAATTAGAAATTCAATGTACATTATTTTTGTCTTCATGCACCAGGTGGAAAACTTGCTGTACAAAGTGCGTTGTCATATTTACACGCCTGCAGATCATTTATTAAAATACTTGGTAGATTTGTTAATCACCGCTGACAGTGTTAATTTTTATTCGGTAGAAAGTGACTTACGAATGATCGGTCAGCTAGCGTCACCCAGCAAGTGAACACCACAAACGGCGATGGAGTAGCTAGTAGCAGTTACTGGCTCATTAACTGACTGTGGCGAAAACCTACGACGATAACTTGCTCGGTTAACAGCAGGTCTACCAGACAGTTATATGAAAATTAGCCTAGTCAAATCACCAGTAGCCTACACATCTCTGATTGATTGACCATCAGTGTAGTCGATGTTCTTCCCCTGTGGTTCATATTGCGAATGCGTGAGCTAACCACGGATAGCCTACCTAGCTCACTGGCAAGCTGATATGCTAGCTAAGCATATTCGTTTTGCTGAGAAACATAAATTGAAGATAACTGAACATAATTGTATTATTAATGTCATACATATAACGTGATTACATGAGTAAGTACACAGTACAGTCACGGATGGAAATTAAACTCCGCAAACATTTGATAATATATTTTAAAACATAACGGCAGACAGTCAGCTAGCCTCAAGTTCGTTCTGTAATCGTTCGTTCAGGTTGATGAGCTTTTCCACACCGGACTGTCAATCACATTGTAAAAATCACAAGACCGCTTAACTCTATGGTTTTGGCTCCAAATCGACAAAATGGCCGCGCCCGCCATTGAGCTTCAAAACGTGTTTTAGAGACCCACCGAGAGGCAATGGGTGACGTCACAGTAGCTTTGTCCATATTTTTTACAGTCTCTGGGTGTGTGAAGAAGGAAGGATCCAAGGCATCATGCTTGGGGACAGTGGCTTCCCTCTGAAAAAATGGCAAATGACACCAGTTCCACTACTGGTCAAAAGTTTTAGAACACCTCAATTCTTCCAGTTTTTATTGAAATTTATGCAGTTGTCTCAATGTACTCTGCAATTAAAGCATCGAACAAATAAACAGTTGGAGATAGCCACACTATACGCGGCCCCGCTGCCTCCATTCATTTTGAATGAGAGGTGGCGGCCAGACCCTGCAAGGCATGTTGGGATTGCCGGCGGCGTGGCAAGAGGCCGCGATTCCACGGGGAGATGGCCAAAGTTCAACTTTGACCCCCTGGCCGCCTCGCCGTAACCAGTCTGATTTGATCTAATGATCCGTCAAGTAAATTGTCCCTATTTTTTTCTAATTTTATTTCCACATTCTATCGTTCCACAGTGAAGGACCTAACTCGTAATTGCCGTATCGGGTTTCCCAACTTAATAAAATCTCCTAGAGAGACACTGATAAGAGGAACGCAGCGTGGAGAAAAGTCTCTGAAATTGTCGGTGGCTCTGCTATGTAGTTATCGCCGTTACTATTAGTTATCAGGGTCCAGTCTGAATAAAATCATTTTTGCAGTAACCTAGCCCTGAAAAATGTTAACAAGTTGCCTAGCTAGGCTGTCTAATGTCTAGCTAGGCAACTTAAGAAAAAAAAAAATTCTTCCTCATGTATTAGTTGCTAGTTGTTTGTGTCTACCAGCCACCTAGCTAGCTCACCTGATATAACTTCGAAGGCATTAGCTGGCTAATTAGCCAGACAATGTTTTTGTGGTTGGTTGTTACTCACTAGCTAGACATTAGACAGCCTAGCTCGGCAGCTGACTAACATCTTTCAGATCTAGGTTACTGCAAAAATGATTTTTATTCACACAGGACAATGAATATTAAACACGACATTAAATAGTGTGAATAGTGTGGGTTCACCGTTACTTGTTTACATTTTGAATAGATGTGGCTCCTGGGTAAATCTATCATTGTTTCCGTCGTAGTACTTTCGACACAAGCAATATCGGAAGTGCTATCCTAAAATTTCTTCTTACCGTGAAGAGTGCCTGACCCGCTAGCGTAGACATGTATTAACTTGGCGACACAATTACATCGAGAAATACTATCTTTGGAAAAAAAAGCGCTATATTCTGTAACTGAATTTAGATCAAACCTACCATGCACAAAAATATAAAAATGCTCGTCAATCTGTTTATAATGCCATCATAGCGCAGAGTGTTTAAAACCATAAAACCACCCCCTTAATAATAATTAAAATAATAATAATAATGCATTTAGATCAAACCTACTATGCATCAAAAAAAAAAACATTCGTCAATCACACTAAATCTGTTTATGGTACCATCATAGCGAGGAGTGTTTTAAGCCAGGGGTTCTCAAACTTTTTGGGGCTAGGGACCCTTTACAGGGGAGAAAGTTTTCCAAGGACCCCCTCATAATCGTAACACCGATTAAGCATATGCTTACTACCACATTTGTACTCTTGAATGCCATTGGAACTATTTGTATTCTAAAACTTTTCAACCTAAATACTTCAGACCTGTTTCATAGTGATAAACAGACACACATTTTAATTTGAATCATGTTAATACCACTTATATACTTTAAACAGAGGGTTGTTTTATTCAAATTGCATTTGGACTCAACTTGACAGCATTTATACTTTTCAAGTAATTGATCTTAAAAGCTTTCAGAAAATGAACAGTAGCAAGACTGGCATAGTCCTAATAAACACAGACATTTAAAATGACCAGTCTAAAGCTGACTTTCAGTAAGTGCTTCAACTTTAAAATAATTAACTTATTGCTCCTTATTCAAATCATTGGCAGAAAGCTCTGAACAAATCATAACAGAAGTTATCATAACAGTGTTACAGAACACATCATAGTAATTAGGCCTATTCACAAAATTTTGAGTGAAATATTTGCATTAAGCTACATCACATTCTTAGCTCACACAATTCACAATAACTCACTTGATGAGCTCACCTAAATTAATGAGATGGGTGAGCCAGTCTCTCACTACAGTTTCTCCATTCTTGGAGTGATGGATGACAGGCAGACTCTAAGATCATTCTCCACATGCAAAGGAGCCCTGTACTTAGTCTTCATTCCAGTTAAAGTGGAGAATGATGACTCACAGAGGTAAGTGGTAGGAAAGGAGAGCAATATTCGCATGGCTTCATTAGTGAGTTCAGGATACTTATGTGAGAGGTACGGCCAAAATCTGCATTAGGCAACTGCTGGAATCGGGCCTTCAATGTTGATTGGTAAGGCAGAAGAGGAGCTGTTGGACTTAGGCTGCATTCACACCAGATCAGGCAATGTGGCAAAAACGGCAGTCTTCCCATTCATTTGAATGGGGGTAGTGCGTTTAGGCTGTGGCAGTGGGGACCGCATGGGGTGCCGAAAAAAAACGCAGTGGCCTGCGGAAAGTTGAACCTGAATCAACTTTTGCCGGAACGCAACCCGACATCATGCTGCAGTGGCCAATCACGTAAGTTGTTTAAATTACCATGTGGCAGTCCGCTGTTTACCGAGCAACTGTCAGATGAATTACTGACGCGGTTCATTTCCTAAGATTTGATTTTATGATTGTCACCGTGATTTGACAGTACTGGGTAATGGGACGAGTACCGAAACAATAATTACTAGCTAAATATCAATTCCGAACTTCGGAATTAAGCTGTACACAAGATTCGCTATTTAGCACTTCTTGCATGTTAGTTTATTGTACCTAGCACTATGGACCAAATGATGGTAGGCTACTCTCCCAGTTGTGTCCTCGCTTGGTTTAGCTATTTCATGTACCCAGCTTCGACGTCTGCATCTGGCTGGCAGTCTACGCTGCAAAATAACGCTAGCAAGAAGCTTCCTTTGGTTTGCGTTTGTGTACTTTTTTTTTTTTTTTTTTTTGAGTTAGCGGACAGGAAATGGGGGGGGGGGGGGGGGGTTAAAGCTCACAACATGACGTTACACAAATGGGCCATGTAGTGACACGCCCACACCGCCGCACAACCCTGCAGCAAGGTGCCGCATTGCCTGATCTGGTGTGAATGCAGCCTTATCCTGTGATAACAGGATAAGTCCAACAGCTCTTCTTCTGCCTTACCTGTAATGCCACTTGTTGTTGCAGTTGGGGCAAAGGGATCTCGCACCCAGTCCCAGGCATCGGTGTTCACATCGGAGAAGTATGAGCTGAAGTGCTCGCTCAGTGCAGTGAGGTGAGAGGTGGCTACCTCTCTCACTATAACCACAGGCACGTTGTTTGTGTGGAGAAACTCAGTCAGTTGGGGGAACATGTCTGTGTCTCAGTCTTGTATCCTTCTTCTCCATAGCTCTGTTTTCTTCATGAAGGTGGTGATTTTGTTGCTGACTTCAAGGATAGATGCATAGCCTCCTTGGATAGAGAGGTTGAGGCTGTTGAGCAAGTTGAATACGTCGGCAAGATAGGCCAATTTGGCTTCACACTCCGGGTCGGAAAAAACTCTGCGATGTCGGGTTTGTCCTCTCTCTCAAACTCTGCCATCTCACTGCGTAGCTCAAACACCCGCTGCAAAACTTTACCACGAGAGAACCATCGCACTAGCAGTGCGTCATGCCCAGCACCCATCTCCCTACAAAGTTGTCCAAACAAACGTGACTGCAGTGCCCTTGACTTCACAAAATTAACTGCAGTCAGAACTGTGTTCAAAACAGAGTGAAGGTCTGGTTCCATACCTTTGGATGCGAGCGCCTGCCGATGCAGCATGCAGTGCGTAGCCATAACCTTCAGGTTGACAGCCTTTATCCGCGCAATAACCCCACTCTTTTGGCCTGCCATCGCCACTGCACGATCTGTACAAATGGCCACACATTTTTCCCAGCTCAGTCTCGCTTCAGTCATGAAAGCATCCAGGAGTCTGAATATTTCCTTTCTTTCACCTTTATTTCACCAGGTAAGTCATTAAGAACAAATTCTTATTTACAATGACGGCCTGACAAGCGACAAAAGCCACTTAAGGGAAGGGGAGGTGGGCTAGAAGATAAAAGCATGTTAAAAGCACAAAATACATCAATAATAACAAACTAAACATAGGCACATGAAAACACAGGCAAGCAAACAACAGTCAACAAATGAGATATGGGGGGGAGAAAAAAACAAAAAAAACCAAAGAGTGTTTTGGGGATATTACATGGTAGAAAAACAGTTGCAGGAATCAGTGAAAATGTCTGAGATGGCATGTTTGAAGGCAGAAATTGTAATAAATTTATCCAGTTTTAGGGTTTTTTGCAGAGCATTCCAGTCGCAGGCAGCAGCGGATTGAAATGATGCTAGACCGAGGGAGGTGTTGGTTTTGGGAATATTTAATTGGATATGGAGTGAGGACCAGGTGTTGTGTGTGACAAACATAGGGTGCAGCAGATGACATAAGTAGGGAGGTGATAGACCGAGAAGGGTCTTGTTAATGAGAGTAAGCCAGTGAATGTTACGACGGGTGTGAAGGGAGGGCCAGTTGACCAGAGAGTAAAGCATGCAGTGGTGTGTTTTGAAGGGGGCATTTGTGGCAAACCGGATAGCAGAATGGTGAAGAGTATCAAGCTTGCAAAGTGTACCTTTGCATGCAGAGCTGTATATTATGTCACCATAATCGAACATGGGGAGAATAGTCATTTGTATGAGGGTGAGTTTAGCAGCAGAGGTAAAAGTGAAACGATTTCTATGAAGGAACCTGAGTTTGGCCTTGACCTTAGACTGAAGCTTAGATATATGGTGGGAGAAGGATAGCGTGCTGTCTAGCCAGATGCCCAAGTACTTATGGACTGTGACCTGATCCAGGGTAGCTCCCTCACTGGTGATGATGTTGAGGGCTGGAGGGGGTGTGGCACCCTTCCGGCAGAACCACATAACCTTAGTCTTGGAGGTGTTAAGAGACAGTTTAAGGTGGGTAAAAGCCTGTTGGACTTGGAGGAAGCTATCCTGGAGTGTGGTTAGTACAGTGTCGGGGGAAGGACCAGTAGAATAAAGAATTGTGTCATCAGCGTATAGGTGAATGAGTGAGTCAACAGCAGCCTGAGGGATTTTATTGATGTATATGGAGAACAGTGTGGGAGCAAGTATGGAGCCTTGGGGGCCACCCCTAGTGACTGGGAAAGGGTAAGAGAGAATGTTTTCATACCTCACGCGTTGCACCCGGTGAGAGAGATAGTGAGAGAACCAAGCCAGTGAGTGATTAGTGACCCCAATGCTGCTCAGTCTGTTTATAAGAATGGTATGATAACCGTATCGAAAGCTTTGGCAAGGTCAATGAATATTGCAGCACAGTGTTGTTTGACATCTAATGCAGATGTAATATCATTGACAGCCTTTAAAGTAGCTGTAACACAACTGTACCCAGAATGAAAACCAGACTGTCCTCCCAGGCACCTCCTTGCAGAAGTCCTCCAAAATGTTCCCTTCCCATGGATAGCGAACCAAAACAATCAACTGAGCCGCACTGGCAATGTCTGTTGATTCGTCCAACTGAATAGAAAATTGCTCACAGGAATGCAATCTATCCAGTAGCTGTGACTGAATGTCAGCAGAGAGTTCTTCAGTTCTCCTCCTCACGGTGTCATTTGAGGGAGGTACAGCTTTCAGTTTATTAGCTGCCTCTGTCCCAAGCATAACTTAACACATTTCAACCGCCGCTGGAAGTATGAGTTCTTCTCCAATTGTGTGTGGCTTCTTACTTTTAGCAATCTGTTGAGCGACCAAATAAGAAGCCTTCTGTGCTTTCTCTGAAGTTGTGGCCAGGTTCACCATCTGTGTTTTCTGGCGGATGTATTACTCGCTCTTTCGATGGAAAAATGCTTTTGTTTTGCCATGATATTCCGAGTGCTTTGTAATCAGATGTCGCTTTAGCTTGGCTGGCTTCATGGCTTCATTCACTTGCACCTGAAGACAGATGACGCATTTTGGTGTCCCGTCGCTGTTCTCAATAAAACCAAACTCGATATAACTGTCGTCATATTTTCTCAATTTAGCTAGTTTGGGCTTAGCATCACTTGACGATGTGGACTGACTCAAATATTTCTCCATGCTCGCCAGCTAGCTAGCTGGCTAATAAGCCAAGCTAAGCAGCAGGAATGATTTGTTGCGCCCTGAGTGAAGTGAGTGATTCATGACTTGATGTGTCACAATCACATAAGAGTTTCTGTTGGCCCAAAGCTAATGTGGGAGTAACTTAATGGACACAATATGCTTGTTTTATTGCACAGTTTGGCGCAAAAGGTACCCATCTTTATATATGGACTTTTTAATGATACAGCACAATTTCATAATTTATAGGAAATTATTTCGTGGATCCCCTGGCTATGGGTCACGGACCCCCAGCGGTCCGCGGACCCCACTTTGAGAACCACTGTTTTAAACCGTATAGCGCTGCACCCCCTTAGAAAAAAATGGAAAAGAAAAAGTGTAGGCTACATGTGAAATTTAAATATATACCCACTAGCCTGACTGACAACTTTGGGACTAAACTTAATAAAACTCAAAAGTAACTAAAACATCCAATCAGAACGTGGCTTAATACCTTACTAGTTCTGTAATTTAGCATAATTTTCCGGAGCCTACATGAGTATACTTCATGTACTAAAAGTTGTTAATTGTTCAAGCATAATTCAGGGGTGTATCCATAGTTAGTACATAAGAAAAGTGAGTGAGCCTCAGCCATGTTCTTGGGTTCTTGGGTTCAAATGCAGTCCATTCATGAAATGTCTGCACAGACAAACATGTTATTATTGAGAAATCAGTGAAAATCCATGGAAATAGGACAGCACCGTATTCCTGAACTCCCCTCAGTGCCAGAAACAACACAAAATACATCCCAGTTCAAAGCTTCATGTATTCATGTCTCTTTGTACATAAAGTTACCAATATGTCATTGTCCACTCCTAAATCGTTTGGAACTGCTCAGGTGTCTGAACCATTTGTACTGGTTGGGATAGATCTTGCTGGGAAACTGACGGCAACTCCAAGAGGCAATATGTAAATATGCCTCATGGTTGACCACAAAACAAAGTGGGTTGAGGCATATCCACTAAAGTCTAACCAAGCTGAGGTTGTAGCATAATACATTGTGGAATTTTTCTGTAGGATTGGAGCTCTTAAAAGAATTCTCACCGACTGAGGAGGGGAATTTGGGAATAAGGTGCTGTCCTATCATCCTACTACTTGAATAAAGGAAATTTGACAAGATGGACCCCATGAAGTTTTAAAAGCACACTAATATAGCATTCTTTCTTAAAATAAGAAAGTCTACTTCCTTCACTTTTGAACAAGAATAGGCCTATACATCAGGAAAATATACTTAAGATTACACTTCTTTGCAACATTTAGTACACCAAGTATTCTCAAGTATGCTGCAGAATTTATTGCAAAATACTTAACTAGTAGTCAGACACTAGTGCTCAGTGGATGTTTAAGTTACTTGTGAGTTTTATAAACTAAAACGTGAGCCAGTTAAATCACAGTTGTCAAAATCAGACTGGTTGGCATATATATATAAAAATAACGTGCAGCCTACAGTTTTTAAAATTTATTTTATTAAGTTTTATAGTTCTAAACACTCCGCGCTATGATGGAATTATAAATAGATTGACGAGCGTTTTTATATTTTTGTGCATGGTAGGTTTGATCTAAATTCAGTTACAGAATATAACACTTTTTTTTTTTCAAAGATAGTACTTCTCGATGTAATTGTGTCGCCGATTTAATACATGTCTCCGCTTGCAGGTCAGGCACTTTTCACTGTAAGAAGAAATTTTAGGATAGCGCTTGTGTCGAAAGTTCTGCCATGGAAACAATGATAGATTTACCCAGGAGCCACACCTATTCAAAATGTAAACAAGTAAGGCATTCTTCACGGTGGGGAAATTTTTTTTGACAAAGTTAGCGCTGTAGATTCATTCATAACATTTTTCACCCTTACATAATTTTTCAACAAATGTATCCTGTGACGGGGTGGAAACTGACGTGATTACGTGGAAATGACACAATTGTACTGTAAACAGTTTTTCTCAACTTCCAACTTAGACTAAAAAAACATTGTTAATAGCCTATGTATTGTTGATAAATACAGAAATAAATTATACAAAATGATGACGAAAGAGTTCAGAATTTATAATAGTCATATTTTATTGATACAACTGTAGTTATTAAAACTGGAAAGGTAACATGCTTTGTGCATTTGTAAAAAATAAACAAAAACACTTGACATCATCATATCAAAACTAGAGCCCGACCGATGTCAGATTTTTGGGTCCGATGCCGATCCCGATTTTGGAGAGTCCTAGCCCACCGATTACCGATGTTTTGACCGATATTTTGTCAAAAAGTGCAACATTTTCAAATAAATTTGAAAAACTTATATTTTAGTAAAGTTTCTATATTTAAGAACATTTAGGCTAACTTATAAGCAAACAAATAAAAATAAACACAAAGAACTTTTTAGATTAAAAAATGCAAAAGATGATATTAAATTAAATTAAGTATATATATTAACACCATCTTTAAGTGTGTGAAATCAAAATAACTCCACACTTTGCTTTTACTCCTTTCTTTTCCAGCCATCTATAAAAAATAATTTTAAAAAATCAGCTTTCCAGTTTCAAACATGTATTTTTATGAATATTATTATTGTTGTTGTTGTTATTAATTTGTTATTATTATTTCTTAGTATCTATTCTCAGTAAATTAATTATTTTCTTATTTTATTCCTACTACATGATCTCAAAGAGTAAGACTTTATCGAGTGAGCTTCCCTGTCCATAAGAATTCGGTGGTGAAAATAACTACAATGCGCTCTGACGCGTGACTAGATGGCTCACTCACTGCAATAACGCGTTAGCTATTGACACAGCCTCATTATTTCTTATTATATATTCTCAGTAAGTTAAATGAATTATATTTTCTTATTTTATTTCTACTACATGATCTCAAAGAGTAAGACATTATCTAGCAGAGCTAATGAGTGAATCAAGTGTTCACTTAGATGAAAGAGTCAACGTTAGATGAAATTACATTGACTGGATGAAATACGTGAAGAAAACTACAATCTGCTTTCGTGCAGGTTACCTGCGCTAACTGTTGGTTGATTCACTTCTCCAACAGCAATCCTTCTCTCATGTTATCACGACAAAGCTAGATAACATGGCTTAAAATGATCCACATTACAAGTGTTTTATCAGCGTTTTTACTGTCTGGTTAGCTTGCTACGATGACGCGTGACTAGATGACACACTTGCTTGCAATAACGCGTTGGCTGTTGACACTGCATCATATAGTAGCTAATATCATTATCTCAGATAAAACAACATGTGTGATGCATTAAATCACCATTTTATTTTGGCTAGTTATTTATTTGATAATACAGCGATGTCCTCTGGAAATGTAGATCCTACGCTGCTTATGTGCTCACTGCCACTTCATAAAGGCTTGCTAGCCAGCTAGCTTGTTAAAGTGAACCAAATCTGTTAGCTAGCTTGCTCGCTTGATAATGAGGATTGATAAACATAGTGGTCGTGTAAACGCATTTAATTAAAAACTTTCACTAAATATACATACCTTCATTGCGGCAATCGAATCTGTGCAGACAAGTCTTGCAGTGGAGAATATTGGATGAGGCACGAGTGACAAACGTCTTATTACAGAAGTAGCGCGTCAGCTGCTGCCGTTCACACTTGTATTAGAGCTCCCTCTAATGGATAATTCTAGTAAATAGCAATTACAGCATTCGAACAGACAAGTATAGATAAATAATGAATGTTTTTTTTGTTTATTATACTGCATAACTGCCGATCCCGATGTCGTCAAAAAAAGTCAAATAATGGCCGATATATCAGCCAAACTGATTTATCGGTCGGGCTCTAATCAAAACATCAAATCAAAACATTTGTGTGCTCTGTGGGGAAGTGTGGAGATTTGTACTCATTACAACATTGTGGCGCTTCTTTGAGAATCCGAAGGGCATTCTCTGCAAACCCTTGTAACCTATATTTTTCACAATTTTTCCCACTGTTACTTTCAAGATGAGTTGTTTCTCTTTTTCTTTTCTCGAGTTGTGGTACTTTGCTGTTATATCTGTGATTAAGGCCTGTGATTAAAATTAATGAACGAATTAATGTCAGAGTACAAAGGAATAAACTAGTAAATAACTTTGCTATGACACACCAAAAGGATAAAGAGAAAAAGTTACATACTGCGGAGTCCCTGTGGCTCCTCACAATGAGGCACAGCTTGAACTCACAGGGGCTGCCAGTTCAAGTCCTGGCCCCTATATATACAGACACACAAACACATATATGTATGTATATATAGACATATATACACACAAATATATTTATATAAACATATATATATAAATATATACACAAATATATACACAAATATACCCGGGCTACACTGCTTGCAGTCCGTCTGCGAAAAAGACTCCGCACCCAAACGCTGCCAATATAATCAATGAAACAGGCTACATGGAGGACGAGAGATGCACGTCAGATGCACATCTGTTCTGGTTTCATTGATTATAGTGGCCGTGGAGGCTTTTTCACTGACAGCTGTAGGGTTGGGTCGGTTTCCGGTTTTGCCGGTCCGGTCTGGTGTACGAGCTTAAACCGGTTAGATTTTATGCAAACCGACTGAACCGGCATTTGTCATCATGACACGTTCTGGCAAATTAAAAAGTAGCAGCAACCTTTGCTGATGGCGCTAAATCCAACTTGTATTGCATTAGTAATAAGCAATATGACAACGTGATTAACATAATATTATGTTTGTTTATAAATGGAGGCACTAGTGTCTGAGTGCGAAAAAAAGAAAAAAGATTGACAGGCCGTGTGTAATTTAGTGGCCGGCAACAAGATCAAATTTCAGTAGACCACGACATTTATTTTGCCTTTTTGTATAGCCATTTCCATGGATAAAATCGCATTTATTAGGGGTCCAAGCAGCGAAGCTTATTATTAGGGGTCCAAGCAGCGAAGCTGGTGGAACCCTATTGTTTTTGTTAGGATTATTATTATTATTATTATTATTATTATTATTATTATTATTATTATTATTATTTTTCTCCGCTAAAAGTGTCTGAGGCTCAGCAACCATAAGTCGTAGAGCAACCAAATTTGGCAGGTGGGTTCCTATGGCCCCCCACTACTCAGGCACTAAAAATCACCTATGTCGGCCAGATGGTGGCGCTATAACAAAGGGTTTTCCGTAAAAGGCCATAACTCCCACACCATAAGTTAGATCAACACAAAACTTCATCGACCTATGCATCTGAACGTGCTCTACAACTTTGCCATTGGCACCACCCATGTCCGCCATATTGTTTGCCCGCCATTTTAACTTTTACGTTGGGGCGTGGAAGCTTTCTCTGCTAAAATGTCTGAGGCTCAGCAACCATAAGTCCTAGAGCAACCAAATTTGGCAGGTGGGTTCCTATGGCCCCCCACTACTCAGGCACTAAAAATCACCTATGTCGGCCAGATGGTGGCGCTATAACAAAGGGTTTTGCCTAAAAGGTCATAACTCCCACACCGTAAGTCAGATCAACACAAAACTTCATAGACCGACGCATGTGAATGTGCTCTACAACTTTGCTATTGGGGCTACATATGTCCGCCATATTGTTTTCCTGCCATTTGGACTTTTTTATTAGGTGGGGTGCGGAAGAGCTGTGGCTCCAAATCTAAACGATTACGACATCTAGTAAACTTCTTTTTTAAGCGACATCCATGGCGACGCAAGTAATCCGACACCGTAGGGTTAGTTTTTTTATCAGTGAGGGGACGGTCTTGGGGCACTTGGAACGGTAGGATACTGCCCTCTAGGGTTTTCAACACACTTGTTCCTGGTTATGGTTAGACACTTTGTTGTACGTCGCTCTGGGTATGAGCGTCTGCCAAATGCCTGTAATGTAATGTAGGCTAATAATCCGTAACAACAAGATAAACCCGACATTTGCCCTAAAATATGCCAATACAGCAGTGAAAACGCTGCTTATTGAATAACGAAATAAACGAGACAAAGTTTTTTTTTAATTATACCATCTCATATTACAGTCAATATCTGGGACTAAACATTGAATAAATATACAATCTTATCATTGGTTTTACGTGTAGAGATGTCCCTTTTGCGACTGAGTGGTCATATATTGTCTTGGACAATCCGTTTGTGATTCCTGTTGCTTACGGCGTTGTCACCGTTTTTAGTACAATTTGGCTTGATTGACAGTTCATTTATTCAGTAGATGAGAGAATAAGCTTTCTAACGATTTATAACATGTCTGATTTTGCATTTGGAATAGCGTTTTATAGTTCAGCGTAACGGAATATTTTCTTCTCGCATTCACTTGCGCATTCACTGTGGCGTAGCATTAAAGACGATGCACCTAACGAAACGTTGTCAACGATTTTCATAATTTCTTGGAGAGTACTATTATTATTGAGGACTTCGGGGCATAGCTAAGCCATTTCTTTGCTGATAGACCTATTTGACATCGTTTTCTGACGCAAAACAGAAGCGGATAGGACTTTATCATTGATTTTCTGTCTATACTACTAAACACAGATAAAATGTCATGTTGCTATGTAAGTATTACTGCTCAAAATATTTCGGTTATATACGTTATTTTTGAAATTGAGTGTCTTTAAATAGGTTAGTGGCATTATATAATGCGGATATTTCACACTGCAATGTAAGCGTTAGTGTAATAGTTTTTGTGACCCATGGAACAGTGACGACGACAGTGTTGGAACGTTGCTAAAACGAGGTGGACGATTGAAAATTATTTTCGTCATTATGCTGAGAAATAGCTAAACCATTTTTATTGATAGTAATTGAGTTTCTCTGCAAACTCGCGAAAGCACGCTGGTATAATAAAACAATGACGGCAAATATAGCCTATATATGTAGTCCGCTTCATTCCGTTGCTACCATAATATAACAAACTGTCTTGTGTCTACAGCTGCAGTTTCTCCCTGCAATTACTCTTGAATATAAACAAAAGACGCAAATGCTGTAGTCTGCCAATGTCTACATAAATAATAAGGTATTCTTCGCACAGCACCCATGCTAGCAGGGTTGTCGAGTTGATATTTCGTTTTTTGTTTCGTTTTTTAAAATGTATTTATTATTATTCTGTCTGTCTCTGTGGCGCTCTGAAATGTGCATTCTCTGCTAAGCTGAGCAATGGATTGGAATATGTGTCTGACGTAGTGTTGCACGGTATACCAAAACTTCAGCACTTTTTCGGTCCTTAAAAAAGAAACGGTTCCGTATTAGAATATTCCGACGTTCGGTAGTTTTGAGTCAAATGTAAAAGCCAGGTAAAATTGTCTCCAGCATTACTGAGGATGAAAAGTGTAATGTGTCAGAATCTTCGCTAGATGGCAGTAGCAACTAAGGTTGGCAAGTGAGGTGACCTGCGCTTGTGCATTTTGCGTGGTTGATACTGCGCAATCTTAGACTCAGTTCACTTCAGTAGCAATAGTGTAAACACCTCACAGCTAGACCAATGAGGGTTTGTAGCTGGAGGGGAAGGCATCGCGTGTTCTTCCCTTGGCTGGTGTGATTCAAACCGGAGATGTTAGTTATTTTTTAGTTAGTTAGTTATTTTTCCTCTGTTCGTAAGAACAGGGCACAATTATAATTAAGAATGCACTGGTTCCGTTGCCACGGGTCAGATATGAAGGTGTTGCTTCATATCCCGCTTAAAACTGGCCTGAAACGGACCAGTAGCATTCTGGTTACTCTCCGTTCGCAAACGGGGCTATGCTGTCATCAGAGATATATCTGATCTGTCACCGGACCGTCAATATTCCAATGGGAGCATCAGAATATTCACAAATGCGCGGAACAACACATCAAATATATCCATGACCACAGCAAGAAATCGTAACGGTTACTAGGTTTTATTCTCGTATTAATCTGACTCCATATTAAATTATAATTTAAAATTTGGTTTTAACTGTACGTGGAATTTGGAGTGGTTACACTCGGCTCTACCTTGTCATTTGCCATCATTCCTCAATATATGCTCCCGGGTTTAACACTATTGTTAAATCTCAGTTCGGTGAAGCCCCCAGAGGGTAGGAAGCGGACCACCATAATACATGCCTTCCTTATATGGATAGTGCATCGATAGTTATGAGCCCAGGACGGTGCGTATCTATCGGGTTCCTTCAGGCGAATTTGACAAGGACCGGCGTATAACGCCCATGGGTCCTCTTAAGCCAAAACACCAGAACCAATACCACCAATCCCTTAGCGGGCAGATCGTGGTCGCCTATCTAACTTGAAGACCTCACTAAAGACTTTTACTGTACTAGACCCCTGATCAGTAGGTCCTAGTCAGAATTGCCCCCCTGAGTATTTAAACGGAATTACGGCTGAAAAGAAGAGAAAAGTGATTAGAGTCACAAAGACCACGCAAGTTAAAAATAAGAAGAATTTATTGAACAGGCAGGTAGGTCATTAGCTTCAAATTAACAGTCAATTAAAATTATAGTAAGTTAAAGTTTAAAACATAAATACAGAGTAAAAATTCTTACCCAGCCTGTTTAGCTACACACAAAACACAGAGTATGCGCAGTGTGGGAAGTCGATTACGATCTTCCTTGTATAACTATATGCACAGAGCACAGAGTATGTGCGCTGTGGGAAGTCGGTTACGATCTTCCATTTCTCTCTATAGGCTACACAGAGCACAGAGTATGTGAACTGTGGGAAGTCGATTACGATCTTCCATTGCTATCTATACACAGAGCACAGAGTATGTGCACTGTGGGAAGTCGGGTACGATCTTCCATGTCTGTCTATGCACCGAGCACAGAATATGTGCACGGCGGGAAGTCGGTTACGATCTTCCATGTCTGTCTATGCACCGAGCACAGAATATGTGCACGGCGGGAAGTCGGTTACGATCTTCCACGATTGCTTTGTCTCCCTTCCTTTTAGGCCAAATCCCGCGTTTGATCGCGGCGGCATTGCCATAAATTCACCTGTCCGAATAGAATTTGGAATTCCGGCCCCCACCATTTGGAGGCGGTTGTAAAACAATTAGTGAGGAAATTTGGAAAAGGAGAGGATTACTAGAGAGGACATTCCATTGTGCCAATTTTTCCCTGAGTTTCTGAAACTATGTTTTATTAAATTTTATTTGGTATGAAACATATTCCATTCAATTTCTTGAAGTTCACTGAATATTTCCATACCAAACATGTCCAGAGGATGTAATATTATGGTGCAGTTGTCATGAAAATACCCTTTTGGTGTACCATTTTACATGTAATCCATGTTATTATTACATAGGTTATAATATAGTAATACAAGGAACACATATGCATGGTTTGTATGATTTTCCAGAGTTTGTAAATATGATGAATAGATGGTATATAGTCCAGTTCCAGAAAAGAAATAAAAAGGGTAATGACAGAGGGGACCACAGAGGGGCACTGTGTTACTGCCAAGCACAGTTGCCCCACCATTTGGCCAGAGGTCTGATGATTTTTTCCCCTTAATGGCCCCAACACACACAACCCCACAACCCTAGATAAAGAGACTAGGTCCCCTTATCTCAGTCGTGTCCAGATGGTAGCATTCCAGAGAGTCAAAGGCCAGCTCAACCGAAGGAAGTCCGAGCAACTTATTGTTTTATTCCATGGCTCTGGGTTTTTTCAAGTCAAGGATGAGACTCAGCCGGCAGGCTCGTCCAAATTCCAGCCTTTCCTGGTTCCCAGTTTGACTCCCCTCTTACAATAGCTGTTCTAATTTGTAAATATTTTATTAAAGGAAGATGCTGTATTGTTATTGAAATATGCTGTTTTTAGATATATTTTAAAGTGAAAGACCTGTATAAAGATAATTTACTTTACAATTGTTTAATTTTTGAAATATATTTAATATAGTTTTCTATGGTTTAGTGTTGTAACACTATAGGCCTATGCTTATTGATATGCTGAACAGGCTTCAACTTAAAAGTTGTTAATAAACCAGGTTTTTTATAAACCGTGAATTCGAAAATGAGGTCAACCCTTGTGGACATTACCTTTCTGATCAATTAAGGTAATTTCAGTATCGTTAGGTACCGAGTATTGAATCAGTATTGTTTCAGTATCAATTATCATGATACTAAACCCGGTATCGGTATCAAAGTCAAAATTTTGGTATCGTGAGAACACTAGTGTGACGCCTTTTTTAGTCACAGCATGGAAGCGCTGCAGCTGTACATACACGCTGGGCCATCTAAGTGTTACGACATGCCATCGAAGTGTTACGACATAGTAAATGCCTTCACAAGAAGCGGCCAGGACACATCCATGGCGACGCAACTAAGTCATCCGCCAGCGTCTCTTAGCACGAAATTGGCCATAAGTCCTCAATATTTTACTACGTCAGACACATATTCCAATCCATTGCTTATCATGATATTCAGTAGATATGTTGGGTGAAGGTATATGATCATGAGGACAAAGCCTTTTTAAAATCGCTCCATAGGGGGCGCGATGGTGCCAATGCTTGGACCCCTCCCAACGCCGCTTGCGGCTTTAATTATTTATTTATTTTATTTATTTACTTTTTAACTTTTTTCTTACATCGCTGTGAGTTCTGACTTGGATCCTACCCAACCCGCTTTCACATCCGCCGGTTCACCCTATCTCTGTTTGCCGATCACCGGTCTTCACTGTGCTGACGAGCGAGGCCACTGTTGCCGGCTTCCCTTGCCTGCCTCCCGCCCTCTGGAATCCAGTTCTGTGATCGCTGTCTGGCTGTTTTCGATCGCAGGTTGACTACTGCTGCAGCTACTATCACCTGCTCCGTATGTACCTGTCCGTGTCCCCGACTGACACTTGTAGCTGACGCTCGCCTAGTCTCCTGCAACCCTTTCGGCCTTGCTTGATGTGCTAGCTACAGCTATCTCGTTGAGTTTGTGGGCCACCAGCACTCAGCTCGGTGAGTAAAGTTCTCCGCTTTCCTACTGTCATTGCTTGCTGGTTGGGGCGTAGTGATAGTTTGGAGTTGTTCTGTCTCAGTGCTCTTCGGGGAACGAGGTACGGTTTCTGCTCCCGAGCTCTACGGTGATCTCTTAGCGCGCCCTGCAGCCAAAATGTGGACTAATCTATTCTTTTGGATCATCCTAAGTGCTACCATAACTACCAACTGGGCACTGCAATACTCAGTTACAGAACTTCTTCGTTTAAAACCGACTAAGACCAGAATTCCTCCTGACTCGCTTGCACGCAGTGATTTGGACAGTATCCCATCCGAAATATCTACACCGCGGATCTCATCAGAACTTTGCCTATAGCAAAACGAACATTCCCTCCCTCTGGTCTACCTCCCGCTTCGCGCGACTCAATGTTGTCAAACGTGGGGTGGACTGCAGTGTACTTCTCCCGTTGCTTTCCGCACAGATTTATTTTAAGAATAGCTATTTTAAATTTGGTCTTTTCAACGTACGGTTGTTGAACAACAAAGCACTGCTGCTAAACGATTACATTACCAATCAAAAAGTTGACATAATGTGTTTAACTGAGACGTGGCAGAAACCTGAAGAATTTATTCATTTAAATGAGGCGACTCCTGCAGGGTACTCATTCATTGAAAAACCCCGCTCCTCTGGCCGTGGAGGAGGAGTAGTTGTTTTACACCGCGGTAATATCAAAATGAATGCTGTTGCCATACCAACTCCCTCATCGTTTGACCCGCCAAAACCTTCAGCTGTATTTCTCTCGGAGTTCTCATCATTACTGACCACTGTCTGTGCTATGTCATCAAATGTATTAGTGCTGGGTGATTTTAACATTCATATTGATTCCGCTGAATGTAATTTTGCTACGGACTTCTTATCCCTACTAGACTGTTTTGACATTAAACAACATGTCAATTTCCCCACGCATAACAAGGGACATATACTAGATCTGGTATGTTCCTGTGGTGTAACTCCCTCTAATCTCACTGGCAGTGATCTTCCCATTTCTGATCACAAAATGGTGTTGTTTGAAATGTACATACCTCAGTCCCTGAACAACACCAAACGTACAATTTCAGACCCATTTCAAATTTGCCCTTTTTAGCCAAAACACCGGAGCGAATAGTTGCCAGCTTCAGGACCATCTTTCCACCAATCAGTTACTTGAACCTTTTCAATCTGGTTTTCGCACAAAACATAGCACAGAGACTGCCTTGGTGAAAGTTCAATGATCTTCTCCATGCAGCTGACAACAACCTCTTAAACATCTTAGTGCTACTGGATTTGAGTGCTGCTTTTGACACAGTCTGTCACAAAATTTTGCTTGAATGCTTGGCTAATCTTGGTATCACCCATCTTGCACTTTCCTGGCTGAACTCATACCTCTCTGATAGGCAGCAATACATATCCATAAAGAATCACAGATCTGACTTTGCTTCTGTCACTAAGGGTGTTCCACAGGGTTCGGGGCTGGGTCCTCTCCTCTTCATTATTTATCTGCAACCACTGGGTCAGATCATGGTGTTAGTTTTCACTGCTACGCTGATGACACACAGCTTTATATAAGTCCCAAACCCTCCTCTGCACTTCCTCCCCCATCTCTCATCAACTGTTTGCAGGATATTAGAATCTGGATGACCCGTAATTTCCTCAAACTGAACGGTGACAAATCTGAAGTAATGCTTATAGGGTCTAAATCCCCACACTATCCAAAACTCCAAACTTTTCCATTACTATTGACGGTTTCCCCATCCCACTTTCCACTCATGAAGAGCCTTGGTGTCATTCTTGACTCCACTCTGTCATTTGAACCTCATGTAAAACACATCACCAGATCTGCCTTTTTCCGTCTCCGAAACATATCAAAACTCAGGCCCACCCTGTCCTACTCGACAACAGAAACTCTAATCCATGCCTTTGTAACATCTCGGCTGGATTATTGTAACTCTATTCTCACTGGCATCCCAATCAGATGAATACGCAAACTTCAGTTCATTCAAATTGCTGCAGCACGAATACTGACCCACACTAAAACATACGATCACATCTCTCCAATCCTGTACAAACTTCATTGGCTGCCAGTAAAATTTCGAATACAATTCAAAGTCCCCTCCTGCTAACCTACAGTGCACTTCATGGTTTAGCTCCAGCCTATCTCACTGATCTTCTCCTGGACCACACACCCACTCGCTCGCTTCGCTCCTCCTCTGCTAGACTTCTAACTGTCCCCACATCTCGCCACTCCACTCATGGTGATCGGGCTTTCTCCTGTGCAGCACCCAAACTCTGGAACACACTCCCTCCCCACATCCGTAATGCTGAGACTCTCGCCACTTTTAAGAAACATCTAAAAACTCACCTCTTCACACTAGCTTTTGCCTGAACAGGACATAGCTATCCACTCCCCTATTATTATTATTATTATTAGGGGTCCAAGCAGCGAAGCTGGTGGAACCCTATTGTTTTTGTTAGGATTATTATTATTATTATTATTATTATTATTATTATTCTTATTATTTTTCTCCGCTAAAAGTGTCTGAGGCTCAGCAACCATAAGTCGTAGAGCAACCAAATTTGGCAGGTGGGTTCCTATGGCCCCCCACTACTCAGGCACTAAAAATCACCTATGTCGGCCAGATGGTGGCGCTATAACAAAGGGTTTTGCCTAAAAGGTCATAACTCCCACACCGTAAGTCAGATCAACACAAAACTTCATAGACCGACGCATGTGAATGTGCTCTACAACTTTGCTATTGGGGCTACATATGTCCGCCATATTGTTTTCCTGCCATTTGGACTTTTTTATTAGGTGGAGTGCGGAAGAGCTGTGGCTCCAAATCTAAACGATTACGACATCTAGTAAACTTCTTTATGGCAAGCGACATCCATGGCGACGCAAGTAAACAGACACCGTAGGGTTAGTTTTTTTATCAGTGAGGGGACGGTCTTGGGGCACTTGGAACGGTAGGATACTGCCCTCTAGGGTTTTCAACACACTTGTTCCTGGTTATGGTTAGACACTTTGTTGTACGTCGCTCTGGGTATGAGCGTTTGCCAAATGCCTGTAATGTAATGTAGGCTAATAATCCGTAACAACAAGATAAACCCGACATTTGCCCTAAAATATGCCAATACAGCAGTGAAAACGCTGCTTACTGAATAACGAAATAAACGAGACAAAGTTTTTTTTAAATTATACCATCTCATATTACAGTCAATATCTGGGACTAAACATTGAATAAATATACAATCTTACCATTGGTTTTACGCGTAGAGATGTCCCTTTTGCGAATGAGTGGTCATATATTGTCTTGGACAATCCGTTTGCGAAATATATGCGCATCTGTCACGCCTGGGTCGGCTATCTTCAATAATAGCTGTGCGTAATACCACACCTGTTGCTTACGGCGTTGTCGCCCTTTTTAGTACAATTTGGCTTGATTGACAATTCATTTATTCAGTAGGTGAGAGTATAAGCTTTCTAACGATGTATAACATGTCTGATTTTGCTTTTGGAATAGCGTTTTATAGGTCAGCGTAAGCAAAAGTTTTCTTATCTGCCAATGTATAAATAAATAAAACGGTAGGCTACTTTGCGCGCAGCACGCATTTCGCGAGTTGATATTACGTCTTTTTTTTTTTTCCGTTTTTTCTCAATGTCGTATTTATTATTTGAAATGTGCATTCATGTGTTATTATTCTATCTGTCTCTGTGGCGCTCTGAAATGTGCATTCTCTGCTAAGCTGAGCAATGGATTGGAATATGTGTCTGACGTAGTGTTGCACGGTATACCAAAACTTCAGCACTCGGTACTTAAAAAAAAAAAAAAAAAAAAAGAAACGGTTCGATTCCGACGTTCGGTAGTTTTGAGTCAAATGTAAAAGCCAGGGAAAATTCTCTCCCGCATTACTGATTTAGAGGATGAAAAGTGTAATTTGTCAGAATCTTCGCTAGAAGGCAGTAGCAACTAAGGTTGCCAAGTGAGGTGACTTGCGCTTGTGTACTCAGCTCCTTGATACAGCGCAAGCTTTGACTCAGTTCACTTCAGTAGCAATAGGTGTTCCAATTTGGAAATATTTTATTATAGATAGATGCTGTATTGTTATTTAAATATGCTGTTTTTAAATCTATTTAAAGGTGAAAGACCTGTTTTAAAGATTATTTAGTTTACAACTGTTTAATTTTTGAAATATATTTAACATATTTTTCTATTGTTCAGTGTTGTAACACTATAGGCCTATGCATATTAATATGTTGGAGAGGTTTCAACTTAAAGGTTGTTAATGAACCAGGTTGTTAATAAACCATGAATTTGAAAATGAGGTCAATCCTTGTGGACATTACGTTTCTCATCTATTAAGGTAATTTCAGTATCGTTAGGTACCGAGTATGGAATTAGCATCGTTTAAGTTTCAAGTATCATTTCAGTATTGAATATCGTAATACTAAACCTGGTATCAGTATCAAAGTCAAAATTTTGGTATCGTGACAACACTAGTGTGACGCCTTTTTTAGTTGCGGCGCAGAAGCACTGCAGCTGTGCATACAGGCCGGACCATCTAAGTGTTACGACATAGTAAAGGCCTTGACGGGAAGCGGCCAGGACATATCCATGGCGACGTAACTAAGTCACCCGACAGCGTCTCTTAGCACAAAATTGGCCATAAGTCATCAATATTTCCTATGATCATCATGATATTCAGTAGATATGTTGGGTGAAGGCATATGATCATGAGGACAAAGCCATTTTAAAATCGCTCCATAGGGGGCGCGATGGTGCCAATGCTTGGACCCCTCCCAACGCCGCTTGCGGCTTTAATTATTATTATTATTATTATTATTATTATTATTATTATTATTATTATTATTATTATTATTATTAATTTTATTTTTATCTTTTCAAACTGTTTTTAATATCATGTATGTATCTGTAGTGTCTTGTCATTCTTGTGTCCATTTTAATACCATGTAAGGTGACCTTGAGTGTTCAGAAAGGCGCCTGATAAATAAAATGTATTACTATTATTATAAGGGGATTTTCTCTGCTACTTGATTTTAGGAGTACCAACATTCAAATAAGCATATCTTCTTCAGCTATTTTCAGATTTCAATGTATGACACATCATTTGAAAGCGTATAATCTGCACTTTCATAATATGTAAAAAACTGAAAAATGACCTTGCTCTACTTGAGGACCAAAACACCAGCACCTGTCACATATAAGTATCCATGTGACACTCAGCCTGTGACCATATGATTTTTTTTTTATTACATGGAGTTCAGCTGCTTTTATTTATTTTATTTGTTACAGGGCAACACACTGCAGGCAGACAATGCCGTATGTACATTTGAAGCAGAGTTCACTTGTGTAAAAGGGGCAGAGGCTCCTGTCATAATAGGTTGTTTCCAAATTAGTTGGATAATCTGTGAGTACCAGCCATTACCTTTGTAGACTTTAGAGCATTTAACTACTGGAGGCTGGAAATTACATGCATTGTGTGACAATATTTTCGCATTATGTTTAAATCTGGTATCATGTTAAACCCTTAAACTTTCATAAGTGGCTAATTTATATGCTTTACAATGGACGAAAAGCATTAGCCTATATTCCTTTTTGTAGAGATTTTGGATATGTTTCTAGACCCCCAGATATTTTAGACCCCTTTACTGACTGAAAGCTTGTATTTCCTTGTAAAATGATTCAAAAGTAAGTTTCTTTAGTCAAAACAGTTGATTTGTAGTTAAATATATGATTATGCTATGACTTACAGCAATACATAATTTAGACATTTTGGACAGATTTTGAGACACTGGGTACACTGCTTACTTTCTGCTTCATAAATCTTTAGTAGTCATGCATATCCACCCTTAATTCTTTGCACATGTGGTCATGGAGTTCATGATCCAGGACATGTATAGTTTAACCTGTTTTATATATGGGATCTCTCAGTGTTTCATTGCAAACTAAAAAAGAGCAAATTCATTTTTTTGCCCAGACAGTTGCATCTGTGGCACTTTATTTCTTCCAAAATTATGAATAAAAACTAATCTAAGTTAGTATTGTAAAAAGGGGTGTTTCTAGGATTCAAAGACATCAGGAGCTTAGCCCCAAGGGGAGTTTTAGTTTGGCGCGCATGGCGCGCGCAAATGTTTTTGGCGCCCGCAAAATCTTTTGGAGCCCATTTATTAGGATAAACGTCCCTATTAAGCCCACATACCATATAAGCCCACTTGCAACTTCTGAGTCAAATAAAAAAAAAACTACATCATTTTTTGCTGTGTGATGTTTTTTCAAATGAAGCTGCTTGTTACGTAAATGACACTTTTTATTGTAAGTCAATCACATTTGTCGATATTGAGTTATCGAAGCACATGTGTGGCATGTGCCTACTGATCCCAGAAGTTGCAAAAAAACTTTGATTTTTTTTGACTTTGTGATTTTGGTACCCTCAGAAAATAACATTTTTTGTGTATTTCTACTCCTGTTTTTGGTAAGTACTCATTTGTTATCAAAATTTAAGTGATTAGTGTTTTGAATGAGACATATGTTAGAATATTACCTGAATTAGAAATATTGTTTCTTTTGAAATCAAAATATGAGTTTTAGCACGCTAGCAAACAGAGCACATGCTGCATCCATACAGTAGCTACACAGTATGGTTCATTGCAATGACATAAAGCATGATAAGCATGTATAGTTTATATTTTTGTATGCAGTTTATATTATTATACTGTTAAATAGACAATAAATGTGTATGTTTATCTTTATTTATTTTTTAATTAACATTTTTACCTGGTGGGCTTAAAAAAAATCACACTGTCTGGGGTGGATGTAAATGAGTATAGCTAATTACTTCTCTGCATGATCAATTTATACTTTTCATATTATGTTAGTGCACCATATATAGATTTATTTCATATAGTTGTTTTTTAATGTCATGTGAGTAGAATAAAATATTCTGTCTTTTAACCACAAATTCACTTTTGTTCCCTTTAAGCCCACCTGTTCCCATTAAGCCCACTATGTTTCAATGGGGATTTTCTCCCTTTTGACCTTTGAACCATTTTCCTCCCTAATTTTGACCTGACCTGATGAATCAGCTCCATAATTCAGATAATTAATACCCATATTTAAATATCAGTGATATTGCATAGGTCAGTTCATTCAGGATAGGCCTGTGTTCTTAATCTGTGATCTTAACATTAGCAATAATTTTTTAATCTTTACTTTTCAGATGAGTTTTAGTTTAAGATGACTGAAACACGAAAGAACTACAGTTCATGTCCACGCACGATAGAAGCGCTTGATCATCCTCTGCAAAGCAGGGCTGTAGGGACCTGGACCATTCTATTTGCGCAATCACAAGGTCATTGAAAATCTGTACAAAAACAAGATGAAAGCCATGAAAGACTTGTTAGCGTAAGACAAAGACAACCACAACGTGGGCAAAAGATTGAAACAAACAAATAAAATAAAGCTTAGACCACCCTATAACCTATGTTATGTTACACTACTAAGATGGAGCATGGAGCAAATGATAGCCTTACTAAAATGATACAATCACCTCAAAGAGCATAGGCCTACGTTTAGTCTAGGAGAAAGTAGAAATTGCAGAAATGTTGACATCTTTCTTGTTTATTTTGTTTAAGAAATAGGCTAATGATACATGAGCTTCAAGATGTTATAACTGATGCCTCCTCATAATGAACTGTATGTTTTAATGTTACTCCACAATGAACTGAATGGTTCTAAAATGTGTTTTTACAATGTTTTCAAACTACTATCCTAAATGTGATTAACATTTGAAAATAAATTAAAGTTATTGTTTAATTGTAAATCCTGAAATTGACACATTTACTATCCTTAGAACATTAGTATTGAACCTGAAATTGTTTTTCATTCAGTCAGTTGGTCTTCAGAAATCTTCATAAAAACACCTGCACTTTCAACCAGCTGGCTGGACCAGAAATTTTGGCCAATATCAAATGCCAACAGCACACCGTAGGATAGAGATACAGACAAAATGACAACACATATTGAAAGATGAAGTATTGAAGAGCAATTTCCACTATAGTTTTTATTTTGTTCGTAAATAGTTTTTTGGCTACATTCCTAAGAAGACATGTTGTAAGTTTAGCTTTTTCTGTGTTGACAACACAGCAAAAAGGCTGGTCATGCCTATTTCAAATGCCATAGGATAGGAATGGAGACAAAATGAAAATAGCTATTGAGAGCTAAGAGATTACAGATTTGAATCGAACATGTTTGTATTGTTAAGATTTTTTAAATATATATTTATTTATCAACAAATCATGAAGTGGGCTTATTTGGAACACCCATGGGCTTAAAGGGTACGTTAGGTACCCATTAAGCCCATGCCAGACATATTTTGACAAATTAAACAATAAAAACATTAGAAATTGGTATAAATGAATTATTGACACTTCAAATGAGAGATTAGACTTTCATTTTAACTAAAATGTTCTCACTTAAATTGGGGTAGTATACATTAAAAATGTCTGAAAAGCGGATTTGGTGGGCTTAATAGGGACGTTTACCCTATATTATTACACATACAAACATTACTGTAGATTACATAAAATAATAGTGACAGTGCTATACTAATCTAGTATAGGGATATAATGTTGAATGAATGTAATATGTATGTGGCTATTTTGCAATGCAGAATGAAGACAGCTAGATGTAGTTACATAATTAATGTAATTGGTTGTTACAGTAGAGAAACAGACTAACAGAGTAAATAGCTACGTGATTCAATATAACTGGCTATGCAAACACACTTAGTTACCAGAATATGTATAACATATACTGTAACTAAATTAATAAACAAAATACTATCCATAAATAGGTAGCTAACTATAGCTGCTTATTGTATGCAGCTGTGAGTGATGATATGTAATGGCTTTAAAAAAAAATTTAAAAAAAACTTTCATACTAGCATGTAAACTGGCAAGGCACTGGGCAGGCAAGTTAAAAAGAATACATAGCTAACAACATTAGCTGGCTTAGCCAGCCAGTTACGTTAGCTAGCTAGCTAACATTGTTAGCTAATGTTAGCCATACTAACGTTACTGAGCTGGCATCACAATAATTATTTTGCTAACGTTACACTTCTAAATCTGATTTTTGCTCGCTAATATCCTAATTTTATTTAATCACAATTAGCTGCATGTATAGCCAGTATCATCGACCCTGTGCTGACCCTGTGCAAACCTGAAGCTAGCTGCTCTGCACTCTCCGGCTGAGCTGCTGACTGCCTCTCAACATCCGCGTTGGTTACATTCTCAATCTCATCGTTATTCTCCTGAATCTCCTCCTCAACAACCTGCCTCGATATTTTCTTTAAAAATCCATGGATATCCATTGTTTCAGGCAGTTAACTGATACTGATGTTACTGAACGAGAAATATTCAGACTCATCTACAGAACTTTGCTGTGTAGTGCGTAGTCTGCGTAGGTTTGTCAGACAAGCAGAACTGTCCGTCTGTCATTGTGACTGAACTTTACTGTACCAGTGCTAGCCATCGAATCGTCTGATTGCAACCTACTTGCGCCTACTAGTCGGTTAGGTTACTTACTGCTCGATTTGAAGGGGGTGATTTGTTTACGTTAGCGCTCTATTAAATGGAATGATATTTGGTGCTGTATCTCTTTTTTTCGGGTGTAAAAAAAAAAAAAAAAGAAAAAAAAAAAGCCTAAAGCCTAAATTTCCCACTATAAAAGTTCACCCGAACTGTCTGGGCGTGGTAATGAGAACTGTCAGTTAGCTATGATTGACAGACTGTGCCCCGTTACCATAGCTACCTCCATGATACACGCTCATCTTGGGAGACCGAATTTTCACAAGCTAGCTAACTTAGTATATCAAGTATCAATAGCAACGTTGACATATATCCAATAATAATTTTTGCTAGCTACCTAGCCAGGTTAAGATAAAACCACAACTATAACGTCCTTATGAAAGCAAACTAGCTATCTAACGTTATCGATAACATTACATTATGAAAGCAAACTACATAGCTAGCTAATGTTAGCTAGCTAGCTATAAATGAATAGTTATAACCAACCAGAGATAGTCTAATAGTCCTTAAAAGGCACTCTCATAAGTGAACCTAACGTTAGTCAAATATTGCATTGTCTTGCCTGTAAGCCGGTGGCACAAACTATGGGTCATGAGTTATCCATGGGTCCCCAAATATGATTTAGAATGAGCTATCACAGCAATCTGACTGACAGTAGGGAGGGCAAGACGGAGCTTTAGAATGTCGGCAGCAGTGTATACGCGTGAGCTCGACAGTACATTTCTCACAGAAAAGGTAGTTTGTCGCCTTTTTTTAGTTCATTACAGTGGTGATAGAAGTGAGAATAATTAAGTGGTGCTGTGAGCCTTTACTGATCGCCGTACAAGGTTAATGTGAGGTAGCTAGCACAATCGGACAGCACTAACCCATAAAAATGTACTTTGATTGATACTTGCTCAATTGAACGGTAAATCTGAAAAACATTCGATTATAGTCAGCGGCACTGAAATTTTCTTTCACACCCTCAATAAATGGCAGAAGTCCTGGTAGAAGATTGAATTAAACCTTTTAAAGTTATATATTTTCTGAAATGTTATAGATTCCGCTTGGCCATAGTGAGTGAAACTAGGCGATCTGAGCGTATAGTTTCTATGTAAATTAAAGCCGCAAATGGCGTTGGGAGGGGTTCAAGCATTCGCACAATTGCGCCCCTTATGGAGCGATTTTTAAATGGTTTTGTCCTCATGATCATATACCTTCACCCAACATATCTACTGCATCACCATGGATGTCTCCTAGCCGCTAGGCATTAAAGGCCTTTACTATGTTGTGACACTAAAGGCTGTTTTATACTTCTGCATAGTACACGTAAAAATGGGTCTGTGTAGGGGTTGTGTGCAATGTGGGACGGTTGCAGACCACGGCCGCGTTGAAGACGCAGACCTCCTCAAGAAATTAAAAGCGCATAGTTAGTAACCAGTGCCCGCATACGCCGTAAAGAAGATGATTGCTTGACTGCTGACATGAGGTCACTGGCATACGGCTGTGACTAACAGGTTATAACAGTTGATTCACAAAACCGATAGGCAATGTTAAATATGCAACTAAAAACGCTTTTGTCAGGTGAATGTCATCGTTGCAACAAGTTACATCTAGCTGAGCATTTTTGTGGTCAAGTAGGTTTGGAAATATGAATGAAGGTGTTGTCTTTTGAACTATAACGGTCACTAACGATATCTAATTACATGGCCTGCGCAACCTGTGCAATATGCCGCACAAATGATTTGGCCCTTCGCGAGTGCCGCACACAACGGAAACTATGCACACTACGCAAAAGTATAAAACAGCATTTAGATGGTCCGGCGTGTACGTAGAGCTGCAGCGCTTCTGCGCCGCAACTAAAATAGGCGTCAGACACATATTCCAATCCATTGCTCAGCTTAGCAGAGAATGCACATTTCAGAGACAGATAGAATAATAACACATAAATAAACATTTCAAATAATAAATACAACATTGAGAAAAAACGAAACAAAAGACGAAATATCAACTCGCGTGCTGCGTGCAGAGTAGCCTACCGTATTATTTATTTAGACATTGGCAGATAAGAAAATTTTCGGTTATGCTGACCTATAAAACGCTATTCCAAAAGCAAAATCAGACATGTTATACATCGTTAGAAAGCTTATACTCTCACCTACTGAATAAAGGAATTGTCAGTCAAGCCAAATTGTGCTAAAAAGGGCGACGTAAGCAACAGGTGTGGTATCACAAATGCGCGTATATTTCACAAATGTATTGTCCAAGACATATGACCACTCAGTCTCAAAAGGGACATCTCTACGCGTAAAACCAGTGGTAAGATTGTATATTTATTCAATGTTTAGTCCCAAATATTAACTGTAGAATGACATGGTATAATCTTTAAAAACTTCGTCTCGTTTATTTCGTTATTCAGTGAGCAGCATTTTCACTGCTGTGTTGGCATATTTTACGGCTAATGTCGCGTTTATCTTGTTGCTACGGAATACGATTTCTCTCAGCATAATGACGGATTCAAAGACTAAACGAACTCACCCGATATTGTCTTCAAATGGATCCATGCCAAAGAAAAGTAATGAGTCATCTTCTCAAAAAGCTTTTACTAACAAACTTTTAGTAGCAAAAAACAAAATATCAACTCCCCATCCCTGCGTACTGCACTCAGAGTACCGTATTATTTATTTAGACATTGGCAGACTACAGCATAAATTGCGTCGTTTGTTTATATTCAATATTAGTAATTGCAGCGAGAAGCTGCAGCTGTAGACACAAGATAGTTTATGTTATGGTAGCAACGGAACGAAGCAGACTATATATGTATTACCGTCATTGATTTATTATACCAGCATGTTTTTGCGCGTTTGCACAGAAACTCAAATACTATCAATAAAATGGTTTAGCTATTTCTCAGCATAATGACAGATTCAAAGACTAAATGAACTCACCCGATACTGTCTCCAAATGGATCCATGTCAAAGAAAAGTAATTATTCATCCTCTCAAAAAGCTTTTACTAACAAACTTTTAGTAGCCTAGCATGCCCTCTGACAGGCACTGTCTTCCATTGCATCCCCGATGTTCAGACCCTCCCCTCACTGATTAAAAACTAGACCCTACGGTGTCGGATTACTTGCGTCGCCATGGATGTCTTCTAGCCACTTGCCGTAAAGAAGTTTACTAGATGTTGTAACACTTAGATTTGGAGCTACAGCTCTTCCGCACCCCAACTAATAAAAACGTCCAAATGGTGGGCAAACAATATGGTGGACATAGGTGGTCCCAATGGCAAAGTTGTAGACCAAGTTCAGATGCATAGGTCGATGAAGTTTTCTGTTGATCTCACTTATGGTGTGGGAGTTATGACCTTTTAAAGATGACCCTTTCTTATAGCACCACCATCTGGCCGATGGTGATTTGATTTGTAGTGCCTGAGTAGTGGTGGGCCATAGGAACCCACCTACCAAATTTGGTTGCTCTAGGACTTACGGTTGCTGAGACTCAGACACTTTTAGCGGAGAAAAATAAGAATAATAATAATAATCCTAACAGATACAATAGGGTTCCACCAGCTTCACTGCTTGGACCCCTAATAACAATAATAATAATCCTAACAGATACAATAGGGTTCCACCAGCTTCGCTGCTTGGACCCCTAATAATCCTAACAGATACAGTAGGGTTCCACCAGCTTCGCTGCATGGACCCCTAATAACAATAATAATAATCCTAACAGATACAATAGGGTTCCACCAGCTTCGCTGCTTGGACCCCTAATAATCCTAACAGATACAATAGGGTTCCTCCAGCTTCACTGCTTGGACCCCTTATTACGTCAGAAGGATTCAGCCTTGTTGTTTGCTACCTAAACTTCACAGCACACTTGTAGCAGGACGGTGTGTCCAGTGAGATTTCTTTACGGGGCGTGGAAAGGGGAGTGGTTACTGTACTTGTGATGCACTATGTCGATAACATTCTCAACAGGTTGAAAACAGGACAATAAATTTAAAATGCATATTTATCCAAAAATAAAGAACGGAAATATTTAATACTTTACTTACCATGTTTCTTCAATGCCTCTTGTGTAAATAGCACATAAAACCGAGAAAGTGTGAAAACCACCATGTTATTCCTTTAAGGCATTTTTCAAGTCTCTGTGATGCTCCCAACTGGAGATATAAAGCTTTAAATAAGGTACCCCCTAAATGGGCCAGGATTGGCCAGATTTGACATGTGCACGAAGGGGTTAAAACATTTTGGGGCCGTTGTTCTCAGGACTGTTGGAAGCTTTCTGAAGGTTTTGGTAAAACTTTCTACAATTTGGCCAAATGGAGACTATGGAAATTAGTATTTTTTTAAAGCGCCCTCTACAGGCCATATTGCTCTATAACACTGTTCGTCTACAATATTCTTGTCTATCATTCCCTGAAGTATCTTAAAAATTGGCATAGGTTTGTGGACATACATGTATCTTGGGCATGGTAAGATTTTTGTCTAAATGGAAAGCACAGTCCTTTGGACTTCTTTTAAGATATAAAAAGTTCATTCACAATTCAACACAGGAACATGCTGTAGATCAAACATGCCAAATGTGGTGAGAATTGGGCAAATGTTCTAGGGGTAATACAAAAAAGTTTGTTTCTCAAAAAATATAAAATGGCAGAAAATCAATATGGTGGACACTTGGGATAATTTGTTCAACATGAGGTGGTGGATATGGGGAAATAATTTGGTGGATGCATATCAAACGGCATATAATTTTTTACCAATGTTTCAATTTGGCAGGAGGTGCTGTAGTGCCACCTAGAGTGGCCGTTTAAATGCGTGTCATGCATAATAAATTGGCAGCCATACTGAACATGCCTGTCAAATTTTGTGAATTTTGAGCATGGGAAAGGGGTGGAAATGTGGGAATAAGCAGAAGAAAAATATAAGGAGAATAATCCTAGCAAAAACAATCAGGGTCCTATGCTCCCTTGGTGCTTTGCCCCCTAATAATCCTAACAAAAACAATAGGAGGCCAAGCTCCAAGGGTGCATAGGACCCCTGTTGATTTTGCTAGGATTATTGTTATTTTTCTTTATCTTTTATTAATCCAATTTTTTTTATTCCAGGCTGTGAAGGAAAATACCATCTCTTCATCCTCTGCCCGACGACTGCGCTTCAACCAGTTTGCCTCCATTGTGTATGAACTGGAACCCTACATGACACCGAGGGATTTTCTCTTCTCTGTTATGCTTGAGAATGTGGACCGTAAGTTCTGTACAGAGTGATTAATTCCTGACGAAAAACTGTGTTAAGTAAATAAAAGTTACCCAAAAAAAAATATTACCACCCAGCAAGTCCCTGCTAGCTCTACAGGACCTAAAATGAGTAAAGATCAGTGCTCACACAAAGTTGAAATGTATAATGCAAACAAATTAGTTTTGAAAATAAAAGCATGCAGTTTTATTAAACAGTAAATTTTCAGTTTCCACTATCATATACTAAAATACACTATTGACTAGTATGTGAAACATATCGGAGCTTGGGATAATATGAAATAAATATTATTTTGTGATAATATTAAGTACAATTTTATTTTCCAAACTTTTTACAAAATAGACTAGTGAATCATAACTAGTTTGTTTTTCAAAATGAGATCTGTTTATATCCATAACCTTTTTTACTTTAAATTAACTAGCTAGCTTTTAAAATAATATCAATATAATAGTAACTAGCACTTAATGTAAAACTAATGCAATTTGTAACGGTGTAAATTGACTAGCTATTACAGTTACACTAAAGCCGCGTTTCCACCGCAGGAACTTTACCCCGGAACTAGGAACCTTTTGAGAAACTCAGTGCGTTTTGACCGCAGGAACTAGGATCTAAATTAAGTTCCGGGGTCTTTATTTTACCCCCAAAAACGTCCCTGCTCAGGGGGTAGTACTTTCCAAAAGTACCGGAACCTTTGGGGTGGGGCGCAAGCGCTGAAAATTTCTGATTGGTCGACTACTTGCAGTGTTTTATTTCAACCACCATGTTTAAAAACCTGCAGCCGCAAACCGATTTATTTTCATAATAACTTGAAATCAAACTTGTATGTTATGCGGCGCAGTAGCCTAGTTTTGGTTATAGCCTGCCAACGTCTTGGAATTATAACATGTGCTCTTCTGTTCTTTTCTTGCTTTAGTATTCGTTTTATAAAATGCTAAGCATTTGTGCTGGGACAGCATATTACATACCAAAACATTTAAACGGATTAATTCGGTTGCTGAATATTTTCTTCCGGATTTTCTTTGTTAGCCCGTTGTAATTGACTCAAAATGTGTGATACAGTTATGTGAGGTATGCGGTAGTTCTGCGTAATTCACATTGGTGATACAGTAAAAGCAAACTGGAAATCACCTTCCGCACTTTTTGTCAGGGTAAAATAACAGGTTAATTCTAGTAATCGTCCCTTTAGCTTTTTCAGACTACCGTAATTTTACTTTGCCATTCTTCAATTCCACAAAAATACCAGGAAGACTATGGACTAATTTATGGTGCATGGTTCGCATCTGGAGGGCACACTTCGCTGCTCGGCTAGCAGTAACTTCGAAGGAAAGCAAACGGTGGCTGTACCACTGCTAATTTAAAATTTCACGCAAGTCCGAGTTTTCGTTCTATTCTTGTCATTTTGCGATTAGCCTATATGGAATTGACGATGAGAAAGTAATCAAACAGCAAATTGTTTACAACGTGTGCATGTTTTCTGCTGTTGTTGCCAGTTATATTGGAAATGTGAATGCATTCTGTCGCCTCGGATGTCAAGACATGAAAGTGAATGTTCGCATTAAAAAATAATGAATGTGTTTGAGAGGATATATAAAACAGTTACAATCTGACGATTGGCCTGTTATATCCTATTTGTTGCATAACAACGGTCCAAGTTAAACTACCAACGACAGTTTTGCTTGACAACGGTAAAATATGCCCAAACGGCTGCAGAAGAATATTTCAATTCCAGGTGATTAAATCGATAAAAATCAATAAATACAAAAGTAAACATATATAGTCATTGTTGGTAACCCATTGTATATAAGTGGAATAAACCCCTCCGGGCTGTCCCAGTTATTAGAAAATAATGTAGGCTACTTCAGTGGTAGTATGGGGTTACAGAAGAAATCATAGGACAGATGGACCGACGACAACGTCGCTTTTTCATACGTCAGTGGGCTAATTTGCCTAATCTTCGCGGGACTTTAGACCGCGGTGGAAACGCAGACAACAATGGGCTGAAGGAACCTTTTAGTTCCTTGAAAAATAGTTCCTGGGACTAAAAGTTCCGGGTACTTTTGGTGGAAATGCGGCTGTAGAGTAGTGACTATCACCTAAAACAGGACTGTTTGTAATTCTTACTGGTCCAAGTTAAAGTACAAAAAAATTCTAAATGAAGTTAACAAAATTATTTATCAATTGCCGTGAGAAAAGCGGAGTGGGAGTGGGAAAGAGGAGGGGGGGAGAGAGAAAGAAATAAATTCTTTGTGGGCATGGTCCCCCTTGAGACTTCTTTCTGAAATCAGTCTGAAAAATTCTGATGACTTATGAGAATAGAACATTACTGTGTTCAACTATTACAAAATGAAGGATGGATGCATTTTGCCTGCTTTAAAATGTGCATGCAGTTGAAGACCTGTAAACTTTTTTGCCATTCATTGTTCTTGACATAGCTGTTTGTATTAAAAGCTGTATGAGTTAAGTATGCATATTCCGACGAATTAGACCTGGGTTTACAGTAACATAGCTTTATAACAAATGTGAAGGTATAAACCCAGTGTTTTCCACAGGATTTTGTAAGACTGTGACGAGGACCCTGAACCCTCTAAGGGGGTCCTTGGGCATGCCCGGCCGAGAGAGAATTTTGTACATTTTGACAGTTAAGTGCATCAATCTGGTGCACTTTCAGAGGAAAATTAAGAGGCTTGATCTGTAAAAATGTTGTGCTTTTGTGAACAGTCCAATTATAAACCTATGCAGTTGTATCACCTTTTAAGATGCTTGAGCCTACTCTTAAGCTATCAAAGAAATTAAGTTAAAGCTGTCGTGTTGGAATCTCACACTAATGTTGCAGTAAAAAATATGGCATCGCCTGCTGTGCCAGATTTAGAGATTGCATTCAGCTAAAATCTGGATGGTGATTGAAAGTTAACCATCAAGGAAACTATTTCTACACCCAAAAATACCTCTCTTAAACCTCAAATAGCTAAATGTTTAATCAACATGCTCCAATTACAGATTATCTATAAGGGACATATTACAACTACATGAACATCTGGTGTCAACATTCATCTTATAACAGTACTTGAACTTCATTAACATTCAACAGCTTTGAACAAATTTTTATAATCAACATAGTGATACATAGCACAGTGGGGATATAGCTTTTCCAAATTAAAGCTAGAAATGATGTGGCCTAGTAGTACAGTATGAAGTTAGTTTGTAGCCAATGTTAAATGTTTTAAATTGATAGGACGTTGTTACCACTTTGTTGCATTCATATTGATGTTGTGAAAATTATGTAAGGTAAAATTTTGGCTGTCCTAGCCAAACTTCCAGGATTAGGGTTGTAAAGTACAGAAGGCTTCAGACACAGCTGAAAAGACAATTGCCCCACAGTCTGGAGATTGCCATGGGACAGTCTCGCAACCCTTTTACCCCACCAACACTTGTGGCCTGCAGGAACCAGATAAAGGATTACCAGGATGGTGTCTGTTTTCATGTCGTAAAATCAACCACAGGCATCATTGGGTCAGACAGGAACCTGGTTGACCATTACCCACATTATGAAAGCGTTATACGTATGTGCGTGGAAATGACTGGGAATGGTATAACTGTGGTGGACTATGGATAATAACATTTGAAATGCAGGGGATACTGTATGTGCAGACAGGCACACTGAGCTGTTCTAAGTTGGTATAGGGAGGTTTATCCCAGATATGTATTGCCTACATAAGTGGTTGGATTATAGAAAGTCCACCACCTTGGGCCTCCATAGAAAAGTGTCTTAGAGACAGAAAAAAGCATAAGATCACGTTCCATCGTCCGAAGTATCTTAGAACTGTCACTATACTTTTAATGGTTCCCCTGTGTCTCCCTCGAGGAGAGTAGAAGGGGGGGGGGGGTCTCTTGGTGGTGTGGAGGGTGTTCCTGTCCAGACCTTATTTGGGCATGCAAAGGGAAGTGTGTAACGTGGAAGGCTTGCTCAGGATTGCATTTAAGGGAAGTCCAAAGAAACATTCAAGAAGAATCTGCTTAACAGTTCTCCTGGTACCACCGTTGAAGGTGAATCTGCTTGTCAGTTCTCCTAGTACCATAGTCTTCTCATATGAGTATTTTATAATTTGTGCATGCATCATTCATCTCTTTGTGTTCCTCTTATTTGTCTCTGTATGTCCTTTCTTATAGAATAGCTGCCTTTATTTGTCTTGTTTTGTTTATGCAATATTTACCATTCAGCATCATTGAAACTGCCTTGGTTAATGTCAACAGTCATAATCATTATTAACTGTTTTCCCTTTTCACTGCATCTAACATACGTGGTTTGCATATGCTGAACCGGGTGTGCATCTCTGCGAGGACCAGTCAGTGTATTGGCCTTATATACGGTTTAGGGGTAACACTGTAATCGGGTTACCTCCTGGGCATATTGATAGGTTCACTAGCCAGAAGTGCAACTGCTCCGGGATAGCTTGTTCGAGTCAGTGTCCAGATTGGTCCTAGTGTTTTTTCAGGTAAATAATAGAGGGGTCATAGTTTGGGATATTTAGATAGTTTCATTAACCAGATGGAGTATCCTTAGTTAGGGCTCCCTGGGATAGGTTAGATTTGGTACCTGGACAAACATAATTTTTCAGGTTAAAGTCGCTTCTTCATGGCGCAAAAACATTATTTGCAAGATTCCCAGATGAGTTGCACCTTTACCTGCCAGGATAGAACATCTTAATGTCAGTGAACAATTAGATGAATGCCTGGCAGGAGTAGATAGTCTTGCTTTCCGGTGTACAAGTCTTGCCACCCACCATTTCAGCGCACCCCAGTCAATACACGTATATACAAACCCACATTTGCACAAACAACCACAATACATATTTATGGAGTCAGATAAACTTGGTTTTCCTCATTACAAAACATATCTAATTAAACTTCTTAATCTTCTTAATCACTTGGTCTCTTAGTCCCTGTCACTAATTCTAAGTCCTTATAGTTTGGTGACCCCGACGTGATCGACAGGATACCAATTTTCCGTACAGTTTGGTGACCTCGATGTGATCGGCAGGACACTTATTTTAAACCCTTAGTTACCTCAGAGAACAGGCAACCTTGGCCAGCTGCTAATTATTTATATCGCCGTGCAAAAACAGTATCATGTAGAAGATGTACATCTACATCCTCACAGGTAGTGCCAGCATGTAATAATTATAAAGGGAATATATAAACTATGAATTGGAAATTTCAATTAATAATTTAATTATTATTAAAATGACATATTAATAGTTAACCGTAACCAAATCATAATATTACATATTCTGCTAATATCAAATTAATATATATTATTTAGCTAAGAGCTGAAAGTATTCTAGGAAGTTATTTTATTAGCAGTGTCTGACTTAATTCAACACAAAAGTAATATAAATATAGACGACCTTGGAAATATAATAAGTTTACTGAACACAAAGTACCGTAAGGGGCAATGCACAATTCAGTGAACAATGAACAGAGGTATTTTTGTGTGCTTTTTCGACCCTGAAGAAGCAAAATATTGTTGTAGTTGGATAATTTGCCCTTATTGTTACATGCTAACATCAGTTGTAGTTTATTATAATATTATAATCTTCTTATGGGTAAATTTTGGTTGTATTCTGTTCTGAGATTAACAAAATATTTCCTAGTTCAAGGATTCCTTCAGTCATTGCTATTTAGTAAAAAGCTAGCTAAGTTAGTTGATTATAACCAGAGGGATTCTACTCCAGGTAGTTCTTTTCAGTGTTATTTATTCAACGCTTAACGTTAGATAGTTAAAAGTGCATAATTTTTATTTTTTTCTCTCCAGTTTCTGCTGTTAGTTGTCCAGAGCCACCTGCGCACTTTTAAGTTGAGGGCTTGATGTCTACGACTCGGCATTTTTACGTACTAACATTAGCTGTAGTTTATTATTAATTTATTCCAGCTACATTTTGTGCTGTGTTTTGTTCTGAGATATACATTACATTACATTACAGGCATTTGGCGGACGCTCTTATCCAGAGCGACGTACAACAAAGTGTATAACCATAACCAGGAACAAGTGTGTTGAAAACCCTAGAGCGAAGTACAGTAGCAAGTGCAGGGAACGACCACGTAGTTTAACTTGGACCCTGTAGGGTTAATCTGATCAACACAAACAAAAGCAGCAACAAAGCAGTTTATGCAAATAATACAAGCAATAATTGAGTAGGCACGAGTGCAATAACTGAGTCAACTAAGATAAACAGCTTACCTAGCTACAACCCTAATCTAACATAGTCAATTAGGGACTACTGGGAGGTAGGGAGGGACGGGGACAGATGCAGCCTGAAGAGGTGAGTCTTCAGTCGTCGCTTGAAAGTGGTCAGGGTCTCAGCTGTTCTGACCTCCATGGGAAGGTTATTCCACCATTGTGGAGCCAGAACAGACAGGAGATGTGACCGGGAAGCGCAAGTACCAAGAGGGGGAGGTGCCAGGCGTCCTGAGGTAGCGGAACGGAGGGGTCTGGCTGGCATGTAGGGTTTGAAGATCTTGTGGAGGTATGCTGGGGCTAATCCCTTGACTGCCTGGTATGCTAGGACTAATGTTTTGAATTTGATGCGAGTCATAACAGGCAGCCAGTGGAGGGTAGTGAGCAGGGGAGTGATGTGGGAGTGTCTGGGGAGGTTGAAGACCAGATGAGCTGCAGCATTCTGGATGAGTTGCAGGGGTCTGATGGCAGATGCCGGTAGGCCGGCCAAAAGTGGGTTGCAGTACTCCGGGCGGGATAGTACCATTGCTTGGACCAGGAGCTGGGTTGAGTAGGTGGTGAGAAAGGGGCGGATTCTCCGGATGTTGTACAGGAAGAATCTGCACGCCCGGCTTACTGCTGTGATGTTCTTGGAGAGGGACAGCTTGTTGTCCATCACCACTCCGAGATTCTTGGCACAGGGTGATGACGTCACTAAGGTGTCCCCTAGGGAAATGGAAAAATCAAGGAAGGGAGAGGTTAGAGCAGGAGTGAAGATTAGCTCCGTCTTACCCGGATTGAGCTTCAGGTGGTGATTGTCCATCCAGCTCTGGATGTACCTCAAGCAAGCGGAGATGCGGGCAGAGACCTGTGTGTCCGATGGGGAGAAGGAGAGAAAGAGTTGTGTGTCATCAGCATAGCAGTGATAAGACAAGCCAGAGGCAGAGGTTACAGGGCCAAGGGATCTGGTGTGTAAGGAGAAGAGAAGGGCCTGAGGACTGAGCACTGGGGATCTCCCGTGGCAAGGGGACGGGGGGCTAATACTCTACCAGCCCAGGCAACCTGGAAGGAGCGGCCGGAGAGGTAGGACTCAATCCAGTCAAGGGCTATGCCGCAGATCCCTGTCGCTGCCAGGGAGGACAGGAGGATGGAGTGCTCAACAGCAGCTGAGAGATCTAGCAGAATCAGGACAGAGGAGAGGGAGGCTGCTCATGCGGCATGAAGTGACTCACTGACAGAGGGAAGTGCAGTCTCTGCCGAGTCGCCAGGCCTGAAGCCGGACTGGTGGGGGTCGAGCAGGTTATTCTGAGAGAAGAAAGCAGAGAGTTGGTTAGATGCAGCTCGTTCAAGCGTTTTGGATAGAAAAGGAAGGAGAGATACCGGGCGGTAGTTCTGGATGACGGAGGGGTCTAGTGTGGGCTTCTTCAGCAGCGGGGTGATGTGGGCCCTCTTGAAGGATGAGAGGAAACATCCAGAAGTCAGAGAGGAGTTCACAAGGGAGGTGACAGATGGGAGGATATTTTGTGTGATTGCCTGGAGGAGAGAAGAGTGGATAGGGTCGAGAGCACAGGTGGTAGGGCGGTGGGAGAGCAGGAGCTGGGAAACATCAGAGTCTGTGAGGGGAGAGAATGTGGAGAAACAGGAGGAGGGCGCAGAGGGCACAGAGGGGGCAGCGGGCACAGAGGGGGCGGAGGGCACAGAGGAGGTGGAGGGGGCAAAGGAGCTGCGGATGACTGCAATCTTCTCATCAAAGAATACTGCGAAGTCATCTGCAGTGAAGGAGGACTGAGGTGGGGGAGGAGGCATGCTGAGGAGAGAGGAGAAAATAGAGAACAGTTGACGAGGGTTAGAAATAGTTATAAATTTTAGTTTGATAGAAATTTGCCTTAGCGGCATTGACCGCAGAAGAAAACGCTGTCAGGAGAGACTGATGGGCTGAAAGGTCAGATGGGTCCCTGGATTTCCCCCACTTCCTTTCAGCAGCGCGGAGGCTGGCCCTGGAGGTGCGTAGGTTGTCAGACATCCATGGACTGGGAGGGGATGAGTGTGCTGGCCTAGGGATAAGAGGACAGAGAGAGCTGAGTGCTGAGGAGAGAGAGATGAAGTTAGGGTGGAGGGTGGGTGCAAAGTCAGTGGGGAGTCTGGAGAATGATTGAAGAGGAGGGAGGGAAGCAGTGACTCTGGGAGCGAGAGAAGAGGGTGAGAGGGAGTGAAGGTTACGACAGACAGTGACAGTGGGGGTGGAGGGGGGGGGAGGAGGAGAGGGAGGATGGGGAGCGAGAGGGAGGGAGAAGGAGATGAAGTGGTGATCAGATGTATGCAGAGGGGTAACCGTGAGATTGGAGGTGGAGCAGTTCCTCAGGAAGATTTGATCTAGGAGGTTGCCTACCTTGTGGGTTGGGGGAGAGTGTTGCAGGGAGAGGTCGAAGGAGTGGAGTAGTGGTAGGAAGGCAGCAGACTGGGAGGTCTCTAGGTGGATGTTGAAATCTCCCAGGAGAATCAGCGGGGTTCCGTCCTCAGGGAAGGAGCTGAGCAGGGTGTCTAGCTCATCCAGGAAACTTCCCAGGGGCCCTGGATGTCGATAAATAACAACAATATAGAGGTTAGTAGGGTAGGTGATAGAGACAGGGTGATATTGAAAGGTGGATATCAACAGGTCAGAGCGGGGGTGAACAGAGAATTTCCAAGTGGGGTAGATCAACAAACCAGTACCACCACCACAGCCAGATGGCCGGGGGGTGTGGGAGAAGGAGTAGGAGGACGAGAGGGCAGCAGGAGTAGCAGAGTTGTCTGGTGTGATCCAGGTCTCTGTGAGGGCAAGGAACTGAAGGGATAGGAGGGAGGCATAGGCGGAAATAAAGTCAGCCTTGCATGTAGCAGACTGGCAGTTCCATAGCCCCCCTGTAACCGTGAAGTTCTCACAGGGGGTCAGTGGAGGGTAGCAGAGGTTGGAGAGGTTTCGTTGTCGAGGGGGGCCACGTCGCTGGAAACGCCTTCTGGGGGGGAGAGAGCAGACTGGAATGGGGAGCTGGCACATAGATCTGAGTGCACCTAATTAGGGGTCCAAGCAGCGAAGCTGGTGGAACCCTATTGTATTTGTTAGGATTATTATTATTATTATTCTTATTATTTTTCTCCGCTAAAAGTGTCTGAGGCTCAGCAACCATACGTCCTACAACAACCAAATTTGGTAGGTGGGTTCCTATGGCCCCCTACTACTCAGGCACTAAAAATCACCTATGTCAGCCAGATGGTGGCGCTATAACAAAGGGTTATGCGTAAAAGGCCATAACTCCCACACCATAAGTCCGATCAACATAAAACTTCATCGACATATGCATCTGAATGTGCTCTATCACTTTGCCATTGGCAGCACCTATGTCCGCCATATTGTTTGCCTGCCATTTTGACTTTTTCGTTGGGGCGTGGCAGTTTTCTCCGCTAAAATGTCTGCGGCTCAGCAACCATAAGTTGTAGACCAACCAACTTTGGGAGGTGGGTTCCTATGGCCACCCACTACTCACGCACGAAAAATCTCCTATGTCGCCCAGATGGTGGCGCTATAACAAAGGATCACTCTTTTAAAGGCTATAACTGTCACACTATAAGTCCGATCAACACAAAACTTCATCGACCGATGCATCTGAATGTGCTCTACAACTTTGCTTTTGGGACCACCTATGTCCGCCATATGGTTTGCCCGCCATTTGGACTTTTTTATTAGGTGGGGTGCGGAAAAGCTGGAGCTCCAAATTTTAAGTGTTACGACATCGAGTAAACTTCTTTACGGCAAGCGACATCCATGGCGACGCAAGTAATCCGACACCGTAAGGTTAGTTTTTTTATCAGTGAGGGGACGGTCTTGGGGCACTTGGAACGGTAGGATACTGCCCTCTAGGGTTTTCGAAACACTTGTTCCTGGTTATGGTTAGACACTTTGTTGTACGTCGCTCTGGATATGAGCGTCTGCCAAATGCCTGTAATGTAATGTAGGCTAATATTCCGTAACAACAAGATAAACCCGACATTTGCCCTAAAATATGCCAATACAGCAGTGGAAATACTGAATAACGAAATAAACGAGACAAAGTTTTTTTTAATTATACCGTCTCATATTACAGTCAATATCTGGGACTAAACATTGAATAAATATACAATCTTACCATTGGTTTTACGCGTAGAGATGTCCCTTTTGCGACTGAGTGGTCATACATTGTCTTGGACAATCCGTTTGTGATTCCTTTTGCTTACGGCGTTGTCGCCGTTTTTAGAACAATTTGGCTTGATTGACAGTTCATTTATTCAGTAGATGAGAGTATAAGCTTTCTAACGATGTATAACATGTCTGGTTTTGCATTTGGAATCTGACATCGTTTTCTGACGCAAAACAGAAGCGGATAGGACTTTGTCATTGATTTTCTGTCTCTATACTACTAAACACAGATAAAATGTCATGTTGCTATGTAAGTATTACTGCTCAAAATATTTTGGTTATATACGTTATCTTTGAAATTGAGTGTCTTTAAATAGGTTAGTGGTATTATATAATGTGGATATTTAACACTGCAATGTAAGCGTCAGTGTAATAGTTTTTGTGACCCATGGAACATTGATGACGACAGTGTTGGAACGTTGCTAAAACGTGGTAGACGGTTGAAAATTATTTTCGTCCCATCCCCATCCGTCATTATGCTGAGAAATAGCTAAACCATTTTTATTGATAGTAATTGAGTTTCTCTGGAAACGCGCAAAAACACGCTGGTATAATAAAACAATGACGGTAAATATAGCCTACATATGTAGGCTAGTCCGCTTCATTCCGTTGCTACAATAACATAACAGACTATCTTGTGTCTACAGCTGCAGTTTCTCGCTGCAATTACTAATATTGAATATAAACAAAAGACGCAATTTATGCTGTATTCTACCAATGTCTACATAAATAATACGGTACTCTGACCGTATGAAGCAGTTATCATGGGTGGCGAGTTGATATTTTTGCTACTACAAGTTTGTTAGTAAAAGCTTTGAGAGGATGAATCATTACTTTTCTTTGGCATGGATCCATTTGAAGACAATATCGGGTGAGTTCGTTTACTCTTTAAATCCGTCATTATGCTGAGAGAAATCGTATTCTCAATTTAATCTCCACATTGACTGTAAGCTTTGGGTTGTAACTAGTTAGCTGTTTCGTAGGTGACTTAGTTAATGGACTCGTCTTAACTATTGCTTGCATTTCTGCATAGACTGCGTTGTTGCTGTTCTTGTTTGTGTTAGTGTTAATCAGTTTAACCTACAGGGTCCAAGTTGAACTATGCGGTTGTTCCCTGCACTTGGAACGGTAGGCTACTGCCCTCTAGGGTTTTCGACACACTCGTTCCTGGTTATGGTTAAACACTTTGTTGTACGTCGCTCTGGATAGGAGCGTCTGCCAAATGCCTGTAATGTAATGTAATGCAATATTCCGTAGCAACAAGATAAACCCGACATTAGCCCTAAAATATGCCAATACAGCAGTGAAAACGCTGCTCACTTAATTACGAAATAAACGAGACAATTAAAAAAAAAATTATACCATGTCATTCTACAGTCAATATCTGGGACTAAACATTGAATAAATATACAATCTTACCATTGGTTTTACGCGTAGAGATGTCCCTTTTGCGAATGAGTGGTTATATATTGTCTTGGACAATCCGTTTGCGAAATATACGCGCATCTGTCACGCCTGGGTCGGCTATCTTCAATAAGAGCTGTGCGTAATACCACACCTGTTGCTTACGGCGTTGTCGCCCTTTTTAGTGCAATTTGGCTTGATTGACAATTCATTTATTCTGTAGGTGAGAGTATAAGCTTTCTAACGATGTAGGTTTTGCTTTTGGAATAATGTTTTATAGGTTAGCGTAACCGAAAATTTTCTGATCTGCCAATGTCTAAATAAATAAAACGGTAGGCTGCTCTGCGCGTAGGTCGCGACTTGATATCTCATCTTTTGTTTCGTTTTTTCTCAGTGTCGTTTTTATTATTTGAAATGTGTATTCATGTGTTATTATTCTATCTGTCTCTGAGGCGCTCTGAAATGTGCATTCTCTGCTAAGCTGAGCAATGTATTGGAATAGGTATGTGTCTGACGTAATGTTGCACGGTATACAGAAACTTCAGCACCTTTTCGGTACTTAAAAAAAATAAAAATAAACGGTTCGGTATTAGAATTTTCCGACGTTCCGTAGTTTTGCGTCAAATGCAAAAGCCAGGGAAATGTATCTCCCGCATTACTGATCGAGAGGATGAAAAGTGTAATTTGTTAGAAACTTCGCTAGATGACAGTAGCAACTAAGGTTGGCAAGTGAGGTGACGCGCGCTTGTGCACTACTCGTTGGTACAGCACAAGCTTGGACTCAGTTCACTTCAGTAGCAATAGCTGGTCTAATTTGTAAATGTTTTATTATAGGAAGCTGCTGTATTTTTATTGAAATATGCTGTTTTTAGATCTCTTAAAGTGAAAGACCTGTTTAAAGATAATTTACTTTACAACTGCTTAATTTTTGAAGTATATTCAATATAGTTTTCTATGGTTTTGTGTTGTAACACTATAGGCCTATGCTTATTGATATGTTGAACAGGCTTCAACTTAAAGGTTGTTAATAAACCAGGTTTTTAATGCACCGTGAATTCGAAAATGAGGTCAACCCTTGTGGTCATTATGTTTCTGATCTATTAAGGTACTTTCTGTATTGTTAGGTACCGAGTATTGAATCAGTATCGTTTCAGTATCAATTATTGTGATACTAAACCTGATATCGGTATAAAAGTCAAATTTCTGGTATCAAGACAACGATAGTGTGATATCTTTTTCAGTTGCGGCATGGAAGCGCTGCAGCTGTACATACACGCCAGGCCATATAAGTGTTACGACATGCCATCTAAGTGTTACAACATAGTAAAGACCTTTACGGGATGCGGCCAGAACACATCCATGGCGACGCAACTAAGTCATCCGACAGCGTCTCTTCACACAAAATTGGCCATAACTCATCAACATTTCATACAATCATCATGATATTCAGTAGATATGTTGGGTGAAAGCATATGATCATGAGAAAAAAAACATTTTCAAATCGCTCTATAGGGGGCGCGATGGTGCCAATGCTTGGACCCCTCCCAACGCCGCTTGCGGCTTTAATTAGGGGTCCAAGCAGCGAAGCTGGTGGAACCCTATTGTATTTGTTAGGATTATTATTATTCTTATTATTTTGCTCCGCTAAAAGTGTCTGAGGCTCAGCAACCATAAGTCCTACAGCAACCAAATTTGGCAGGTGGGTTCCTATGGCCCCCCACTACTCAGGCACTAAAAATCACCTATGTCGGCCAGATGGTGGCGCTATAACAAAGGGTTTTGCGTAACAGGCCGTAACTCCCACACCATAAGTTAGATCAACACAAAACTTCATCGACCTATGCATCTGAACGTGCTCTACAACTTCGCCATTGGCACCACCTATGTCCGCCATGTTGTTTACCCGCCATTTTGACATTTTCGTTGGGGCGTGGATGCTTTCTCCACTTAAATGTCTGAGGCTCAGCAACCATAAGTCCTAGTGCAACCCAATTTGGTAGGTGGGTTCCTATGGCCCCCTACTACTCAGGCACTAAAAATCACCTATGTCGGCCAGATGGTGGCGCTATAACAAAGGGTCATACTTTAAAAGGTCATAACTCCCACACCGTAAGTCCGATCAACACAAAACTTCATCGACCGATGCATGTAAATGTGCTCTACAACTTTGCCATTGGGACCACGTATGTCCGCCATATTGTTTTCCCGCCATTTGGACTTTTTTATTAGGTGGGGTGCGGAAGAGCTGTGGCTCCAAATCTAAACGATTACGACATCGAGTAAACTTCTTTACGGCAAGCGACATCCATGGCGACGCAAGTAATCCGACACCGTAGGGTTAGTTTTTTATCAGTGAGGGGACGGTCTTGGGGCACTTGGAACGGTAGGATACTGCCCTCTAGGGTTTTCAACACACTTGTTCCTGGTTATGGTTAGACACTTTGTTGTACGTCGCTCTGGGTATGAGCGTCTGCCAAATGCCTGTAATGTAATGTAGGCTAATAATCCGTAACAACAAGATAAACCCGACATTTGCCCTAAAATATGCCAATACAGCAGTGAAAACGCTGCTTATTGAATAACGAAATAAACGAGACAAAGTTTTTTTTAAATTATACCATCTCATATTACAGTCAATATCTGGGACTAAACATTGAATAAATACACAATCTTATCATTGGTTTTACGCGTAGAGATGTCCCTTTTGCGACTGAGTGGTCATATATTGTCTTGGACAATCCGTTTGTGATTCCTGTTGCTTACGGCGTTGTCGCCGTCTTTAGTACAATTTGGCTTGATTGACAGTTCATTTATTCAGTAGATGAGAGAATAAGCTTTCTAACGATGTATAACATGTCTGATTTTGCATTTGGAATAGCGTTTTATAGTTCAGCGTAACAGAATATTTTCTTCTCGCATTCACTTGCGCATTCACTGTGGCGTAGCATTAAAGACGATGCACCTAACGAAACATTGTCAACGATTTTCATAATTTCTTGGAGAGTACTATTATTATTGAGGACTTCGGGGCATAGCTAAGCCATTTCTTTGCTGATAGACCTATCTGACATCGTTTTCTGACGCAAAACAGAAGCGGACAGGACTTTGTCATTGATTTTCTGTCTCTATACTACTAAACACAGATAAAATGTCATGTTGCTATGTAAGTATTACTGCTCAACATATTTCGGTTATATACGTTATTTTTGAAATTGAGTGTCTTTAAATAGGTTAGTGGCATTATATAATGCGGATATTTCACACTGCAATGCAAGCGTTAGTGTAATAGTTTTTGTGACCCATGGAACAGTGACGACGACAGTGTTGGAACGTTGCTAAAACGAGGTGGACGGTAGAAAATTATTTTCGTCATTATGCTGAGAAATAGCTAAACCATTTTTATTGATAGTAATTGAGTTTCTCTGCAAACGCTACAAACCGCGCGAAAGCACGCTGGTATAATAAAACAATGACGGTAAATATAGCCTATATATGTAGTCCGCTTCATTCCGTTGCTACCATAATATAACAAACTGTTTTGTGTCTACAGCTGCAGTTTCTCCCTGCAATTACTCTTGAATATAAACAAAAGACGCAAATGCTGTAGTCTGCCAATGTCTAAATAAATAATAAGGTATTCTTCGCACAGCACGCATGCTAGCAGGGTTGTCGAGTTGATATTTCGTTTTTTGTTTCGTTTTTTTAAATGTATTTATTATTTGAAATGTGTATTTGTGTTATTATTCTGTCTCTGTGGCGCTCTGAAATGTGCATTCTCTGCTAAGCTGAGCAATGGATTGGAATATGTGTCTGACGTAGTGTTGCACGGTATACCAAAACTTCAGCACTTTTCCGGTCCTTAAAAAAGAAACGGTTCCGTATTAGAATATTCCGACGTTCGGTAGTTTTGAGTCAAATGTAAAAGCCAGGGAAAATTGTCTCCAGCATTACTGAGGATGAAAAGTGTAATTTGTCAGAATCTTCGCTAGATGGCAGTAGCAACTAAGGTTGGCAAGTGAGGTGACCTGCGCTTGTGCATTTTTCGTGGTTGATACTGCGCAATCTTAGACTCAGTTCACTTCACTAGCAATAGCTGTTCTAATTTGTAAATATTTTATTAAAGGAAGATGCTGTATTGTTATTGAAATATGCTGTTTTTAGATATATTTTAAAGTGAAAGTCCTGTATAAAGATAATTTACGTTACAATTGTTTAATTTTTGAAATATATTTAATATAGTTTTCTATGGTTTAGTGTTGTAACACTATAGGCCTATGCTTATTGATATGCTGAACAGGCTTCAACTTAAAAATTGTTAATAAACCATGTTTTTTATAAACCGTGAATTCGAAAATGAGGTCAACCCTTGTGGACATTACCTTTCTGATCAATTAAGGTAATTTCAGTATCGTTAGGTACCGAGTATTGAATCAGTATTGTTTCAGTATCAATTATCGTGATACTAAACCTGGTATCGGTATCAAAGTCAAAATTTTGGTATCGTGAGAACACTAGTGTGACGCCTTTTTTAGTCACAGCATGGAAGCGCTGCAGCTGTACATACACGCTGGGCCATCTAAGTGTTACGACATCCCATCTAAGTGTTACGACATGCCATCTAAGTGTTACGACATAGTAAAGGCCTTTACGGGAAGCGGCCAGGACATATCCATGGCGACGTAACTAAGTCATCCGACAGCGTCTCTTAGCACAAAATTGGCCAGAAGTAATCAATATTTTATACGATCATCATGATATTCAGTAGATATGTTGGATGAAGGCATATGATCCTGAGGACAAGGCCATTTTAAAATCGCTCCATAGGGGGCGCGATGGTGCCAATGCTTGGACCCCTCCCAACGCCGCTTGCGGCTTTAATTAACAATTGAAAATCTGATTCAAATAACGCGCTGATTACACTAATTCAGTCGGAGTGCCTACTAATAATCATAATCAATAAGGCCAAGTAGCCAATCTATCAATTCTAAACATCAAAAAGCACCAGATAGTTACCTAATACAATGAAGAGTTAACGCAAGGAAACCACAAGGAAAAGTTTAAATCTAACGCGGTACGTAATGGAAACCAGATACTTAACCAACTCTAGCGGGATGAATTTCAGCAGCTCTACGCACCTGGACGAATTATACACTTATTATATAATTACAATATTGCCTAGTACAAGTGTTCCTTCAGTCATTGCTATTTAATGTAGAGTTAGCTAAGTTAGTTTATTATAACTGGAGTTGTTCCACTACGGATAGTTCTTGCTCTTGTTACTTATTCAACGCTTAACGTTAAATAAGTGCCCTTATTTATTTATTTATTTATATTTCCTGTCCGTTTTCTGCTGCTAGTTGTCCAGAGCCACCCGCAAGTTTTTAAAAAATTGTGGTCTTGGTGCCTCCCTTTCGGCAGTAACTTACTCTAGACATAGGGAGAGAGAGGGTGATAGTTAGGGGCTAAAAATGTGACCCAAGCTGTATGAGGGTTGCAGGATGATTATGCTTCTGGAAAGCGGAGGGAGAGTTTTTCAGCCACCGTTGCCAACTGTTTGAGCACCTTGATAGCAAGATTCTTGATCTTGAGGGCCAGCTTGCTGGACTCCACAGTTCGCAATTAGCAGAGTTCCAGGAACTGAGTAGTGTGTTTTTGGTTGTGCACACCACAGCTGGGAAGGGGGGAGAAGGCAGATAGTTGGGTTACAGCAGCCACAGCAAAGGGTGTGCACACCACACAGGGGCGACCTCTCCGGAGGTTGTGGTGTCCAACCGATTCCAGCCCTTGCAGGAATTGGATCTGGCTCTTGACCCTGAGACCCCAGGATGGAAGCTGTCAGGACTTATATATAGTAGTGCATATAAGTATACTATAATAGTGTGAACACTAATGAAGTCTTGTTAAAGCAAAGTTGTAGTAAGGGTGGCTTGGGACTGCGGGGGGTGAGGGAACAAGAGAGGATGTGTAGAAGTAATAATCTGAAATATCTTTGCTTAAATGCTAGAAGTATAAACAAGCACGAAACCATCCAGACCCATGGCGCAACTTGGCGAATTATATTTTTTGGTTGATTTTACGTGCTCATATATGGCAGTTGGTTGAAAATAGACACTTCATGCTACAATCATGATAACGGCAATGACTGTGCTGTGAAGTTTAGGTAGCAAACAACAAGGCTGAATCCTTTTGACATAATTTACATAGAAACTATAGCTCAGTTTGCCTAGTTTGAGTCACTGTGGCCAAGTGAAGTCGATAACGTTTCAGAAAATATAACGTTAAAAGATTTAATTCAATCTTCTACTGGGAGTTTTGCTGTTTATTGAGGGTGTGACAGAAAATTTTGGTGCTGCTGACTGTAATCGAATGTTTTTCACTTTTACTTTTCGATTGAGCAAGTACCATTCCCAGTACATTTTTATGGGTTAGTGCTGTCAGATTGTACTAGCTACTTTACATGAACCTTGTACAGCAATCAATAAAGGCTAACCACACAGTACCACTTACTTCCTGTCACTGTAATGATCTAAAAAAAAAAGGCTACAAACTACCTTTTCTGTGAGAAATGTGTTGTCGAGCTCACGCCTACACTGCTAAAGCTCCGTTTTGCCCGCCATACTATATAGCCAGCCTGCTATGGCACATCCTCACCTCTGCAACATTATTTGTTGTCCTCCGTGTGTCCATACATCTGTATCGGTGGTTGTAGCTGTGTCCTTAGCTCCTACTCATGCGTGCAGGATAGCATCCGTACGCGCTAACTAGGTTAACTAATGCAGGCGATCCTTACGCACTAACTAGATTAGCTAAAGTAGGCGAAACGCGAACATGTTAGGGTTAGTTAAAGTAACGTTAGGCGATAAAGCTGTGCTTAAAAATGTCATGCCGTAACACCTGCGCATGCGTCCTACTAAACGAAGCACCACCTGCGCATGCATCCCACCAAACCTCCCTCAAAGGTTCTCCGTGAGTGAGTGACCACAATTTGCCACGCATAGTCCACGGTGCCAGTTCCTGTGCGCCATGGGAAAAATACATAAATGGGGGGAGGGGGGTTATGACTTAGTTGGGATTACATAGATATGGCTTGGGGATGAGGATGGGCATGAATATAATATTGAAGGGTACAAACTCATTATGAATGAGAGATCCAGTAAGAGAGGTGGGGGTGTAGCGCTCTATGTAAAAGAAAATTTTAATGTGCAGAAAATTCCAGTAATTTACCAGCCCGTGCCTAGTGAGGATATTTGGATAAAGCTCATAGGGGAACATGAAAAGGGCCTTATGGTAGGAGTGTCTTACCGGCCACCAGCTTCAGACAGTAGTGTGAACTCAACGCACTGTGGAAAAATAAAACAAGCTAGTCAGGATTGTGAGACTCTTATTATGGGTGACTTCAATTAATTTATTTTGGGAAATGTTGACAGGACAAGTAAATAATAAGGAAGAATTTTTAGATGTTATAAATGACCTTTTTTGGCACAGTGTGTCAGTCAGCCCACAAGAGGGAAATACATTCTGGATCTGGTGGTATGTAATGATCCGGACAGAATTTGTAGCATAGAGGTAATTGAGCCACTTGGGACTAGCGATCATTCTGCAGTTAGATTTGATGTATTATGGATTATGGCAAATTCACAAGGTCTCCTCTATAGCCAGAATTTTTTATTTTAGATCAGCCAATTTCAACAGGATGTGAGAAAATGTAAGTATTATTGACTGGGTGAAACATCTTAACTGCAAGATTGTGAAGAAAATGTGGGGTAGGTTCAAAAGGGTTATTCTTGACGTGCAAGGTAAATTTATTTGAAAGATCAGGAAAAGTAAGTTGAATAAGCACTTTCCACAGTGGATGAACAAAGCCATATGCTAGAGTTTGAGAAAAAACTAAGATATATAGAAATGACAGCACAGAGTAATAAGGGTGAATATGGTAAAATGCTTGCTAAGGTTAAAAATCAGGAAATCGAGAGGCTCTTTGAAAGGCAAATTGCCCAAGATGCTAAAATAATCCTAAACATTTATTTCAATCAATACTGTAGTAGGGAAAGGAAAGTCAAAGAGGATATCAGGTGCAGCACGAATGGAGAAGGAACATTGCTTTCTAAAGCCGGACACCCACCGCACGCATAGCGGCCGCGAGCGCACGACGGGCGTACTACGCGCGTAAGTGAAGCGTAGTTGAAGTACTGTTATTACAACAACAGCGGTCGATGTCCTCTACACCAGCTGCGAACGCGGCGCAAACCGGGTGCGAAACTTGTGCGACACAAGCGAACTGAAGCGTAGTTTTTCGCTTCTGTTCAATTTTTCTGCTTGCCGCGCGTCATGATGACCTGTTTATACACAGAAATATGCTCCAAAATGCTAGATATACATGATCTGATTTATATTTCATCCTTATATTAGGCTACTGGGGGTGTGTCCCTAGTTCCCTCCCAGATATTTTATAAGCAGCTAAAAAATACAAGCCTTTTCGTTTTTGTATTGTCCTTGCAGAAAAAAAAAAAAAAAAACGAACCTGGGGAAAAGGCAAACTTAGTTTCGCTATCTTGTTTTGCGAAGGGGGTGGGGTAAATTTGAAAATACACCACAGAAAGACGTAGCCTATTGAATGATGTAGAAGTGAATGCACCGAGCAGTGGTTTGTTAGCTTGAGTGTTGGAAGGTAGTTTTTAACCAACCATTGCTATTTGACTTCTCCGATGTCTTCGTTCGCCGTGCTTTCAAAAAGGGCTTGTTAATAAAAATCAGATAATCCACAGAGCTTTAAAAAATCAGATTATTTAGTGGTCTTGCCGATGAAAATGCACCTATTTTATTAATGAAGTTGTAAGCAAGCCTTTATTGCGCTTGTATTTCAAAGCTTCTGGTGTTCATGGCGTTGTGGTGTGCATATCCCTTCAAGTTTAAACTGTTATGCGATCTTTTTGATGATTAGCTGATTTTACTAAATCTGATCCTATAAATGTTTTGACGTGAATGACAAAACGACCCTGGTTGATTACGGATTATTCATTATTATTATTATTATTATTATTATTATTATTATGATCATTACATATTCTTCATAAAATTGGCACGCTTGTTAACCAAGCAAATAAATTAATACAGTTTGAGATTGATTATTATGCAGGCTACGTTGCGATTTAAGCTTATGGTAATTCTCACGTATTTACAAGAGTAAACAAAATATTATCAAATTAACAAACTGAAAAAGGTCTCTCACCAAGTATTCACTTAACCCATAATCAACAGTCGTGAACAAATGTGAAATACACGATGTAATCCCACTGCAGACTGCGAGAGCTACTAGGAATACAGAGCTTTAAGCAAGCCTTTGCGCGACACAAACGGAACCCGTGTAGACACACTACGTGCCGTGCCGTACTGCTTCGCCATGCTGCTTACGCTACGTGTGCGGTGGGTGCCCGACGTAAGAATAAAGATATTGCTGATGCCTTAAATAGTTCTTCTGTTGAGAGTTTTACTAGAAAAAGGTTACTAATTGACTGGAAGGCATATTCAGTACTCAGAATGTCTTATCAGATATTCAAATTGAGGATAAAGAAGTACTGCATAAACTACTTAACCTCTTAGCGCAAAGCCCCTAGTGGTCGGCACACCGGCATGCCGAGATTACTGAACTCAGACTTTCAGTGCTACTGCAACCAAAGTATGAGTTAAAAACAGAAACGCGTTGTTTTAGTTTCATTAGTAGACAATACCCGACGACTATGCCGAGTTTCGCAGCGCCGCCATTGTCACTCTGGCCGTTCATTTAACACGCACCCCCTCCCTGCAGTCTCATCTAGAAAACATCCCCCACCCATGACATAATGGACAATATTGTCTATCTTGGCATTCATAAAACAATTTTTTAGAGGTGAAAATATTATTCCGTCATAGCAACAAGATAAACCCGACAATACCCCTAAGATATGCCAATACGGCAGTGAAAACGCTGCTCAATGAATAACGAAATACATTTTTTTTAAATGATACTATGTCATTCTACAGTCAATATCTGGGACTAAATATTGAATAAATATACAACCTTACCATTGGTTTTACACGTAGAGATGTCCCTTTTGAGACTGAGTGGTCATATATTGCCTTGGACAATCCATTTGTGAAATATACGTGCATTTGTGATGCCTGGGTACTTTCCAGAATAGCTGTGCGTAATACCACACTTGTTGTTTACAGCGTTGTTGCCCTTTTTAATACAGTCTGGCTTGATTGATAATTAATTTATTCTGTAGGTGAGATTATAAGCTTTCTAACGATGTATAACATTTTTAGAAATTTTGCTTTTGGAATAGCGTTGTTTAGGTCAGCGTAACTCAGATTTTTCTTATCATCGCATTAACTTTCGCATTCACTCTGTGGTAGCAGTAAAAGACGCTGCACCTAATGAAACGTGGTCAACTATTTTTCGTAATTTCTTGGAAAATACTGTAATTATTGAGGACTTCTGGGCATAGCTAGGCCATATGTTTGCTGATAGACCTAGCTGACATCGTTTTCTGGAGCAAAACAGAAGCGAATTCAACAGTATCATTGATTTACTGTCTCTGTCTCCATCTACTGAACATAGATACAATTTTATCATTGCCATGCAAGTATTACTGCTCAAAATACTTGTTGTATGTTATTTTTGAATTGAGTGTCTTTAAATAGGTTAGTTGTATTATATAATGTAGATATTTCACACTGTAATGTAAGCGTTAGTTAGTAATGTAATAATTTTTGTGAAGCATGCAACAGTGATGACGTGAGAGCTGGAACATTGCCAAAACGTGGTGGACGGTTGAAAATTGTTTTCATGTCGTCTCATCCCCATACAAGAAAACATATGAGAGCACGGAGTATAGAAGTACATTCAAGAGTACTGTACTGCATTGTGTGGCAATGTTTTTGCATTATTTTTTACATTTTTTATTGATCTAATATCAATGTTTCATCTTAAACCTTCATAAGTGGCTCATTTATATGCTTTATAATGGACAAAAAGCATTTTATTCATTTTTGGAGAGATTTTGGATATGTTTCTGGACCCCTAGATATTTTAGACCACTGTGTTGATGGAAAGCTTGTAATTCCCACTTGAGAATGATGCAACAGTGAGTTTCCTGAGTCAAAACAGTTGATTTGTAGTGAAATACGTGAATATGTTGTGATTTACAGCAATGCATAATTTAGACATTTTGAATAGATTTGGAGACGCTGGGTACACTGCTTAGTTTTTGCTTCATAAACCTATAGTAGTTCTACATATCCACCCTTAGATTTTATGAACTTGTGGTCAAGAGGTTTTTGATCCAGCACGTGTGTAGTTTAACCTGCTGTATATATGCAATCTCTCAGTATTTCATTGCAAACTAAAAAAGTGCAAATTAATTTTTGATTTTTTGTCTAGACAATTGCATTTGTGGCACTTTATTTCTTTCAAAATTATGAATATAAACTAATCTTCATTAGTATTGTAAATTGTACAAATGTCTTGCTTCATTTAAGCCATTTTTCAAGTCTCTGTGGTGTTCACATCTGGAGTTATCAAGCTTTAAATGGGGTACCCCTTAAATTGGCAAGGATTGGCAAGATTTGGCATGTGCGCAAAGAGGTTAAACTGAAGACATACAAGGCAGCAGGCCCTGATGGCATGTACCCAGGAGTACTCAAAGAGTTAGCGGAGATCATTTTTAAACCACTGGCAGGTATTTTTCGACAGTCCTTAGAAACTGGAAAAATACCTGAGGACTGGAAGCAAAGTAATATAATACCAATATATAAGAAAGGGGACCGTACTGATTTAGGAAACTACAGGCCTGTAAATTTAACTTGCATCACATGTAAAATACTGGAATCTATCATTAGAGACAAGTTGGAAGTATTTCTTGAAAATAGCGACATCCTAAGGGACAGCCAGCATGGTTTTTGTAAGGGAAGCTCATGTCTGACAAACCTTTTAGTATTCTTTGAGGAAGCTACCAAGTGTTTTGATTATAACAAGGTGTATGATATTTAGGGGTCCAAGCAGCGAAGCTGGTGGAACCCTATTGTATTTGTTAGGATTATTATTATTTTTTTTTTTTTCCGCTAAAAGTGTCTGAGGCTCAGCAACCATAAGTCCTAGAGCAACCAAATTTGGCAGGTGGGTTCCTATGGCCCCCCACTACTCAGGCACTAAAAATCACCTATGTGGGCCAGATGGTGGCGCTATAACAAAGGGTCATGCGTAATAGGCCATAACTCCCACACCGTAGGTTAGATCAACCCAAAACTTCATGGACCTATGCATCTGAACGTGCTCTACAACTTTGCCATTGGCACCACCTATGTCCACCATATTGTTTGCCCGCCCTTTTGACATTTTCATTGGGGTGTGGAAGCTTTCTTCGCTAAAATGTCTGAGGCTCAGCAACCATAAGTTGTAGATCAACCAAATTTACCAGGTGGGTTCCTATGGCCCCCCACTACTCAGGCACTAAAAATCACCTATGTCGGCCACATGGTGGCGCTATAACAAAGGGTCATACTTTTACAGGCCGTAACTCCCACACCGTAAGTCAGATCAACACAAAACTTCATTGACCGATGCATGAATGTGCTCTACAACTTTGCTTTTGGGACCACCTATGTCCGCCATATGGTTTGCCCGCCATTTGGACTTTTTTATTAGGTGGGGTGCGGAAGAGCTGGAGCTCTAAATCTAAGTGTTATGACATCTAGTAATCTTCTTTACGGCAAGCGACATCCATGGTGACGCAAGTAATCCGACACCGTAGGGTCTAGTTTTTATCAGTGAGGGGAAGGTCTGAACGTCGGGGAATCAATGGAAGACAGTGCCAGCCAGAATGCATGCTAGGCTACCAAATGTTTGTTAGTAAAAGCTTTTTGAGAGGATGAATAATTACTTTTCTTGAGCCTGGATCCATTTGAAGACAGTATCGGGTGAGTTTGTTTAGTCTTTGAATCTGTCATTATGCTGAGAAATAGCTAAACCATTTTATTGATAGTATTTGAGTTTCTGTGCAAACGCGCGAAAACGCGCTCGTATAATAAAACAATGACGGTAATACATATATAGTCCGCTTCGTTCCGTTGCTACCATAACATAACACACTATCTTGTGTCTACAGCTGCAGTTTCTCGCTGCAATTACTAATATTGAATATAAACAAAAGACGCAATTTATGCTGTACTCTGCCAATGTCTAAATAAATAATACAGTACTCTGAGCATAGGAAGCAGTTAGCATGGTTGGTGAGTTGATATTTCGTTTTTTGCTACTAAAAGTTTGTTAGTAAAAGCTTTGAGAGGATGAATCGTTACTTTTCTTTGGCATGGATCCATTTGAAGACAATATCGGGTGAGTTCGTTTAGTCTTTAAATCCGTCATTATGCTGAGCGAAATCGCATTCTCAATTTAATCTCTAAATTCACTGTAAGCTTAGGGTTGTAATTAGTTAGCTGTTTCGTAGGTGACTTAGTTAATGCCCTCGTCTTAACTATTGCTTGTATTTTGTTGAACTATGCGGTTGTTCCCTGCACTTGGAACGGTACTTCTAGGGTTTTCGACACACTTGTTCCTGATTATGATTATACACTTTGTTGCACATCGCTCTGGATAAGAGCGTCTGCCAAATGCCTGTAATGTAATGTAATATTCCGTTGCACAAGATAAACCCGACATTAGCCCTAATATATGCCAATACAGCAGTGAAAACGCTGCTCACTGAATAACGAAATAAATGAGACAAAGTTTTTTTTAAATTATACCATCTCATATTACAGTCAATATCTGGGTCTAAACATTGAATAAATATACAATTTTACCAATGGTTTTACGCGTAGAGATGTCCCTTTTGCGACTGAGTGGTCATATGTTGTCTTGGACAATCCGTCTGTGAAATATACGCGCATTTGTGATAACTGGGTCGGCTACCTTCAACAATACCTGTGCGTAATACCACACCTGTTGCTTACGGCGTTGTCGCCCTTTTTAGTACAATTTGGCTTGATTGACAATTCATTTATTCAGTAGGTGAGAGTATAAGCTTTCTAACGATGTATAACATGTCTGATTTTGCTTTTGGAATAGCGTTTTATAGGTCAGCGTAACCGAAAATTTTCTCATCTGCCAATGTCTAAATAAATAAAAAGGTAGGCTGCTCTGCGCGTAGGTCGCGACTTGATATCTCGTCTTTTTTCCGTTTTTTCTCAATGTCGTATTTATTATTTCAAATGTGTATTTATGTGTTATTATTCTATCTGTCTCTGAGGCGCTCTGAAATGTGCATTCTCTGCTAAACTGAGCAATGGATTGGAATATGTGTCTGACGTAGTGTTGCACGGTATACCAAAACTTCAGCACTTTCTCTGTACTTAAAAAAAAAAAAAAGAAAAGAAAAAGAAACGGTTCGGTATTAGAATATTCCGACGTTCGGTAGTTTTGAGTAAAATGTAAAAACCAGGGAAAATTGTCTCCCGCATTACTGATTTAGAGGATGAAAAGTGTAATTTGTCAGAATCTTCGCTAGATGGCAGTAGCAACTAAGGTTTCCAAGTGAGGTGACTTGCGCTTGTGCACTCAGCTCCTTGATACAGCGCAAGCTTTGACTCAGTTCACTTCAGTAGCAATAGGTGTTCCAATTTGGAAATATTTGATTATATATAGATGCTGTATTGTTATTAAAATATGCTGTTTTTAAATCTATTTAAAGGTTAAAGACCTGTTTTAAAGATTATTTAGTTTACAACTGTTTAATTTTTGAAATATATTTAATATATTTTTCTATTGTTCAGTGTTGTAACACTATAGGCCTATGCATATTAATATGTTGAAGAGGCTTCAACTTAAAGGTTGTTAATGAACCAGGTTGTTAATAAACCATGAATTCGAAAATGAGGTCAACTCTTGTGGACAGTACGTTTCTGATCTATTAAGGTAATTTCAGTATCGTTAGGTACCGAGTATCGAATTAGCATCGTTTAAGTTTCAAGTATCATTTCAGTATTGAGTATCGTGATACTAAACCTGGTATCAGTATCAAAGTCAAAATTTTGGTATCGTGACAACACTAGTGTGACGCCTTTTTTAGTTGCGGCGCAGAAGCACTGCAGCTGTGCATACACACCAGGCCATCTAAGTGTTACGACATGCCCTCTAAGTGTTACGACATAGTAAAGGCCTTTACGGGAAGCGGCCAGGACACATCCATGGCAACGCAACTAAGTCATCCGACAGCGTCTCTTAGCACAAAATTGGCCATAAGTCATCAATATTTTATACAATCATCATGATATTCAGTAGATATGTTTGATGAAGGCATATGATCATGAGGACAAAGCCATTTTAAAATCGCTCCATAGGGGGCGTGATGGTGCCAATGTTTGGACCCCTCCCAACGCCGCTTGCGGCTTTAATATCAACTTAGATTTTCTAAAGGCATTTGATAAGGTACCACATGAGAGACTTGTTAGTAAAATGAAGACAGTGGGAGCTGTTAGAAGTGGAGTCCCACAAGGATCGGTGCTAGGACCACTGCTCTTCCTCATATCAGTGACCTCGACAGGGACATAGAAAGTACATAAGTCAAATTTACAGATGATACAAAACTGGGAGGCCCAGCTAATTGTTTGGAAGCTACTAAAGTAGCCTAATCCAAGAAGATTTAAATAAAATCCAGAAGTGGGCGAAAACCTAGCAAATTAAATGTATTATAGCTAAATGTAAGTTCTGCATGTGGGAAATAAAAACATAAGGCAGGATTACTTTATGGGAGGAACAAAATTGGAATGTAATCAGTTTGAAGAAGACTTGGGAGTAATGGTTGATCAAAGCCTTTCTGGTTATAAGCACTGTGCTGTAGCAGTATAAAAAAAGGCCAACGAGATCCTGGGATACATAGCCAGCCAAAAATATTGAGTATAAATCTAAGGAAGTTATACTTATCTTATACAATACATTTATTAGACCACACTTGGAGTATTGTGTGCAGTTCTGGGGACCGTACTACAAGAAAGACATAGAGGCTCTGGAAAAAGTTCAAAGAAGAGCAACAAAATTGATTCCTGGTATGAAAGATAAAAGCTATGAGGAAAGACTTAAGATGCTTAATCACTTCAAGCTTAGTAAAAGGAGATTCAGGGGTGATTTGATTGCAGCTTTTAAATTCATGAAGGGGATCAACAAGGTGTGAACTACAAGAGATTCTTCAGGTTGAGTTCTGTTAGTAGAACGAGGGGACATAAATTTAAATCAACAAAAGGTAAATTCCATACAGACATTAGGAAGATTTTTTTTCACTCAGAGTAGTCAATGTGTGGAATAGCCTGCCAGGTCACGTAGTAGAGGCAGAAACTCTGGGGATTTTCAAGACTAGGCTTGATACAGTGTTAGATACTATCTAGTCTGTAGGTAATCGGAGCACTAATTTAGTCAGGAAAATGGCGAGCATTGTTGGGCTGAATAGCCTGTTCCCGTCATTACGTTATGTTATATTATGTTAAATGTACAACAAACTATGTGAGTGCACGTCTGCGTGGGTGCCGAGTGTATGTGTCAGCATTGGGAGTGCATGTGCACAAGTATGTGAATGTATATTTGTGTATATTTTCCTGCATGTGGGGTTGCGCACCGCAGATGCGTGTTCCAGGACAAGAAAGGAACTGAACTGGAGCAGGGTTTGAAACTATGAGGGGTGGAAGTAACAAAAATAATGAATTAAACGTGGAGTTGATTAAACTGCAATTAAATTAAATCTTGAGTCAAATAAAATGCAATCAAATGAAATATTACAGTAACAAAAATTATTAATTAAATGCTGAATCAATTAAATTGCAGTTAAATGTTGAATCAAATAAAATTCTATAAATTTAAATATTGCATCAAATACAATATTTAATTTAATTTTTTTATGCTATACTTAATTTAAATGCATTTTATTTGATGCAGTATTTAATTTGATTGCAGTTTAACCCATAACCCAAAATACAATGACCATTAGCACTGTCATGTACATTCAATCATAAATGTTGCTACATTCAGTCTGTAGCTAATTATGCTATATGCCCAGTTACAGCCTTACTTGAGACCTTTGAATTGGTTACGTTGTCTGAATGCTTCCTGGTTTCAAGTGTAAAATCTGTTATTAGTTGTCGTGGAAAGGGGAAGCCGTTTGCCCTTTTCTTCATTTCCAAGACACACAGCTTGGTTCTTGTCACAGGCTGCTTGCCTCGTGGGACTTGCCCTGCTGGATACATCCTTTGTGCATAGTTCTCCTGGTTCTTCTTCAACCACCACTAATCGTGTACGAGCACCTTGGAGCGCCCTGTTCCTCCGGCGGGCAATAGCCGAGGGTATACGTGAGACCCGTGCTTGGTTGAAGGCCTTGTGAATTCTTCCTGGCATGCGTACTCGCACAACAGTCTGGAGAAGGGTGGTGAGTACAGAGAGAGGAAATTGAAGAGAGTGTGAAACAAAGGCAACTTCCCTAGTGCAAAGCCCCTAGTGGTCGGCATGCCGGCGTGCTGAGATTACTGAACTCAGACATTCGGTGCTACTGCAACCAAAGTATGAGTTAAAAACAGAAATGTTTTGTTTTAGTTTCATTAGTAGATGATGCATGACAACTACGCTGAATACGGAGTTTCGCAGTGCCACCATTGGCGCTCTGGTCATTCATTTAACAAGCACCCCCTCCTTGCAGTCTCATCTGAAACTACACCCCCCATCCATGGCATTATGGACAATATTTTCTATTTTGGCATTCTTTCACCACTCAAAAATCGTATTTCGTCATAGCAAGAAGATAAACCTGACAATAGCCCTAAGATATGCCAATACAGCAGTGAAAACGCTGCTCACTGAATAACAAAATAAACGAGAAAGTTTTTTTTAAATGATACCATCTCATTCTACAGTCAATATCTGGGACTAAATATTGAATAAATATTCAACCTTACCATTGGTTTTCCGCGTAGAGATGTCCCTTTTTTAAAAACATCTCTTTATTGTCTTTTACAAGAAAGAATAACAACAATTACATTGCAGAATAGGAAAAAAAGGTAAATAAATATGGTAAACATAGTATGGAAAGCCTAAGTCTTGGATGTTTGTTGTTCCAAATGAAGTTTGAAAAGGTTTTCTTTAACAGTTGAAAAAAGGAAGATGGTATTGGTATTGAGTGGTATTGATTGGAAAATGCACAGGAACTTAGGTAAAATTGTCGTTTTTAGAGCATTGATGCGTACAATCAGATATGGGTAATTTTGTCCACCTATTTATAAGCTGCGTAATTGCATCTGTGAGGGGGTTGTAGTTAGCTAAGATAATTTTAACACCCAGGTAAGTAAATCCCAGTTTTGACACCACAAAAAGGAGTTAGAATAGGAGGGTTGAGCCTCTCGCTTTCTGTCACAAACATTATTACTGATTTGTTATTATTTATTTTGTAGCCTGAAAAGATGCCAAACACATCTGTCAGGTCAAGTAAGGTAGGTAGAGTTTGTTTCAAACTAGAGCAAAACAGAATCACGTCATCTGCGTATAGGGCTATTCGGTGTTCTATATCTCCAATTTTTATTCCTGCTACGTTGATGTGTTTACACATTGTCATAGCTAATGGCTCAATAGCCAAGGTAAACAGTAGGGGAGATAAGGGACAACCCTGTCTTGTTCCTCAATTAAGTTTAAAGGGAGTTGACATAAACCTGTTAGTTAAAATTTCAGCTTGTGGATAAGAGTAGAGAAGTCGTACCCATCTAAGAAATTTTCCCCCTATACCGAACCTTTCTAGAGTTTCAAACAGATACTGCCATTCTACTCTGTCGAAGGCCTTTGCATCCAACGACAGGATAGCATTGTCAGAACTGCCAGATTTCTCAAAGAGTATGTTAAGGACCCTTCTTATGTTGTGAAAGCCCTGTCTTCCCTGCACAAATCCATTCTGGTCAGAGTGAGCCATTTTGGGTAAAACTGGCTCCAATCTTTTAGCTAGTGCTTTACATAAAATTTTAATGTCATTGTTAAGAAGAGAGATCTGTCTATAAGACCACATTGAGTCAATGGTTATCTGTCCCTTCTTTCCTTTCTGGGAGGCCTACCAGACGGAGGTTAGAACGGCAGCTACGGTTTTCCAAGTCGTCCACTTTAACCCTCTGGGGTCTAAGGGTAAAATGAGGCACACTGGTGATTGTGTGATGCTCTGACATTTGTGTAAATTTCATCAACTTTATATACAGTGATTCCAAAGTGTTTCACATCTTTGTTTTCAGCACAAACTCAGCTGCAATAATATGGCAGCAGTAAGTAGGTCATAATCATGTGTGGATTGTAAACTGCTCTAAAAACACACAAACTGTAAACAGCAGTTTTGAACATGCACAGGAATGTTGTAATAAACACACTAAACAATTGTAACTAAGACTTTTGGTCACTGAAATGTGTTCATCAAGGTCTTGGGTATCAAAAGATGACTAAATATTTTAGCAAATCCAATGAGAAATATAAAATAAATTGCTAAAAGTTAGTGTTGTGACTACTATTTTTCAACACCAGGTGAGAATGGGAGGGCAAATGGCCTTTCTGTAATGAATATGCATTGGGTAGGGCGACCTGTCAGCTAAGTAGGCTATTCACACCTGGCCGCATGCCTCCCCACCACTAAGACAAAGACTCAGTGAGCCATTTAGAAGACAGAAACAAAGACATCTTTTGATTTTCAGAACATTTATTGAAGCAAACTATACGCATGGAAGATGAGATGAGACTGGTGTACTCTTGCAACGCTTGCGTGGCCTCTTAGCTAGTGGTGAACTAGGTTGTGTTTCCTGATCAGCATCTCTGTAAATATGATAAAAACAAAATGGTTAGGAAATGTGACATCAAATCAAACTTTATTTATATAGCACATTTCCTTCAACAGGTGAAAATTATATGTGCTTTACAAAAAAGGGGCAAACCACTAACTAATGAAAACAAAACTTGAAATGTGACATGGTTACATCATATACAAACAAAGAACCAAACAAACACAACCAGACGCAGAGGGGTAGCCTATAATTTTGAGAAGCAATGGTTAGAATCGTTCGTAGTGTGGGAATTTACAAGCGCGCATATTAGTGAATATTCCTACAAACACACAGAGAATGTAATACAGCACACATTTACTAATAATGCAAGCTATCAACGAAACAACATTATCTAAACTAAATAAACATTGATATTCCAGCTCAACTACACGCAACTCATCAATAACAATGTCTCAATCTGAAGTAGGCTAGGTCTGTTTAGCTAAGTGGTTATTATATTGCTATTTCCCGAATTTACTTACAGTATGCTAATATCGATTGTGCGAGGACATCCGTTTTAGAATCCTAGTCACGCCACAGGCTATTTATTACCAATATGATCGAAAAACATACAGTCTACCTGATACTTCTAACACAACCAGACGCCGAGAGCCTAGCCTATAATTTTGAAATGCAATAGTTCGAATCGTTCGTAGTGTGGGAATTTACAAACGCGCATATTGCTGGATATTCCTACAAACACACAGATACATTGCAACACAGTACACATATTTACCAATATGATCATAAGATGATCATTACGCATGAAGTTGATCCTCAGCTGGATCCGTTCGCTGTTCGAAATGACACCGCTCTTCATCAGTGTCGGCTTCCGGACGGACCATTTTCCAAAATTAAACGAAATGTTCACCTCAAAAGAAGTGAATTAGGCGACACTTTGACATTCTATCCCGCTTTCGCAGACTTGGCATTTCTCACATGGATCTCGCATCGCCCCTCCTTTAGTCTCCTTCTATGGAGAGTAATTATAATGTTGTTAACATGTGAATGCGATTTGGGCGGACTTCCTGCTGAGCGAAATTCACATAGTAATGAATAAAGTTTAACGAAGCATACATGGTCTAATTAATCAAATTTAAAACAATTCATATTATTTGCCAATGGGCGCATTGGAAAGTCGCGATTCTAAGGTTTCTGTCAATGTTTTTGTTGCGTCTGTATGATAACAGCACGTGAAGTTAATCATCCAAATAGAAACGAAAGTTAATTTCATCTTGTCGAGCTCCGCCGGCGGAGCTCTCGACCCCAGAGGGTTAAGCACTAATTCCTCAATAGCTGCTTTCATAGCAGTATTCTGAGCTTGCAGGGATAAGATGTCATCTTGATTTGTGCCAATTCTTTCTTCGGCTTCTGTGATACGCACCGTGACCGCTTTCAGTTCACCTTGTATTCCTTGTATTGCGTTTAGCAGCCCGTCAAACCTCAATACGAAATCTTCTTTCATTGCTTGGATAGCGGTTAGGATTTGGTCTGGGCTGGTCGGCATACTGGCATCTGTTGCTTCTTTGTTAGCATTGCTGTTAGCTTGCTGTCTAGGGTCCAATGTGGAGTCTAGTTTTGCATGTTTTTGTGTCTGCTTTGCTGGTTTTGGTGCCATCTGGACCGCCACTTTGCTTTTAATCAAAAAAAGAAACTCTGGCTGTACGAATTAATTGCGGTTGTTTAGCTGACTAATTTCAGAACTTTAAGGAGGGGCCCCAGCACATGACTGCTCAGCACTGCGCCATAAACGGAAGTCCCAGAGATGTCCCTTTTGAGACTGAGTGGTCATATATTGTCTTGGACAATCCGTTTGTGAAATATACGCACATTTGTGATGCCTGGGTACCTTACAAAATAGCTGTGCGTAATACCACACCTGTTATTTACGGCGTTGTCACCCTTTTTAGTACAGTCTGGCTTGATTGACAATTCATTTATTCAGTAGGTGAGAATATAAGCTTTCTAACAATGTATAACATGTCTAATTTTGCTTTTGGAATATCGTATAGGTCAGTGTAACCGAATGTTTTCTCATCATCGCATTCACTTGCGCATTTACTGTGTGGTAGCAGTAAAAGATGCTGCACCTGATGAAATGTTGTCAATGGTTTTTCGTAATTTCTTGAAAAATACTGTTATTATTGAGGACTTCTGGGCATAGCTAAGCCATATGTTTGCTGATAGACCTGTCTGACATCGTTTTCTGGAGTAAGACAGAAGCGGATATAACTATCATCGATTTATTGTCATACTCATGCCAAATTTTGAGTTATAGTGAATTTTTATTTGACAAATAGGTTTCCTCTGGCTGGAAATTACATAAGAAGTGACAAAAGACAGTAAGACATTGCCATAGAGATATTAATGAAAAATGTTACATATTTCTATGTTTTTTTAATTTTTTTTTTTTTTACATTTTTACAAAAAATGCCATGTCTGAAATTATTCATACCCCTTGAAATTGTTGCAAATTTTTGAGGAAATGCAAGCTTCTATACCATTCCAAATGGTCCTGGTAATTTTTTACCATGTTCTTGAGCATTCTAATCAACTATAAATTGAGAACAGCTGATGCAGTTGTTCTCTAGTCAGTTTCTAGTCAGTTGCAAGTGATGGCTAAAACCAAAGAGCTTAGTGATTTTTGCACATTGTGGCTGCTCACAAAAAGGGGGAAGGCTACAAAGCCATATCCAAGTGTTTTCAAGTACCAGTGGCCACAGTGCAAAGCATCATCAAAAAGTACAAGGAGTTCCACACTGAAAAATCTCAAAGGGCGTGGTAGGAAGCCAAAAGTGAGCCCTGCGCTGGCAAGAGTGGTAGTGCGAGAGGCCAAGAAGAATCCAAGGATCACCACCAAGGCCATCCTGAAGAATCTGGGCAATTCTGGTACCAACATCTCAAGGCAGACACTCCAGCGAACACTGCACAAGGCTGGCCTCCATGGATGCCAACCAAGGAGGACTCTACTTTTCCAAGACAGGCACACAAAAGCTCGCCTAGCCTTCGCAAAAGCTCACCTGGACAAAGAAGAAAGCTTTTGGTCGTCACTTCTGTGGTCGGACGAGATGAAAATGGAGTTGTTTGGACACAGGGACGTGGCTTTCATTTGGCGAAAGAAAGGAGAAGCATTCAACCCCAAGAACACCATCCCCATGGTCAAGCATGGTGGTGGGAATGTAATGCTTTGGGGGTGTTTTTCAGCCAATGGGCCAGACAACCTTGTCAAAGTAAACGGCATCATGAGAAAAGAGGACTACATTAAGATTCTGGAGGAAAACATCAGGCAGTCTGCAGAAAAACTTGGCCTTGGGCAGCACTGGACCTTCCAACAAGACAATGATCTGAAATATACAGCCAAAGTGGTCAAGAAATGGGTAACAGAAAACAATATCAACATTTTGGAGTCTAGACCTGAATCCCATCGAGAATCTGTGGAGGGAACTGAAGACCAGAGTCATGGCAAGGAAGCCTTCCAACCTCAAGGACCTGGAGATCTTCGCAAAAGAGGAGTGGTCCAAAATCCCAGTGGAGACGTGCAAAAAGCTTGTTGGCAATTATAAGAACCGTTTGACTGCTGTGATGGCAAATAAAGGCTTTGCCATTGATTACTGAGAAAGGGTATGAATAATTTTGGACATGGAATGTTTTGTCAAAATGTAAAAAAAAAAAAAAAATAGGTAATATTTTTAATTAATATCTCTAACACTGTCTTACCGTCTTTTGTGACCTCCTTATGTCATTTCCAGCCAGAAGAAACCTATTCGTCAAATAAAAATTCACTATAACTCAAAATTTGGCATGGGTATGAATAATTGTGCGCTTAACTGTAAGCATTCGTTGATAGTTTAGTAGTTTTTGTGATGCATGCAACAGTGATGACGTGAGAGTTGGAACATTGCCAAAACGTGGTGGATGGTCAAAAATTGTTTTCATGTTGTCCCATCCCCATACAAGAAAACATACGAAGGTACAGAGTATAGAAATACATACAAGAGTAAATTATTACATTTAGGTACTATACCACATTGTGTGACAATATTTTTGCATTATTTTTAAATCTGATATCAATGTTTCATCTTAAACCTTCATAAGGGGCTCATTTATATTCTTTACAATGGACAAAAAGCATTATATTTCATTTTTGAGAGATTTTGAATGTTTCTGGACCCCTAGCTATTTTAGACCACTGTACTGACGGAAAGCTTGTAATTACCACTTGAAAACGATGCAACAGTGAGTTTCTTGAGTAAAAACAGTTGATTTGTAGTGAAAAACGTGAATATGTTGTGATTTACAGCAATGCATAATTCAGACATTTTGGGTAGATTTGGAGATGCTGAGTACACTGCTTAGTTTTTGCTTCATAGATCTATAGTAGTTCTACATATCCACCTTTGGATTTTATGAACTTGTGGTAAAGAATTTTTTGATCCAGGACATGTATAGTTTCACCTTCTCTATGTATGCAATCTCTCAGTATTTCATTGCAAATTAAAAAAGAGCAAATTCATTTTTGATTTTTTGCTTCGACAATTGCATTTATGACACTTTATTTCTTTCAAAATTATGAATATTAACTAATCTAAGTTAGTACTGTAAATGGTACAAATGTCTTGCTTCATTTAAGCCATTTTTCAAGTCTCTGTGGGTTCACATCTGGAGTTATAAAGCTTTAAAAAGGGTACCCCCTAAATGGGTGAGGATTGGCCAGATTTGGAAAGGGGTTAAGAAAGCAGCCTTCTGAGTACCTTTGCATAGTCATACCAGTGCAAAATTGATGTTAAACAAGTCACCCTTTGAGGTGGACATATGGGCTTTGTAGCTATGTGTACTGTCTTTTGTAGTCCATGGTGCCTTCATATAGCAAACAAATAAAAATTTACCATTGGTTTATGGTGAGCAACAATCACAAAGCGTTTTACAGTTATTCTTCTTATCAGTTTAAATGATGGGTGTTTTTTTCTTATTAACCAGACATTTACTGTGCTTGCCATTGTTCTAATGAAGGTGATTTCATAGGTTTCTGTCCACGGTCTGTCTTTTGCAAGTTGTATTTATTATTACATAGATATTTGGCTATTAACATTTGGCTTTTCTGTTTGTTTTATAGGCAAGCTGGAACAGAAAGTCTTGAGCAAACAAGTGAGTAGCTACTAACTGTTGTTTGAAATACTGGTCTGTCTGAATAATTTTATAGAGCCATGCATCTTTAGGAACAGTATGTGTACATTATTTTGAATGTATTGTCAGTTTTTTGCAACCTCGCATTCCTTACAATTAAATGTATAACTAAAAAAGTATTTCTGATATACTATCGTTTGAAATAACATAAATGGGGTATTTTGTAAAACACACTACATTTGCAAAAATATGTGAACACCCCTTCTAAAGCCCTATTCGCACGGGGCTAGTATTAGCCTACCTGGGGACCTCGTGTGATTTAGAAATTACCCCCCCACGTCTGTGTTTCGTGCGGCGCATTCGCACGGGATAAGCGAAGTCTGTATTCCCTCAAATTTACTCATAGACGCCGCATTAGCTGCTTCGGCCCGTTGCTGCGATACGTCAACTTCGCCGTCATATTGGACCAGGCAAGACTGGCCTGAAAACAAATAGAAGTAAACGGGGGAGCTGCGGTTTTTCTGGATAAAAAGCACTATAATGTTTACATTTCTCAACCGATTTCAATGAGTCATTTATATATTCAAGGGTTTATGATCTACGTGGAGTACAAAAAAAAGTTTTATCTCCAGTTCCTTAGAATCTCGATAGTTAGGCTATAATCGCTGCTAGACGCTCAAGCTGCTAGACACTCCACGTAGATCATAAACCCTTGAATATATAAATGACTCATTGAAATCGGTTGAGAAATGTAAACATTATAGTGCTTTTTATCCAGAAAAACTGCAGCTCCCCTGTTTACTTGTAGGCTATTTGTTTTCAGGCCAGTCTTGCCTGGTCCAATATGTCTGCGACGTTGACGTACGATCCAAAGGCCAATGTGGCATCTATGTATCAGAGCCCGACCGATGCCAGACTTTTGGGTCCGATGCCGATCCTGATTTTGGAGAGTCTTAGCCCACCGATTACCGCCACCGATTACCGATGTTTTGACCGATATTTTGTCAAAAAGTGCAACATTTTCAAATCAATTTGAAAAACTTATATTTTATTAAAGTTTCTATATTTAAGAACATTTAACTTATAAGCAAACAAATAAAAATAAAAATAAACACACAAAGAACTTTTTAGATAAAAAATGTAAAAGATGATATTAAATTAAATATATATATTAGCACCACCTTAAAGTGTGTGAAATCAGAATAACTCCACACCTTGCTTTTACTCCTTTTTTTTCCAGCCATCTATAAAAAATTAATTTAAAAAAAATCAGTTTTCCAGTTTCAAACATGTATTTTTATGAATATTATTATTATTGTTGTTGTTATTAATTTGTTATTATTTCTTAGTATCTATTCTCAGTACATTAATTATATTTTCTTATTTATTCCTACTACATGATCTCAAAGAGTAAGACTGTCTAGCGAGCTTCCCTGTCCATAAGAATTCGGTGGTGAAAATAACTACAATGTGCTCTGACGCGTGACTAGATGACACACTCGCTTGCAATAACGCATTAGCTATTGACACAGCCTCATTATTTCTTATTATTTCTTATTATATATTCTCAGTAAGTGGAATTATATTTTCTTATTTTATTTCTACTACATGATCTCAAAGAGTAAGACATTATCTAGCGGAGCTAAAGAGTGAATCAAGTGTAACGTTAGATGAAATTAAATTGACTGAATGAAAAAAACTACAATGCGCTTTCGTGCAGGTTACCCGCGCTAACTGTTGGTTGATTCACTTCTCCAACAGCAATCCTTCTCTCATGTTATCACGACAAAGCTAGATAACATGGCTTAAAATGATCCATGTTAGAAGTGTTTTATCTGCGTTTTTACTGTCTGGTTAGCTTGCTACGATGACGCGTGACTAGATGACACACTCGCTTGCAATAACGCGTTGGCTATTGACACAGTATCATGTAGTAGCTAATATCATTATCTCAAATAAAAAACAAATGTGTGATGCATTCAATCACCATTTTATTTTGACTGGTTATATATTTGAGAATACAGCGATGTCCTCTGGAAATGTAGATCCTACGCTGCTTATGTGCTCACTGCCACTTCATAAAGGCTTGCTAGCCAGCTAGCTTGTTAAAGTGAACCAAATATGTTAGCTAGCTCGCTCGCTTGATAATGAGGATTGATAAACATAGTGGTCGTATAAACGCATTTAATTAAAAACTTTCACTAAATATACATACCTTTATTGCGGCAATCGAGTCTGTGCAGACAAGTCTTGCAGTGGAGAATGTTGGATGAGGCACGAGTGACAAACGTCTTATTAGAGAAGTAGCGCGTCAGCTGCTGCAGTTCACACTTGTATTAGAGCTCCCTCTACTGGGTAATTCTAGTAAATAGCAATTACAACGTTCGAACAGACAAGTACAGATAAATAATCATTGTTTTTTTGTTTATTATACTTATTAAAATATCGGGACACATCGGCGGCATAACTGCCGATCCCGATGTTGTCAAAAAAGTCAAATAATGGCCGATATATCGGGCAAACCGATATATCGGTCGGGCTCTACTATGTATATATGTCTATGAATTAACTGACATTATCCCCCCGGATATGATCGAAAATGTCAAGGCTCTGCTCTGCGTAACAGTCAAATATGACCCCCAAATCACCGAGATGGCGATTCGCACGGGACTAATATTATCATATGACCTCTGTTTTTTGGCGAAATATGGTAGGTAATTTGCGGTGGAATTTTTACTTTACAAATTACGGACATTTGCAGATTCGCACGGGATTAAGATCACAGACGACCTCCGCAATTATTACAAATTACTAGAGGTCCCCACGTAATACTAGTCCCGTGCGAATAGGGCATAATGAGTGGTTTCGGCTATTGCACTCATTGCTAACAGGTGCATGAAATCAAGCGTACAGGCATGCAATCTCTATTGACAAACATTGGCAGTAGAATGGGTCTTACCAAAGAGCTCAGTGACATTCAACGTGGCACTGTCATGGGATGCCACCTTTCCACCAAGTCAGTTTGTCAAATTTCTGCCCTGCTTAAGCTGCCCCGATCGTAAGTACTGTCATTGGATGTGGAAAGTACAGGAGCAACAACAGCTCAGCTGCAAGGTGGTTAGCCACACAAGCTCACAGTAGGACTACCTCTGGAAACGACGTCAGTGTTCGTGAAGAGCTTCATAACGGGTTTCCATGACCAAGCAGCCGTATCAATGCCAAGCATCAGCGGGAGTGGTGTAAAGCACACTGCCATTTGGACTCCGGAGCAGTGGAAGCACTTTCTTTTGAGTGATGAATCACGCTTCACTATCTGGCTGTCTGATGGACGAATCTGGGTTTAGCAGAATGCATCGTGCCAAGTGTAAATATGTACTTGCCCGTGCCAACTGTAAAGTTTGGTGGATGAGGAATATTGGTCTCGTGCTGTTTTCATGGTTTGGGCTAGGCCCCTTAGTTCCAGGGAAGGGAAATCTTAATGCAACAGTATATAGTCACATTCTAGAGAATTGTGCGCTTCCAACTTTGTGGCAACAGTTTGTGGAAGGCTCTTTCCTGTTTCAGCATGACAATGCCCCATGCACAAATCAAGGTCCATAAACAAATTGTTTTCTGAGATTGGTGGCGAAGACATTGACTGGCCTGCACGGAGCCCTGATCTACACTCCATCAAGCACCTTTGGGTTGAATTGGAATGCTGACTGTGAGCCAGGCTTTACGCCCAAGTAGTACCCAATCTCACTAACGCTCTTGTGGCTGAATGGAAGCGAATCCCCGAAGCCATATTCCAAAATCTCCTGGAAAGGTTATCACAGAAGCAAAGGATCGTAAATGCATTTGCACAAACAATATGGGATTTATCAAATGTTTCATATTTCAGTTTTATTGTAGGATCCAAACAGATTTCATGAATGCTCTTAACTGTTCATATTGTGCATGTAAATGAAAAACAACACTGTTGTAAAGCTTGTTTTGCATGTTTGTGCTTTTAATTAATTTGTCTATTATTTTTATGAAAAAAGAAAAGCAAAATAATAATTGTTCATTCAATAATAATTTAATTGAACAAAGTCAATTGAATATGATATTGTAATTGTTCATATTAGTTGTAGTATTTAAAAATCACAGTTGGATTCAACATTAAAACAGGTGATGCTTCATTTACATAATCCTGATTCTTCTAATGCTATATTGCAATTGAATATAAATTCCATAAAGCACATAAATTAATAGCTATGAATAGGGTGCAGAAATCATTATTGCTATGGCTAACCTAGATTTATTACAAGCTTTATTAGAAATTACGTTTCTTTTTTTCCTCCAGTCTCATATTAAACTATTTTTTTAAACCTGTAATGCGAAACTTGAGACACAGCAACCAACTTTATCTTTCTAGGCTTTAGTCTTTCCCGGCACCGACACTCCACTGCTGACACTGTTGAATAAAATATGTTTTTGGCTTGTACTTCCAGTAACAGCAGTTCATTCTTTGCTTCAGAGAAGTTTTTTTATTTATTTAGTTTTTTTTTTTGTTTTGGCCATCTCTTTAAATTTCCTGCAGTGGAACTCCAAGCTCCTTATATGGCATTTTAGGGGTGTCAATTTATGCTGATCACAAGTTCTGTGAACGCGCTTTTTATTTACGTTATTTAGGCATATGGATATGAAAAAAAGCTGTGTATACGAGTGCTTGATAAATCTGGCAGAATTAGTTTGTTTCCGATTATATGTAAAATTTACATACAGTTTTACGGAAATATTGCTAAATGTTTATTGATGTTTGTCACAAAATAATTTATTGATTATTGATGCTGGAAATTACAAAAAATGTTTTGTTGTCCTTGTCTACAGCAAGTCATCAAAACGTTATGCATAGTCAGCTGCAAAATTTTTAGGATCTTTGGCCACATTAAGGCCATCAGGTCAGCCATAATAATATATTTTTTGAGCAAGTGTCTCCCTAAAGCTTGATTGTGAGGCTGTGTCTCCTCTGAGAACAATTATTTTTACCTGTGGTGTCAAGTTATTTATGAATGGATGAATAAACTAAAAGGCTTTTCTCACACCTAATTTTGAGGATAAACATGTGCTTATTCAATAACATTAAATGGAAACATTCCTGTCATTTCACAAGCCATTCATTTGAATTTGGCACACAAATATTGGTGCAGGAATGATAATTGCTTAAAGGAGTACCATGGTGATTTTCACACTTTCTCGGTTTTATGTGCTATTTGCACAAGAGGCATTGAAGAGACACAATGAGTAAAGTATTAAATATGTCCGTTCTGTATTTTTGGAGAAATATGCGTTTTAAATTTATCGTCCTATTTTCAACCAGTTGAGAAAGTTGTCAGCTTGGTGCGTCACGAACACAGTAACCACTCCCCTTTCCAGGCCCCGTAAACCCATGGACAACTCGAGACCCATAGTTTGCGCCGCTGGCTTACGGGCAAGACAATGCAAATATTTGACTAACGTTAGGTTCACTTAAATTAGAGTGCCTTTTAAGGACTATTAGATTATTTCTGGTTATATTCATTTAGCTAGCTAGCTAACGTTAGCTAGCTAGGTAGTTTGCTTTCATAAGGCAATGTTATCGATAACGTTAGCTAGCTAGTTTGCTTTTATGAGGACGTTATAGTTGTGCTTTTATCTTAACTTGGCTAGCTAGATAGCAAAAATTATAATTGGATATAAGTCAACGTCCTTACCTTAGCTATCTATCGATACTTGGTGTACTACTAAGCTAGCTAGCTTGTGAAAAGTCTCCCAAAAAGAGCGCGTATCATGGGGGTAGCTATGGTAACGGGGCACGGTCTGTCAATCATAGCTAACTGACAGTTCTCATTACCACGCCCAGATGGTTCGAACTTTTATAGTGGGAAATTTAGGCTTAGAAAAATCAGTTTTAAAGTACATTGAAATGACTGAATAATAAAAAAATTATGCACATTTGTTTTGTTGTTGCCTAAAGACAACTGGGAAGTGTCACGTTCAACCACCATGTTACTCCTTTAAAAAAGGAATCTCAAAACCACAGATGAGTTCAGTTTAATGAGAAGCCTATATACATTACGTTTACATTAATTAAAGCAGACGGCATTTAGCAGACGCTCTTATCCAGATCGACTTACACAACTTTTTTTACATAGCATTTTACATTGTATCCATTTATACAGCCGGATATATACTGAAGTAATTCAGGTTAAGTACCTTGCTGAAGGGTACAACAGCAGTGTCCTTTTCCAGGAATTGAACCTATGTCCTTTTGGTTACAAGCCCAGTTCCTTGCCCACTGTGCTACACTGCTGCCCTATATATATATGCCTCTTCGATGGAACAACTTCTTGGAACAACTTACCAGCTGAATAGAATTGGACCATTTTTTTTATCAACATAAATATTATTTAAAATGTAAGTTTAACCTGAAATAAACATATTGTGGACAATAATTGTCCTTTTATGGAATTTAATATGATATATTGACTATTGACTTTAAAACTCAGTTTCCCAACATTCCATCAATGATATCCCCAGATTTCACTGAGCATTGCATTTACATTTTACGGATTCTGAATAGAGCCCGACCAATATATCGGACGACCGATATATTGGGCTGATATTTGCATTTTTGGACCATATCTGTATCGGTAGTCAAGGATGACATGTGGCCGATATGTAGGACCGATAATTTTTTTTTTTTTTTACACTGACACATGGGCGCTCCTAGCACTGCATCTAGGCTAGTGTTTCTCACTGCCCACAACATCAACAAGGTTCATGTGACCAGGAACTATTTTCTCAGTGTTCATTTATAAAATTGGATGACAATGTTAATAATGTTAATATTCAAATAATAATATAATAATGTTAAATATTCTTTAATAAAGTTATTTGTTTAACCACTTAGCGCAAAGCCCCTATTGGTCGGCACGGTGCCGTGCCGAGATTACTGAACTCAGACATTCAGTGCTACTGCAGCCAAAGTATGAGTTAAAAACAGACAGGTTTGTTTTAGTTTCATTAGTACTTGATACATGACTATGCCGAATACGGAGTTTCGCAGCGCTACCATTGTCGCTTTGGTCACGCACCATCTTCCTGCAGTCTCATCTGCAACTACACCCCCCACCCATGACATAATGGACAATATTGTCTATCTGGACATTCATAAAAATATTCTTTCATCACTCAAAAATCGTATTCCGTCATAGCAACAAGATAAACCCGACAATAGCCCTAAGATGTGCCAATACAGCAGTGAAAACGCTGCTCGCTGAATAACGAAATAAACGAGACAAAGTTTTAAAAAATGATACCATATCATTCTACAGTCAATATTTGGGACTAAATATTGAATAAATATACAACCTTACCATTGGTTTTACGCGTAGATCTGTCCCTTTTGAGGCTGAGTCATCATATATTGTCTTGGACAATCTGTTTGTGAAATATATGCACATTTGTGATGCCTGGGTACCTTCCAAAATAACTGTGCGTAATACCACCTGTTGTTTACGGCGTTGTTGCCCTTTTTAGTACAGTCTGGCTTGATTGACAATTCATTTATTCAGTAGGTGAGAGTATAAGCTTTCTAACAATGTATAACATGTATAATTTTGCTTTTGGAATAGCGTTTTATAGGTCAGCTTTACCTAAAAATTTCTTATCGCATTCACTTACGCATTCAATCTGTGGTAGCAGTAAAAGACACCTAACGAAACATTGTCAGTTACGAAAAACATTGATTTTTCGTAATTTCTAGGAAAATACTATTATTATTGAGGACTTCTGGGCATAGCTAAGCCATATGTTTGCTGATAGACCTATCTTACATCGTTTTCTGGAGCAAAACAGAAGCAGTTAGACTGTCTTTGTCTCTATCTACTGAACACAGATACAATTTCATCATTGCTATGTAAGTATTACTGCTCAAAATATTTCAGTTATATACGTTATTTTTGAAATTGAGTGTCTTTAAATAGGTTAGTGATATTATATAATGTGGATATTTCACACTGTAATGTATGCGTTAGTTAGTAGTGTAATAGTTTTTGTGATGCATGCAATAGTGATGACGAGAGTGTTGGAACATTGCCAAAACGTGGTGGATGGTTGAAAATTGTTTTCATATCGTCCCATCCCCATGGAAGAAAATGTATGAGAGTACAGTGTATAGAAATACATACAAGAGTTAATTATTACACATGTAGGTACTGTACAGCATTGTTTGACAATATTTTTGTATTATTTTTAAATCTGATATCAATGTTTCATCTTAAACCTTCATAAGGGGCTCATTTATATTCTTTACAATGGACAAAAAGCATTATATTTCATTTTTGAGAGATTTTGGATATGTTTCTGGACCCCTAGCTATTTTAGACCACTGTACTGATGGAAAGCTTGTACTAACCACCTGAAAATGATGCAACAATGAGTTTCTTGTGTAGAAACAGTTGATTTGTAGTAGAGCCCGACCGATATATCGGTTTGGCCGATATATCGGCCATTATTTGACTTTTTTGACGACATCGGGATCGGCAGTTATGCCGCCGATGTGCCCCGATTTTTTAATAAGTATAATAAACAAAAAAACAATGATTATTTATCTGTACTTGTCTGTTCGAACATTGTAATTGCGAGAGAGAAGGATTGCTGTTAAGAAGTGAATCAAGCAGCAGTTAGCGCGGGTAACCCGCACGAAAGCGCATTGTACTTTTTTTCACGTATGTCATCCAGTCAATTTAATTTCATCTAACGTTACACTTGATTCACTCTTTAGCTCCGCTAGATAATGTCTTACTCTTTGAGATCATGTAGTAGAAATAAAATAAGAAAATATAATTCATTTAACTTACTGAGAATATATAATAATATATAATAAGAAATAATGAGGCTGTGTCAATAGCTAATGCGTTATTGCGACCGGGTGTGTCATCTAGTCACGCGTCAGAGGGCATTGTAGTTATTTTCACCGCCTAATTCTTATGGACACACATTCAGTCTGTGGTAGCAGTAAAAGACACTGCACCTGACAAAATTTTATCGATAATCATTTTTAGGGGTCCAAGCAGCGAAGCTGGTGGAACCCTATTGTATCTGTTCGGATTATTATTATTATTATTATTATTATTATTATTATTCTTATTTTTCTCCGCTAAAAGTGTCTGAGGCTCAGCAACCATAAGTCCTAGAGCAGCCAAATTTGGCAGGTGGGTTCCTATGGCCCCCCACTACTCAGGCACTAAAAATCACTTATTTCAGCCAGATGGTGGCGCTATAACAAAGGGTCATGCGTAAAAGGCCATAACTCCCACACCATAAGCCAGATCAACACAAAACTTCATCGACCTATGCATCTGAACGTGCTCTACAACTTTGCCATTGGGACCACCTATGTCCGCCATATTGTTTGCCCGCCATTTTGACTTTTTAGTTGGGGCGTGGAAGAGCTGTAGCTCCAAATCTAAAGTGTTACGACATCTAGTAAGCTTCTTTACGGCAAGCGACGCAAGTAATCCGACACTGTAGGGTCTAGTTTTTATCAGTGAGGGGAGGGTCTGAACGTCGGGGAAGCAATGGAAGACAATGCCAGCCAGAGTGCATGCTAGGCTACCAAAAGTTTGTTAGTAAAAGCTTTTTGAGAGGATGAATAATTACTTTTCTTGAGCATGGATCTATTTGAAGACAGTATCGCGTGAGTTTGTTTAGTCTTTGAATCTGTCATTATGCTGAGAAATAGCGGAAACATTTTATTGATAGTATTTGAGCTTCTGTGCAAACGCGCGAAAACACGCTAGTATAATAAAACAATGACAGTAATACATAGGTAGTCCGCTTCGTTCCGTTGCTACCATAACATAACACACTATCTTGTGTCTACAGCTGCAGTTTCTCGCTGCAGTTACTAACATTGAATATAAACAAAAGACGCAATTTATGCTGTACTCTGCCAATGTCTAAATAAATAATACAGTACTCTGAGCATAGGAAGCATGTAGCATGGATGGCAAGTTGATATTTTTTGCTACTAAAAGTTTGTTAGTAAAAGCTTTGAGAGGATGAATCGTTACTTTTCTTTGGCATGGATCCATTTGAAGACAATATCGGGTGGGTTCATTTAGTCTTTGAATCCATCATTATGCTGAGAGAAATCGTATTCTCAATTTAATCTCGAAATTGACTGTAAGCTTAGGGTTGTAACTAGGTAGTTGTTTCATAGGTGACTTAATGCACTCATCTTAATTACTGCTTGTATTTTTGCATAGACTGTGTTGTTGCTGTTCTTGTTTGTGTTAGTGTTAACCTACAGGGTCCAAGTTGAACTATGCGGTTGTTCCCTGCACTTGGAACGGTACTTCTCTCTAGGGTTTTCGACACACTTGTTCCTGGTTATGATTATACACTTTGTTGTACGTCACTCTGGATAAGAGCGTCTGCCAAATGCCTGTAATGTAATGTAATATTCCGTAGCAACAAGATAAACCCGACATTAGCCCTAACATATGCCAATACAGCAGTGAAAACGCTGCTCACTGAATAACGAAATAAACGAGACAAAGTTTTTAAAAATTATACCATGTCATTCTACAGTCAATTTTTGGGACTAAACATTGAATAAATATACAATCTTACCATTGGTTTTACGTGTAGAGATGTCCCTTTTGCGACTGAGTGAGCATATATTGTCTTGGACAATCCTTTTGGAAAATATACGCGCATTTGTGATTCCTGGGTCGGCTACCTTCAAAAATAGCTGTGCGTAATACCACACCTGTTGCTTACGGCGTTGTCGCCCTTTTTAGTACAATTTGGCTTGATTGACAATTCATTTATTCAGTAGGTGAGAGTATAAGCTTTTTAACAACGTATAACATGTCTGATTTTGTATTTGGAATAGCGTTTTATAGGTCAGCGTAACCGAAAATTTTCTCATTTGCCAATGTCTAAATAAATGAAACGGTAGGCTGCTCTGTGCGCAGCACGCAGGTTGCGAGTTGATATTTCGTCCTTTGTTTTGTTTTTTCTCAATGTTGTATTTATTATTTGAAATGTGTATTTACGTGTTATTATTCTATCTGTCTCTGAGGCGCTCTGAAATGTGCATTCTCTGCTAAGCTGAGCAATAGATTGGAATAGGTATGTGTCTGACGTAATGTTGCATGGTATACAGAAACTTCAGCACCTTTTCGGTACTTAAAAAAAGAGAAACGGTTCGGTATTAGAATTTTCCGACGTTCGGTAGTTTTGTGTCAAATGTAAAAGCCAGGAAAATGTGTCTCCCGCATTACTGATTTAGAGGATGAAAAGTGTAATTTGTCAGAATCTTCGCTAGATGGCAGTAGCAACTAAGGTTGCCAAGTGAGGTGACTTGCGCTTGTGCACTCAGCTCCTTGATACAGCGCAAGCTTCGACTCAGTTCACTTCAGTAGCAATAGGTGTTCCAATTTGGAAATATTTGATTATAGATAGATGCTGTATTGTTATTAAAATATGCTGTTTTTAAATCTATTTAAAGGGGAAAGACCTGTTTTAAAGATTATTTAGTTTACAACTGTTTAATTTTTAAAATATATTTAATATATTTTTCTATTGTTCAGTGTTGTAACACTATAGGCCTATGCTTATTAATATGTTGAAGAGGCTTCAACTTAAAGGTTGTAAATAAACCATGAATTCGAAAATGAGGTCAACCCTTGTGGACATTACGTTTCTGATCTATTAAGGTAATTTCAGTATTGTTAGGTACCGAGTATCGAATCAGCATCGTTTAAGTTTCAAGTATCATTTCAGTATTGAATATCGTGATACTAAACTTGGTATCAGTATCAAAGTCAAAATTTTGGTACCGTGACAACACTAGTGTGACGCCTTTTTTAGTTGCGGCGTTGAAACACTGCAGCTGTACATATACGCCGGGCCATCTAAGTGTTACGACATAGTAAAGTCCTTTACGGGAAGCAGCCAGGACACATCCATGGTGACGCAACTAAGTCATCAGACAGCGTCTCTTAGCACAAATAGCATCAATTTTTTACTACGTCAGACACATATTCCAATCCATTGTTAATCATGATATTCAGTAGATATGTTGGGTGAAGGTATATGATCATGAGGAGAAAGCCATTTTAAAATCGCTCCATAGGGGGCGCAATAGTGCCAATGCTTGGACCCCTCCCAACGCCGCTTGCGGCTTTAATTTATTTTATTAATTGTAAGAATTGTGATTTTCCCTTTCGACATCAGAGGCCATCTGACAGCTTGGCCTCCGGGGCTCGACAGTTAAACTTGTGCAGACGCCCCCCATAAGAGCTCCAACTCCATTACTTTGTTTCATCGTCCTTCCAGCACCCCCTTGCAATCTGAGAACGCCCCCGTTGAGAAACCCTATGCAAGACCATTCACTTTGACTGGAATGAGACGTAGTTGTGTAGTTCCTGGGTCTTCCTCCTTATTGTCTTTATAATCAAGTGTGTCTTGGCGATACATCTGAATTTTATTTTGTTGTAATTCCATTTTGAAAGGCTCGTTTTCCATTTCTGTTATCTTGGTTTTAAAAACAAGTTCATGTTTTTTAATTTTTCTGACTGCTCATCAATTTTGACTTTTACTGGAGAAGCAGTAGTAAAATAAATTACTAAATTAATTCCATTTAGGCCAATGATTTAAAATCTCACACCATCTCTGGCAAAATGCTTAATCATCTTTTCCAATGGTCGGTTCTTTAAGAATACGTAACCCTCTCTGAATGCATCCTGCTCTGTAATATTCACTGAGGGTTTTGTTGTGTGTTTCTAGTCTTATTTCCTTTTTTCTCAGATAAAGGAGTCTATTTTTAAGTGCTGTTAGTGAGCACATAACCATTCCCTGACTAGGGATTATTGATTAATTATTTTTCTGCCATTTACGCAAGTCTGAGCCAGTAATTTTAGATTTATTTATTTATTTGCTGAAAAATAAGTTGGTTTTTATCTACAACACATTTTAGGCGCGTTTCCTCCAAAAGTACCCGGAACTTTTAGTCCCAGGAACTACTTTTCCAGGAACTAAAAGGTTCCTTCAGCCAATGGTTGTCTGCGTTTCCACCGGGGTCTAAAGTCCCGCGAAGATTAGGCAAATTAGTTCGCTGACGTGTAAAATAGCGACGTTGTCGTCGGTCCATCTGTCCTATGATTTCTTCTGTAACCCCATACTACCACCGAAGTAGCCTACATTATTTTCTAATAACCGGGACAGCCCGGACGGGATTATTCCACTTATATACAATGGGTTACCAACAATGACTATATATGGTTACTTTTGTATTTATTGATTTTTATCGATTTAATCACCTGGAATTAAAATATTCTTCTGTAGCCGTTTGGCCATATTTTACCGTTGTCAAGCAAAACTGTCGTTGGTAGTTGAACTTGGACCGTTGTTATGCAACAAAAAGGATATAACAGGCCAATAGTCAGATTGTAACTGTTTTATATATCCTCTCAAACACATTCATTATGTTTTTATGCGAACATTCGCTTTCATGTCTTGACATCCGAGGCGACAGAATGTATTCACATTTCCAATATAACTGGCAACAACAGCAGAAAACATGCACACGTTGTAAACAATTTGCTGTTTGATTACTTTCTCATCGTCAATTCCATATAGGCTAATCGCAAAATTACAAGAATAGAACGAAAACTCGGACTTGCGTGAAAATTTAAATTAGCAGTGGTACAGCCACCGTTTGCTTTCCTTCGAAGTTACTGCTAGCCGAGCAGCGAAGTGTGCCCTCCAGATGCGAACCATGCACCATAAATTAGTCCATAGTCTTCCTGGTCTTTTTGTGGAATTGAAGAATGGCAGTAAAATGGAGTAAAATTACGGCAGTCTGAAAAAGCTAAAGGGACGATTACTAGAATTAACCTGTTATTTTACCCTGACAAAAAGTGCGGTGATTTCCATTTTGCTTTTACTGTATCACCAATGTTAATTACTCAGAACGACCGCATACCTCACATAACTGTATCAAACGTTTTGAGACAATTACAATGGGCTAACAAAGAAAATCCGGAAGAAAATATTCAGCAACCGAATGAATCCGTTTGAATGTTTTGGTAGCCTACGTAATATGCTGTCCCAGCACGAATGCTTAGCATTTTACAACGAATACTAAAGCAAGAAAAGAACAGAAGAGCACACGTTATAATTCCAAGACGTTGGCAGGCTATAACCAAAACTAGGCTACTGCGCCGCATAACATACAAGTTTGATTTGAAGTTATTATGAAAATAAATTGGTTTGCGGCTGCATATTTTCAAACATGGCGGTTGAAAATAAATACAAAAAAATGCTGCGAGTACTCGACCAATCAGAAATGTTCAGCGCTGCAAGCTCCACCCAAAAGGTTCCTGTACTTTCGGAAAGTACTACCCCCCGAGCAGGAACTTTTTGGGGGGTAAAATAAAGCCCTAGTTCCTGCGGTGGAAACGCACTGAGTTCCTCAAAAGGTTCCTAGTTCCGGGGTAAAGTTCCTGCGGTGGAAACGCGGCTTTTGGTTCTTTTCTTTTTCAAAAAAATATGACAAGAATCAGAACCAGGATTCAATAAGAACTCGATTTGATTAAAACATTTGGATTGGTAACCGGAATCGATGAAATCTAAACTGTATCTAACCCTTTTTTTCATACTACTTGTCATACCGAATGGTTCTTTTTGCAATTTCCTCAGGAAGTGGATGAAATGCTGGATATTGCTTCGAATGCTGAGGCTGGCAAGAACCTTTTCAGAAGCTTTGGAGATAATGGTAATGTATAATATTTTATACCCCGGGGGAGGGGGGGTCTGTTGGGTGGTAGTGTAACCAAAAAATAAATAAATAAATCATTGGACTGCACACAATGTTATTAAGACGTTAGGAAAAACTAATTAAGTTGAAGATGTCACACATACTTAATTGCGTGCAACATGTTGTAAGGAAAAAAGGACGTCTCTCGAACGTGATGAAAAGGTACAAAGTTTATTTCCAATGCCGGCAGTGACAAAGCGCACGAATGACACCTTGGATTCAGCAGAGTCAGACTGAACCACGAACCTTTCCAGAGGCTGCTTCTTATTTGTTTTCAAAGCTTTGATCAGGAGTGTTGAATACACATACTAAGACGGATGTAGTCAGTTTTGTAACACCTATCAATTAGGCCGTAGTGTATTGGCTGTCCTGTTGTGATTGAATTAGCACGTCTGTTGACTTGGATGGTTCCCAATCTCTCACTCCCGGTCGCTATTCTACCATTGTACCAACTGTATTGTGATAATGATAAGATCAAGGGAATGTGTGGCCAGCAGACATATTGGCATCAGAGACAGATTTCTTACAGTCCCCCGTTTGATGCTTATATGGCTTATATGCAATAAAGCATCACATGTACATAGTCTTCATCAGTGGCGGTGCTGTCCTGCCTTAGGTTGCTCTCCTATCACGCGGAGAACCTTACCCGTCATTGGAGCAACACCTCATTCCACTGGTCTTACTCTGAGCGCTGCCTGGTATTGCCTCTGCTTTCCCTGTGGATGTTATCACCACCACACAACCTGGGTGCCATGCTGATAAATAATAAACTATAACAATAGTCAGCGGGCGAGATATTTGAGACTGGGTGCTACCCGAGCCAAGGGGACTGCCTTACAATGTCATTTGAAAATATAAGTCTTTGTCGGTTTAGGATAGAACACATACAACAAATCATAACACCTTGAATCAAAATCAGTATTAAACAGATGCATACAGTGTCTTATGCAAACATCTTTATCCTTGATGATTACTCTGGTGAAGTTCTTGTGTACATGTGTCAGACTTGCATCGCACACTTTACTGTTGGTTTCTGCCATTCCGCACAAGGGTTATTTATCTATAGCATGTCAACTCCTTCAGTTTTAGTTCATTCCTTTTCAGTTGTAGGGTATCCATCCAATTTGAAATAGCTAATCCGGTTCCCGTAGCTCCTAGAACACCATCCAGGAACCTGAGCAGTTTTCGTCTGGTAGGTGTGGGGTTGGGCTGTCGCTCTGGAAGTTGGCAGCCACCATGTCATGGTATTTCAGGAATGCTGTTGTCATGAGGTCCTTGTACTGGGTCACGCTCTCCCCCTTGCAGTGCTCGTCCAGATCTGGAGAGCATGCTGTCAAGTTCACCAGGACTGGAATATGGACCCATTGGACATTGTTGATCAGGGCGCCCTGGTGTGGTCTTGCAATTATCCCAGACAGAGGTGCTGGGCGCTGCTCTGGGCACTCTTGTGTCATCGCCATCACCAGTAGCATTATTGTCAAGAGGACCTCCCACATATTTATGCCAGATTTCTGAAATAAAGAGAAGAAAAGAAAAAGAAACGAAAAAATAGTTATAACCCCCCCCCCCCCTTTTTTTTTTAAATTTTTTTTTATAATAATACATGCCATTACATTTTATTGCTTTTCTTTATGTAAGATAACTTCATTAAAACCATATATGTACTCAAAATGGGACGTTGCCCAATGGACGGCAAGTAAGTGACGTGTGCATGAGTTGTAAACCTTCTCATCTGGGGAGAGAACACGGGATGCATAGGCAATTGGACGTAATTTTTCCTGAACATCTTGTAATAAGACGGCTGATAACGCTTCTTCGGTAGCTGTCGTTTGTAAAATGAAAGGCTGAGAACGATCTGGGTTTCGCAAAGCAGGGGCTTGAATTAAAGCATTCTTCAGTGTCTCAAATGCTGTTTGATGTTCTGGACCCCAGTCCAAAGAATCTTTTTTCTTTTTGTTACCAGTTAGTAGCCCATTCAGTGGTTTGGCTATGTCTGCAAAGCGTTCAATAAACTCGCGACAAAATCCCACAATCCCCAAGAATGACCGCAGAGCAGTAACAGACACCGGAACAGGTAGTCTCTTGATTATGTCTACTTTGTGTGGGTCAGGCGTGCGCCCCCCTTTACTTAATTTGATACCCAAGTATGTGACTTCAGATCTGAGGAGCTGTGCTTTTTTCGGATTTAATTTAAGTCCTGCATTTTCAAGTAGCCCGAGTAATTCTGCCAGTAAGGTTATGTGTTCTTCTCTGGTAGCAGTCTGCAACAGCAAATCATCAACATACTGAATAAGGCATTCAGGTTTGGAGAAAGCTGTTAACACCTGGGCTAGACACTGATGGAAGAGTGTGGGTGAACTAGCAAAACCTTGAGGCAAAACATTCCATGTGTATTGTGTGTTTTTAAATTTGAATGCAAATTTGTACTGGCAGTCTGGATGCAATGGTATTGACCACAATCCATTAGAAATGCCTAATGCTGAATAATAATTTGCTTCAGGTATCAGGGATGCTAGTACATCTGGTGTTGAAGCTACTACTGGAGCACAGGTAGGGGTGCATTTATTAAGTTCTCTGTAATCAACACAAAGCCTCCAGGAATTGTCTGGTTTCCGAACTGGCCATATGGGAGCCATTGCTGGTGAGAGACAGGGTCGTATGACGTCCTGTTGCAAAAGAGACTCAATCGTAGATTGAATGTAAGGGTTTGCTTCCTCTGGGTACTTATATTGGCGGAGTGACGGAGGATCACAGCCTTGTATATTCACCTCCATGACTTCACGATCTATTCTCCCACAATCATGTTTACTTTTAGCGAAAACACCTCTATGTTTTGCTAACACGTCCTCCAAATCTGCATCGTTAACTCTCAACAATGTATGTAAGTCATATTCCTCCGACTTCTTAATGGCATGCACTGCATGAACATCAGAAATCTCCACAAACTCATCTTTAGACTCAGTATTGCGCCAAATGCAATTGTTGCCATAATCTATAATGTAACCACGCTTTTTCATGATGTCTGAACCTAAAATGTTGCGACCATCTCCTGTTGCACTAAGCCAAGCTTTGTCTTTTAAACCTGTCTTTGCCAATTTCAAAGGTAAGGTTATCTGATTGGGAAGCCAGAGACATAGTACCATCAAAGCCTTCTATTGTGATAGTCCTGTTACTGTGACTAGGGGTTGCATTAGAATGAATTATGGACAAAGAAGCACCACTATCCACTAACCAATTATCGCATCGGCCTCCAACAGCGATTTGTGTAATTGGTCTACCCCATCTATCACGTGACAAAGGTGCCACGTGCAACACGGAGGCCTGACACCCCTATGCTGAGTGTGAAGTGGTATTGCTTTTCATCTTAGAAATAGCTGCCTGCAAATCAACATTCTCTGCACTCAGTTTTGTTATTGCTGACTGTATACTACTGAGTGTCTGGCTCAAACTTGAGTGATTAGGATCCTCACTGTGAAAAGAGTGAAAAAATTTGCATTCCTTAGCTATGTGTCCTTCCTTTCCACATGTATAACAAACAAACTTTCCATCCACATTATAGGGTAATGGCCTCTCTCCTCTTTGCTGCTTAATGTCATCTGGCACATATCCTTCATTTCTCCATGACACAGACTTATGTGAACTATTATTATGAGGCCTTCCTCCAACGGCAGCTACTGGATATCTCTTCTTATTTGCCAACCTGTTGTTTTTGGAGTTGTAAAGTTGAGTCATTTTTGTAACTATTTCTGTGTATGGGGTATGAGAGTCTATGTGAAGTGTTAAGGCATCTCGGGTGTATGTGTCACTCTGTGCAATCAATGTAGACTTGAAAATAGGGTCTTGTTGGGTTAAATGTGGCATACCACTATAGTCAGAGAAAGCTTCCCATAATCTAGAAGCATATGCTGCTGGGTGTTCTCCCTGTTGCATTTCTACTTCCCTAATTCTTTCCCAATCTATCTCTCGAGTTCCCAGGACCTCAAGTAGTGCCTTCTTCCTGCTAGCTTTGTCTGCATTTTTGTTCTGTATATCAGTAGAAAGTGCTCTAGCTAAGGCGTATGGAAGGCATGCAATTAGTGTGACACAAGCATCAGCATCAGTAAGTCTGTGTAGATCTACCGCACGTTCTAGTGATGCAATGAATTCGAGCGGGTCTCTCTTAGAAGGCTCAAAGTAACCAATGTTCTTGATTAGGGATTCAATGTCACCAGGTGAGAGAGGCCTAAGTGTAGTAGTTGTACTTGTGCGTTCCCTCTGCCCCCCCTCCCCAGGCTGAATAGTAGTGGTTGAATGTACAGGGGCCATAGGAAACTTAACTGTGTAATCCGAATAGCTATCCCAATTATCCCAGGCAGGTTTCCCCCCAAAATTGTTGGTTTTATCATCCTCATTGTCTAATTCAGCCACTAATCTCTCAGGAAGGGGTACCCCTACCGCTGCTATGTGTCCTTGCATGATATCTACTGCTCTTTTGTATTTTCCTACACGGTCTGAATTGCTAGTGTGAGTTCCGGGAGTCAGATTGGTACATTTACTAATCAAGTAATCATACGCCGCTTGTGCACGATTCAAGTCATTGACTGTTTTTTCTAGTGACGACACAAGATTCTGATTGTTGTTTTCTAGCTGTACAACCTCCTGCCTCAGCTTTATTTGAATCTCCATGTTAAGCGTGGCATTCACTTCATAACTTTTAAGAGTAACTGCATTCTCTGTTACTCGCTGTTGAAGAGTATGGTTTTCTATCTCTACAACGTCCAATCTCCTTTTAGTCATTTTGTAAGATGCCAGAATCGCTTGCAATGCTGTAGCAATCTTCCCTTTCTTATTTTTAGGTAATTTCGAATAATTTTCAAACTGAGACGATGCCCAATCGTAAGGCGCGTCTTGGTTTTCTATCCCTTCAAGCACACTGCTTTTGCCATGTTTAGCAATGTACCTAACCACAAGGTCTTCCATCCTCTAATTTATAGTTAGCTATCACACAATACACGAACAATATTGCTAAACCAGCGTTGATTCGCAATCTAGTCACGTGAATTAGTAAGTGATATTAGAATAGTTTTTTTTCTACTCAGAGTACACCCAATTTAAGAATCTATGTCCCAGTACTTCGGAACCAATAAATTCTACAGACCAGTTTACTTTAGGTCTATGTTCTAACCGTTGCGTTATCTAGTTGCTTTAAGATAAACAACAGCTACCCTGTTCCTGTACTTCGGACACAGGTCGAGGATTCCAGTTACTTTAGGAATACTATTTTAAGGTCCCGGTGCTTCGGGCACAATTGATTCTAAAGACCAGTTACTTTAGGCCTACTTGTATCTACAAGTTACAACAGTGCCACACTCCGTCGGGCACGGTCCAGTTACTCTTAATTCCAGTGCTTCGGAATTAAAATTCTTACTGCCAGTATGAAATGATGGTGAAAACAAACAGAACTGTCCCAGTCCTTAAAACTCCTCTCAAGGTTTTTTTAAACGAGGGGTTCCCTAAAATACAAACCAGCAGCATAAAAGAAGAAACCGCGTTTCTTACCTTAGTGTCCCCGGTTTTTTTTTTTTTTTTTTTCGGAATTCCTCCTGGGTGGCTCGCCAGTTGTAAGGAAAAAAGGACGTCTCTCGAACGTGATGAAAAGGTACAAAGTTTATTTCCAATGCCGGCAGTGACAAAGCGCACGAATGACACCTTGGATTCAGCAGAGTCAGACTGAACCACGAACCTTTCCAGAGGCTGCTTCTTATTTGTTTTCAAAGCTTTGATCAGGAGTGTTGAATACACATACTAAGACGGATGTAGTCAGTTTTGTAACACCTATCAATTAGGCCGTAGTGTATTGGCTGTCCTGTTGTGATTGAATTAGCACGTCTGTTGACTTGGATGGTTCCCAATCTCTCACTCCCGGTCGCTATTCTACCATTGTACCAACTGTATTGTGATAATGATAAGATCAAGGGAATGTGTGGCCAGCAGACATATTGGCATCAGAGACAGATTTCT
>CM045888.1:34778605-34848348 GCA_025169545.1 Anguilla japonica | reverse complement strand
ATGTCTATAATTTTTTTATTCAGTAAATATATCCAACTATTTATTTTTTGAGTCTACATTTTTTTGTGTTTGTGTAATAGTTCTATATCTAGCGTTGGGCTGAGCTACTAGCTTAACTAGCCCTTGTTTTCCAGTACTGTGTTTGTAGTTTCTGTTTCTAAAATCCAGTAGCTACAATTGTAGGCTAACTGGATTGGCATAAAAGTAAAATCATTGGTGTAATGATCTATGTACACCAGTCAGTGTACTCATCGATAGATATTAGCCTTCTCTGTCTCCCAAACGTTCTCAATAAAAGAGTAGGTGAAGCTTCCTTTTCCTTTTTTTATATGCACCTATACTGTGGAACAGCCTATTTCTACACATCAGAGAGGCACCAACAGTAGTTTGTTTTAAAAATCAATCGAAAACACATCTGTCAGGTAATGTGTAGTTGATTTAGGTTATTGCAGAGACTGAACAATGTATAGGCTACAGCCATTGATTGGCCTCACAAGACAAATGGTGGCTGGTTTTTAAAAGAAGTAGCGTGTGGTTCCTTTTTGGATTGCTCATAATTTTAACCTGGGAGTGTACTTGCTGCCGAAACTAAATTTAATTTAGCATGTTTATACAAACTAATCGTTTGTGGAGAAGACAAAACTCCACATTGACTTCGGCCACTGGAGTGTGCGCATCCTTGCTGGTGTCAGTGTGTTGGTCTGAAATATTGTATGAGTGGCGGCATTGGCTGCGACCTGATTGAGTGGAGGAGCATACAATCTTCTCTGCATGTGCGAACATCTCAGCTCATTCGGCCAGCAGGTATGTGCGCACAATGTGGTGTTTTGTTTTCTCCACAAATGCATCATTTAGTTTGTATGAACTAGCCAAAGTTAGTTTTCACAGCAGGTATACTCCCATCTTTATTGTCATTTTCTTTTCTGGAAAGCATTTGAAACATAATGTGTGAAGTAATCTTCCTTTTATTTTTATAGGTTTGATTTCCTATACAGAATACCTGTTTCTGTTGACTATTCTTACAAGTAAGTTCTAAATAATTATCTGTGAAATTGTCTAACCTGCTGACATATTTCTTACAGGTTTTTTGTGGTAAGTTTTATTTTATTATTTTTATAATTTTTTTATTTTAATGATCAGTGAAGGCTTCTCCAGGTAGGAAAATGAATCCTTGCTACTTCAACATTTCATCAAATTCAAAGCTATTCATTATTTTGATTAATTTCTTAGGTAACAGTATACACGCTGTTACCTAATTTGGCTTCTGAATAATTGATACCAGTAGGCAAGATGATTATTTACAAGCTTTACCATTTACCATTACCACCGCTGCAGGAATTTAACGCGGTGTTACTCTAAAGAACCAGATTGTTCTCCAGTGTTACGTCATCGAATCTCCCAGATGTCTGATCCAATCTACTCCATTGCAATAGAATTGTTTATATAGCTGGGTTTTATGTTGTACAAATAATTTTATTTGATTTAAAACATGATTTTCTAACTTGCAATGTATACTGAACCCTAAACAACTTGGAATTAACTTGGAATTGGTTATTGCATTACCTACCCTCAAATAGCTGTGTTGATTAGGCCTATATTTCCCTTAGAAATATGATCTGTGTATATATCCACACTTGTCTTCACCCAGTATTAAGTCTGACAGTACAGGTGCATTAACCCCTTTGCGCAGATAACAAATATGGCCAATCCTCACCCAGTTAAGTAGTGTTCTATTTAAAGCTTTAGAACTCCAGATGTGAGTATCAAGGTGGACTTGGAAAATGGCATAAATAACGCAAGACGCTCGTTACAAGGTGTAACTTGACTTGCTGGCATACCTGCATGGATTTTTAAACCAGCAACCAATTTCTAAATGTTATTTTTAGTTTTAGTTAGTTTTAGTTTTAGTTTATTGCGGGATTGGATGATTTGTGGTTTTGTATGCACCTGTTTTAAAGAAATCCATGTTTAAAACTGTTTATCTAAGTTGTGTACAAATAGAAACAAATTGTAGGGGAGAGTGGCCATAAATATAATGCTTGCTAAATGTAACATGGTCAATAACTTACTGTACATTGCAATACCGTAGTCAGTTCAGGTTCGTACATGTGCATTTCACTCCTGTACCACCTCCCAATAGAATGGAGCAATGTGATAACCAAGTTTTTTTTTTTTTTTTTTTTTTTTTTTACAAAACAGTTTTTGAGCAAGCTAGGTTAAACTGTTCTGGAAGTAATTTTTGAGTATAAGGCTTTATTTTTATTTACATTTCAAATGGTGTTTAATATTTTTTAAAGGAAAAATTTTACTTATCAACATGTTTGACTTTTTAAGGTAGTTAAGTGTTTAATGTTAAATGTGTTCAGCTAATTTCCAAGTGGTTAATGAAAAAGAAATAGCTACCTGGCCACAGGCATTTAGGATAAGTACATACCAGACTGGTCAGTATGGTAGGTTATTTGCTCAGTAAAAGCTTACCTGGGTGTTAAGAAACAAACGCCGACATCCTGAAATTGCTCAACTTAGACATTCAGTGCTCCTGCAACCAAAATATGAGTCGAAACAACAAACCCTGTGTTCTTGCATGATTAGTCGACAATGCACAAAGACTATGCCAAATACAGTGTTTCTAAGTGGCATCATTGTTGCGTAGGTCATCCATTCAAATAGAAACCCCTCCCTGCTGTCTCATCTGCAATTACACCCCCCAAGCATGACACACTGGACAAAAGTGTCTGTCTTCTGTCATAGCAAGAAAACAAACCCAACAATAGCCTGAAAGTATGCCACTACAGCGGTGAAAAATGCTGATCACTGAATAGCGAAACAAACAAGAGGAATTTTTGTGGAATTATACCATGTCATTGTATTATCAATGACTGTGACTAAATATGGAATACATATGCAATCTTTCCATTGGCTTTACGTGTAGAGATGTCCCTTTCAAGATTCAGCAGTTTCCTACCTGGGAATCAAACCTGTGACCTTTAAGTTTTTTGGCCAGCTCCTTACCCATCATACTGCACTGCTGCTCTGTGATGCTCATATGTGGAGTTATAAAGCTGTTTCCCTTTCCTCCTACCCCCTAGTGGTATGGAGATACAAAATGGGGATAAAGGAAAGATTTATTTAAAAAACAGGCTACAAACACACTGCAAATTCAAACTCAGCGCCTGCAGCCGACTCATTTCTGGCCAACAACGCAACTTTTTCCCTTTTTAGAGCTCAGGGCAGTAAATGGAAGTAAAATAAAAGGTGACTCCCATCCCCCAATCATTTATTACACAAACCCACATCACAAAACAAATTTTTAAAATAAAAACTTTCTATGCTTACTTGGTCTTGTTTATTTTTATTCATGAAAAATATACAACCTTTCAGCATTCAGAACAGCACCACAGATTTCTGAAAAAATCATTCAAGCAAACTCACTGGTTGAATTTGTGGTAATATCTGTCTCCCTGATTTCTGTCAGCACCCCACAGAGCTTTTGGTAGTGAGTTGGTGTATTGTGTTAGAGTATTTAAAGGAGCAAAAGGTCATTTGAAACCCATCTAGTGAACTGCAGTCGCAACCCAAAGCAGGACACTGCCTCACTAGCTGCTCTCGATCAAACTCAGGCCCCGTAAGTGGTTGCTGATGTTCTCTCACACCCTGTGTCTTTGTGCACGGTGGTGGTACAGTGCTGAACTTAGTGAGATAGGCAGCTGGTTATTGTAACATCACATCAGATAAGTAATTAATAATTTATTTATATTGCAACTTTGCAATGTATTATAGCAATACTACTGCACAACACAACAGTTAAGCTAGTTATTGTTACCCAGACACCCAGGTACATCATTACCTAGGTGCAGATATTGTTACAGAATGGGAAAATTCAACATCCATGACAACACTAGTTACCTAGGGTATGTAGCTTATAAATCTGCATTCAGCACAACACGGTTGCTATTTGAACTGCTAGAAGTTGTTAACGTCTGCAAACGGCTATGTCTTTACACATTAGTACTATGTAGCTCTGTCATAATTTAGGAAAATATAACAAATGTTCAGGTGAGTTAGCCTGTCAGTTCTATCTGACTAATGTGATCATTGGTAACGCTAGACTAGAGAAAGTAAAATATCATAGTAGAATATTATTTTTTAGTCCTGATATGTTACTTAGCTTACCTGTTGATAAGAATGGTAGTCAACACTGAATCAATATCCAAGCCACTCAATCTACGTTCTCTCAGGACATCTGCAATGTTAGATCACTCAGAGGCCTGCTCAGCTCTGATACATTGGCTGTAAACTCTCAGCAGGCTGGACTTCCTCCAAAGCCAGCCATGGGTACAGGTCTGCCAACTTTGCATTCTGCCTGATGGTTATTAGTCAATCTGTTGGGTTTATGGCTTTCATAGAGACCCATCCACAGCCTGACAATGGAGTCACAGCAAGAATATTCCTTGGAAGTGGAATAAGAGTTTGTAGGCTCAACCATCACAGTACAGTCTGGGGGTCCACACGACTTCTCCAGGAGCTCTCCCCACACCAGGTGCTCATGCCCAGATGGGAGCACAGCAGCTTGAGTCTCGCCGAGCAGAGTTTGTGGAGGAACTTTCATGTGGGGCGTTAGCATGCAGTCCATAGGCACCCAATCGACCAGCAGGGGATGCTAGATCATGATGAATGTGGGCCCTAACCACCTGAGCATTCCCATACCCTGGGCAACACAATCTGAAATTGCTCACCACCCTATGAAGCTATCAGCCACAGCTGTTGCTGGCACCACAGTCAGAGCATGGTGCCTTAACAAAATGTACTTTCTTTCTTTTGATTTGTTGATGAATGCTATTGAGTGGTCGTGTATAGTGTTTTGTGACATTGGTGATCAAATGGGGGGGGGGGGATCAATTCTCAAACCTACCAATTTTCAATTTTGAAAGATTCTGCATGGAGGAATGGTCAAAGATCCCCCAATACCATTGCTAATCTCAAAAAACATGCAAAAAGTTGCATAATATCACAATTCATAACATGATTGGTTGGTGACAATTCAATATTTATTGAAATTGGCAATGGTAGCACCAACCAAATGAGACCGTTTGAAGTGACTGCAGTTGCCTTTTCTGATTGTTTTTCTGTTTTTATGATTACAATTTTTCAGAGCCGCACACAGGATTCCAAATTGCTTTCAAAATGCTCGATGTTGATGGCAATGAACATGTGGAGAGAAAGGAATTTTTGAAGGTATGCTCTTTCTATGCATTTGCAGTTTCACTTTGTGTACATGCAAGTCTAAAATTCAATTCAAGACGATGTTGACTTTTAATCTGTTTTTGATTTTTTAAATCTGTTTTTCATCAGTGAAAAATTGGCCAAAAATGATTGATAGTTATTGATAATTTTCCATTGAAGTGGTTTTCTAGCTTACTTACATTTCAGGCCTTTGCACAATGACTAAAGCTAACAACTTGCTTCTCTCACTTGATCATTTGATTCTTTAAAAGCCAATGATTTGTATTATTGATTGTTAAAGATGACATAGCTGGCTGGTTCACAAATTATATTTGTTAATTATTTTGATAATTAAATGTTATACAAATATCAGCATGACATAAAAGGAATGTGGTAATTGTGCTTTTTGGTTGAGTGGTTAATTCACAACAAACAAAACTTTTGGAATTAATCAGAAAGGGTTTTTTATTAAAAACTATTTTTTATCATTTGCTAACATCAATACCTCTCGGAAGAAATTAGGAATTCAGTGACTTCATGATTCTTTTACTTTCATGTATTTGTGCGCAAAGTACTGAATGATGCTATATTTATTTTATTGTATTTAATAAAATGTGAATGGATGAACAGTATATTTACTTTAACCTTGATTATTTTTAACCAAAAATTATGAGTTTATGGTTAATCTTAGTCAAGATTAAAGAAAATATGTTCAACCATAAATTATGAATTGGTTCCCATGATACATTTGATCAATTATAAATCGTTATTTTTTTGCTATTTCTGGCCTTCCATTGGATAAATAAGATGACCAAGAGGTATGTATGGTAATCATCCAAGAATTCATTATATCTGAGTGTTCATTGGATCATTATGCGCTTATACTTTTTCAAGAATTTTTCATTGTGCTTTTTCTTCATAAGACAGTATGTTTAATCAAATGTAAGATGTTTTAAAAATAATTAATTCCTTTACCTTTTCCCTGAAGCTGAAAAACATCATTGGGAAGAAGAAAGAAAAAGTTCAAAAGGAAACTTCTCATGTAAGTAATCACCTTGACTTTAGTTCGTATTTTGCTCCAGCGACAATATTTGTGTAGATCCTATTTTATGTATTTTGCAGGCACACGGCTCAGCTGCATATGCTTATTTTGTTTTTTGTTTATAATTATATTTCTTCATTTGTTTCGCAGTCATGTTTATTATGTTCTTAGGTAGGTCAAAATATGTTTTCCTGTAAAGTTGAACTTGTGATTGTGAGGGTTGTTTTATTTGGATTATGGTTGCAATCACAACAAACAAGATACTGGTGCGTTATCATGTGCCAGTGTGGCAAGCATACTTGTCCTTGAGTCCATACAACAGAGGGGCTTTGCTTAAAGTGCAACCTTCAGCGATTCAATGGATGACAAAGAATCATTCACCCCCTGGCCTTTTGGACCTTATTCCTCCTGAGTTGAGAAGGACAACAGTTCAGCGAAAGAATCAGGAAAGAAGGGGTGGCGTCCAGAAATGACTGCGGCAAAGATACACAAGGCCCCCGCTTCCATCCCCACTTTATTATTAGTGTTGAATAATAATACATTTATTTTTGTCATCAACTGAACAAAGTTTACAAGCTTTTGAAGCAGCTGGCAGTCTGATCCAAAAGTGAAAGTGACACAAAATCTCACTGTACCAAACACAGTTTGAGAATGGCCGCTGGTTTTGTATTGCCTGTAAAACAATGTTTATATATTCCAATAGCTTTAATAGTAAATGGCAATAGAATATGTAAGTAGCTTGTAATGTTCATATTTTATTACTCAAGCAGTAAAGACACGTAATCCATTAGAATAGTGCTATTCACATCCTCCTCGATTGGGTCTATTGAATGGAAACATTGCATGGAAATAAAATCATCATCTCCAGAAAGCACACTAACTTTCACCTCCTGAACCATCATCTTTCTCAATAGAATTAAAAATAACTTGAACTGCCTTTGGTAATGATTTCTTGAAAACACGTTTCTGAACCATTAAAACTACAAGGAAGTGAATTCTCTGTGGACAGCTTGTGTTTTCAGCAGCTACTACTCGAGGTAACTAAACAGTGTAAACATAGTGAAAGTTGGCGTGGTTTTCAAATGCAGCTCTGGCTTTAATGTCATTAGATTTGACGTATTTGAGAGTCACAAGTCTCCCTTGCATTAAAAAAAAGTAAAATGATCCTACGTTCACCTACGTCATACAGCACACCTTTCCACAGGAAATTATGTCCTTAAGAACCAAATGACTTTTGTCCGGTAGCTTTAACATCCATTTTGAAGAAATTATTTGAGAGAATTCTGATCCAGCAACTCACTAGGTCCATAGGTAGTAAACATGTCCGCTATCAGTTTACATACAGACGGGCCATAGTACAGAGGAAATGGTGGGTACGTTAACACACCTGATAATGACGCATCTTGGCAAACCTAAAACATTTTCTAGGGCTCTCTTTTTGGATTTTTCATCTGCATTTAATACTATACAGCCATCTGCAGCCTACTGACAAAGATGATTCAACTTCGGGTCCACCCATTCATCATCATTCATTTGTCACAAATAGACAACAAGCGGTTAGGGACAACCAAACATTTTCAAACCATATTATTACCAACTCCGGAGCGCCCCAGGGATGTGTGCGTTCACCCCTGCTCTTTACACTTTATACAGATATTTGGACAACCAATATTTCAATCACATTCATAATAAAGTTCTCAGATGAACAACATTATTGTCGCTGCTTGAGACTAAAGATGATTCCATTCTTCATCAGTATTGCATTGACAGATTAGTGGAGCGGTGTGAGCAGAATTCTCTTATTATTAATTTAAAGAAAAAGGAAATTATATTTGGTATTCCATTTGAATCTTATCCTCCCCAGTCACAATTCATAATATGCAGATTAAACAAGTTACTTCCTAGAAATATCTTGGTATATATGTGGATGCTACCTTGTCTTGGAGGATGCATATAGATTACATTTGCAGCAAGGTACAGCAGCACATCTATTTTCTAAGAAGGTTAAGGTCATTTGAGGCAAACAGCCAGATTTTGTTTTTATTTTTTTCATCCATAAAACAATTTTTAATCACCATTTGGTACAGCTGTCTTTCTGTACAGCTTAAAGTTAGGTTGTCCAGACTTTTACGAGTATACTTACAGATTGTTGGTCAGTATTTCAAGTCTAGCTGGTGGTATTTCATCTGACCCTTCCCATGTTTTATTTGGAGAATATCATCTTATGTAATCTAACAGACGCTACAGGGTCCCACAAATTACACTTAACAGGTGGCTGCGGAACTCATTCATTACAGTCTATCAAGCTACTAAACAAAAATATGGGCTGAGGATAGGCCGTGGACAAGTGAATTTTGTTGGGGAAATACTATGTATTTGTGGGGATGGGCCATGGGCAGGTGCAGTGGGTCAGGGCCTGTGCACTTAAGATGGGTAACTGTGTACGTTTTATAATGATCTATTATTAAAGACGTGTTACCACAGTTTGTGTTGTTTTTTATTTAACTGTATTAATGTATGTCTGTTCCCCTGTATTGCAAGCAGGAGTATGGTTTGTGATGCAAGACAAATTTCAGAGAAAACTGACTGTAAAGTTTAATCTAATCTAATCTGATATGGCAACTGAACACATTTCTTGTGTATGAAATAATTAGGGTTGAGCCGAATACTCGGATGAAACGAGTATTCGGTACGGATAATGTACTTTTTACGAGCACGAGTACCATCCGAGTAAAATGTGTCAATATTTGTACTTGTGATAGGCCAGCCGTCACACAGAGCTCCTCCTCTACACAGAGCCTATACAAAGTTCACTGCTGCTGCGCCACACAACACAGTCTTGCCATCGTCACAGCCACTCTGTCCACAGCGATCTATTATCTATTGTCATATATTCTCAATAAAATAAAGTTTGCAATTCTCAGATTCGGATCAACACATTATTCTCACCATAGCTGAACACTCATTTACTGGACATTCACACATAAGCACACATTACTGATTACAAACGGACATTTCTAGCATCTAGCTTGCTACAGTGGGGCTAACTAGCCAGTTAGCTAGCTGCTACAGTGGGGCTAACTAGCCAGTTAACTAGCTGCTACAGTGGGGCTAACTAGCCAGTTAGCTAGCAACTACATGATATAGGCATGTACTTGTATTTCCTAACATTTAGCAATCTCATACACACACTCTACTAGCATCATTGACATCCTAGCATTCTTATACATCCACTGTACTAATGCAATATCACCTTTGTGCAAATTTAGACGTCGTCGCTCACCTGAAATCACAAGACATACAGTACATCGTGGTTAGCCAACTGTAACCTGGCGCGCTCTGTCTACTACTGTCTTCACACTGTCCGTTCATTTAAAAAACTAATAAAACCAGAGTAACGATAACAGCATCTTTTACTGCTACCACAGAGTGAATGCGATGATAAGAAAATTTTCTGTTACGCTGACCTATAAAACGCTATTCCAAAAGCAAAATTAGACATGTTATACATCGTTAGAAAGCTTATACTCTCATCTACTGAATAAATGAATTGTCAATCAAGCCAGTCTGTACTAGAAAGGGCGACGACGACGTAAACAACAGGTGTTGTATTACGCGCAGCTATTTTGGAAGGTACCCAGGTGTCACGAATGCGCTTATATTTCCCAAACGGATTGTCCAAGACAATATATGACCACGCAGTCTCAAAAGGGACATCTCTACACGTAAAACCAATGGTAAGATTGTATATTTATTCAATATTTAGTCCTAGATATTGACTAGAATGAGATGGTATCATTTTTAAAAACTTTTTCTTGTTTATTTCGTTATTCAGTGAGCAGCGTTTTCACTGCTGTATAGGCATATCTTACGGCTATTGTCGGGTTTATCTTGTTGCTATGACGGAATATGATTTTTAAGTGGTGAAAGAATATTTTTATGAATGCCAAGATAGACAATATTGTCCATTATGTCAAGGGTGGGGGGTGTTTTGCAGATGAGACTGCAGGGAGGGGGTGCGTGTTAAATGAACGACCAGAGCGACAGTGGTGGGGCTGCGAAACTCCGTTTTCGGCATAGTTGTCGTGTATCGTCTACTAATGAAACTAAAACAACGCGTTTCTGTTTTTATCTCACACTTTGGTTGCAGTAGCACCGAATGTTTGAGTTTAGTAATCTCGGCACACCGGCATGCCGACCACTAGGGGCTGTGCATTAAGAGGTTAATCTAATTGACTGCTTCGTATTGAATTCAATTATTTAATCTTAAAACCTGAAATAGAGCTTGTTTTGACTTGTTGGTTGAATCCACCAGTTCACTGTATACTGACCTGTCAATGAATTTGGCGATAATTCTCATGTTCCACAATAATTATTAAATTAAATCACATATAATATATGCCATATGTAGGTTAAGTGAGGAGTTCTAGCACGCAAGTATCACTTTTGTTCAGTATTCAGAGTGCTGAACATTTTAGCTAGGGCATTGACTGTTGGAACGGCTGGATTCAGAACATAAACATTTATTAAATTAATCTTTGCTTGTCCCACAACATGTATATTTTAACCTGCTCAATATATGCAATCTCAGTATTTCACTGCAAACTAAAAAAGAACAAGTTAATTTCTTCTTTTTTGCCTAGACAATTGCATTTGTGGCACTTCAGTTTATATTCATAATTTAGGAAGAAATAATCTGTTAGTATTGTAAATGGTACAAATGTCTTGTTTCATTTAAGCCATTTCACAAGTCTCTGTGATGCTCACACTGGAGTTATAAAGCTTTAAATAGGGTATCCCCTAAATGGGCAAGGATTGGGCAAATTTGGCATCTGCACAAAGGGGTTAAAGTGACTTGTTGTAGCAGACAGGTGTATGGTCTTTGTAGTGAAATTTCTGAGTAACTCAGTAAAAAGAATTCTACCGGTTTTCCCCTATTCAAAATATCTTCTTGACCATGAGTGGTAAGGACATTCTCTGAACATCAGAAATTTTAAATAAAGTATAGAAGCCAATTAATTAGGATAATTTTTTCTTATATTATCTTTTTATAATAAAAATACTGGGCAAAGCAATACATGATCAAGCTGATCATAAAATTTCCACTAGTGAGATATGTTAAACTTTAATTATTTTGGTAAGAGCTAATGCATATAGGAATTTGTAATGATTATGACTTGTGTAACTCAAATGCTAATCATTTCTTCATTTTTGTTTTATGTTGATATCACTCGTTATGATAGTATGTTTTATTACATATTACATTTATTATGACAAACAAAATCCATAATTTGTGCCAGTACTGTAGCTATCATTTTAACTCCCCTTGGTTAATATAAAAAGATTGTTCAAGTTGCATTTGTCATTCTTTCTCATTACAGGCGAGTGTAAGAAAAATAACTAAATACAGGGACCACAATGCAGTCTGTTTAACACCAGCCATAAACAATTACAAATATGGAGACAGTTTTAATAAAATACAGGAATTTAAATGATTTTTAAAAAAATTTAAGACGACGAACAATAAATGCAAAGTATGCATTTTTCTTGCTTGTGGGACTTGTATCAAAGTCAAATTAGAGAGCATAGATCCACTAAAACCACTGACTGGCTTTTGAATAGGCTATATCATGCAAACATTGCCTGGGAGAGTCCCAAAATGAGCAATCTGATGTATAATGGGATGCGACTTATGCCGTAGACATGGTCTGAACAGGCAGATGGGGAAGGATGCAAAAGCCAGACCTGACTGACCCGAAAATTCCAATGAGCTGCACCACAATGTGTTATTGACTGACACAACCCCATCAATTCCCTTCCCTCCCACTTCAACGCAAAATTACCAAACCGCTTAGGTGCTTTCCGAGTGAATATACCGATGAAAATACCACTTTCCCAGCCGACCAAAAGATAGAGCCCCTTGTCAGTTTTAGGACCAAGCAATTTTAATGAGTTGGTAGAATGAGTAGTTGGTAGAACTGGATGTTTTCACTTTTTCTGGTTTTGATAACTACCAAGCCAATTATCTGGCTAGATTTTTTTGCCATCTGCCCTTTTGTCAACAAATATCCATCTGCCTTCCTCTTGGGTATGGTTGGAAAAGTGGCTGGGATTTCTTTGGACATTCAGCAGCCCTTTTTTCCCCAAGATGGAAACACTTTTAGCGTTGAACCAGTCAAGCATATATACTCTGACTTAGTGTTGCTATATAAAACCAATTAAGGGCTTCAGTTGGTCTCATTTATTTTAAAACCAACTTTTTAAATGCTTATTTCATTGTAAAGATAAATTAAGTGTATACTCATTTCCTATGTTTTTTTTTCAGAAGCATTTTTCAGATGATGATGTGAACACAACCTTGCAAGCATTCTTCTTTGGAAAAATGGGAAAGCACAAGCTTCAGTACAAAGAGTTTTGCAGGTAACACAACTATTTTTAAGGAACTGCAATGACTTTGTAAAAGATAATAAGCATATTTGGTTTTACATGCATCTGGAACAATATTGTCTTATATTAGTATCTGTTTGTATACGTTGACCCCATTTCCATTTTTTTCCCCATCAGCCAAAGATATGTGTGTGAAAATATAATCAGATACACCATAAAAATAGATATTGTATTAGCAAGTTCCTGGTTCAAGTTCGTTACTATCCTGCAAGCAATGAGTAGGAGTCGCTAATGCAACGATCAGGACTCACCGGCTTCCCACCCATGGACACTGCCAATTGTGTTCGTAGGAACGTCTGACCAAGCCGGAAGTACCGCTGCCGGGGATTGAATCAGAATCAAATGCAAGAACAAATGGACACACAAAATCATGAATGCAATCAGTTGTCATACACAAAATCTAATTGGCAAACAAACCAGAAAGGATAGACGGGAATTGGAATCATACAAAAATGGGGTCAATTCAAGAACCAGAAAGACGAAACACACATGCAACAGAGACAAATATAAACAAACTTGCAACAGGGGGTAATAAAAGTGAACTTGCGTGTAATAAAATGATGAAATGAAAGGTATGTTGCCTTGATGATCACAGCAAAAGTGATTGGTGGACGTTGCTAACCCAAATAACCTCTCACTTTTGGCCATTTAGTGCTACAAAGGAAAAGAAAATTGTAAATCTGAATAAAGCATTTCAAAGTTCAATATTGGCCTTACATGTGCTGTATCGAGAAGGAAATTTAATTCATATATCAAATTTTCAAACATTTTCATTTTCATTCTGACAGTTTTGGACTTAGGCATTAAAGGTGTCAAAGTTTCTCAAAGTGCTGAAAATTGTTTTAATAATTGAGACACTTAACTTTTTTGGAAATACATTTAGCATTTCAATGTGAAATTTGAATTGATTTCATTGAATCACGGATATAATTAATACCAAAACACCATATGACCAAAAGTATCTGGAGACCCCTTGGTCTGTGGTTGTATTTCATGCTTTTGGCAAGGCCCCTTAGTTCCAGTATAGGCAAATCTTAATGATACAGCATACAATCACAGTCTAGACAATTCTGTGCATCTCCAACAGTTTGGGGAAGGCCCTTTTCTGTTTCAGCATGACAATGCCCCCAGGCACACACTGGAATATAGAAATGGTTTTGTTAAGAACAGTGTGGAAGAACTTGGCCTGCACAGAGCCCTGAACTCAACACCATCCAACATTTTTGGGATAAATGGAAAGGCCAACTATAAGCCAGGCCTAATTGCCCAGTCAGTGCCCAACCTCATTAATACTCTTTGGGCCAAATGGAAGCAAATCCCTTCAACGCAACAACATCTAGTATAACTCCTTCCCAGAAGAGTGGAGGTTGTTATAGCAGCAAATAGTGGACCAACTCCGTATTAATACCCATAATTTTGACAAGATGTTGGATGTCACATACTTTTGGCCATGTAGTGTATATTTACACATTGGAAATTTTGTCTAGTATAGGTCAGTACTACTATGCTTTTTATAGTAAAGTTTTTGCCAACTGTACAAATAATTTGGTGATTAAAACTCTTTGTAGATTCATGGAAGACCTGCAAGCTGAAGTGCAGGAGATGGAATTCCTGCAATTCTCCAAGGGAATGGACACTATGAGGAGAGAGGACTTTGCAGAGTGGCTCTTGCACTACACAAATGCAGAGGACAATGAAGCCTACTGGGAGAACATGCGGAAGAGGATTCCTGCTGGCCAGGTAAAATTCTTCAGAAGGGGTTCAATTCGTTTTTAAAAATCCCTATCAGATCATACAATACAGAACTGAAATGCAAAATATCAAATGTTTTAAGAAATTTGTTCAGAAATGTATGCTCATTACAGTTAATATGGCTGCCAGGTAGATTATATTGTGGCTGCAGGTTCTGCTTCTACTTTGGCTGGTGCTGCTGCTGCAAATAATAATAATAATAATAATAATAATAATAATAATAATAATAATAATAATAATAATAATAATAATAATAATAAAAATAAACTTTATTTGTATAGCACTTTTCAAAAACAAAGTTACAAAGTGCTTTACACACATAAAAGAAATAAAATAATACAAGATGTAGAAGACAGCTTAAGGGACACATTAAACAAAAATGGAATGAAAATAGTATATGAATAAATTAGCATGAAAATAGGAGCAGCATGAAAGAGGGCCAAACAGAGGAACAGATACAGATACAAGGTCAAAAAATATAGTAAATAACAGGATGTTAAAAATATAAAAATAAGAGTAGAAAAGGTAGCCAAAGCTAGCCATAATAATAATAATAATAATAATAATAATAATAATAATAATTAAAGCCGCAAGCGGCGTTGGGAGGGGTCCAAGCATTGGCACCATCGCGCCCCCTATGGACCGATTTTAAAATGGCTTTGTCCTCATGATCATATGCCTTCACCCAACATATCTACTGAATATCATGATGATCGTATGAAATATTGATGACTTATGGCCAATTTTGTGCTAAAAGACGCTGTCGGATGACTTAGTTACGTCGCCATGGATATGTCCTGGCCGCTTCCCGTAAAGGCCTTTACTATGTTGTAACACTTAAATGGCATGTCGTAACACTTAGATGGTCCGGCGTGTATGCACAGCTGCAGTGTTTCTGCACTGCAACTAAAAAAGGCGTCACACTAGTGTTGTCACGATACCAAAATTTTGACTTTGATACTGATACCAGGTTTAGTATTACGATACTCAATACTGAAATGATACTTGAAACTTAAACGATGCTAATTCGATACTCGGTACCTAACAATACTGAAATTACCTTAATAGATGAGAAACGTAATGTCCACAAGGGTTGACCTCATTTTCGAATTCATGGTTTATTAACAACCTGGTTCATTAACAACCTTTAAGTTGAAGCCTCTTCAACATATTACTATGCATAGGCCTATAGTGTTACAACACTGAACAATAGAAAAATATGTTAAATATATTTCAAAAATTAAACAGTTGTAAAGTAAATAATCTTTAAAACAGGTCTTTCACCTTTAAATAGATTTAAAAACAGCATATTTTAATAACAATACAGCATCTATCTATAATAAAATATTTCCAAATTGGAACACCTATTGCTACTGAAGTGAACTGAGTCAAAGCTTGCGCTGTATCAAGGAGCTGAGTACACAAGCGCAAGTCACCTCACTTGGCAACCTTAGTTGCTACTGCCTTCTAGCGAAGATTCTGACAAATTACACTTTTCATCCTCTCAATCAGTAATGCGGGAGAGAATTTTCCCTGGCTTTTACATTTGACTCAAAACTACCGAACGTCGGAATATTCTAATACCGAACCGTTTTTTTTTTTTTTTTTTAAGTACCGAGAAAGTGCTGAAGTTTTGGTATACCGTGCAACACTACGTCAGACACATATTCCAATCCATTGCTCAGCTTAGCAGAGAATGCACATTTCAGAGCGCCACAGAGACAGATAGAATAATAGCACATGAATGCACATTTCAAATAATAAATACGACAATTCAGACAAATGAAATACCAAAAGCAAAGTAACAAATAGTAAGCAATTTAGACTAACGTTATCTAGCTAGTTAAATCACAAACATTAGAAAATTAGCTTGCTATTAGCTAGCAATTAGTTGACTAACTGAGGTCTTGGTTTGTTGGAAAAACATAGGCTAGCACTACAACAACGCAAAAAATTTTTCACCATTTACAATAAATGCAAATCACCGACAATGTCACATCCATAATAATTCAACAAATTGCTATCCCAATAATCGCTGTCTCTGAAACTAACTTGCCTCCACTAGGAACAAGGAAACAAGGTAGAAGGAAACTTGACGATAAAAATGAATGTAGCTGTCTTGCTGGACTGCTGAACTCCTGTTTTGAGTAGTTAGATATTATGTCAGTCATCTGGACGAGAAGGCATAAAACACCACACATGATTGGGAAGAGAAGCGAAGCCTTGATTCAAGGGTGGGCTCAAAAATGCATCATAATCCATAACTGTCCAATCAAATTTTATGAAGGCGTCCATTGATGTACAATTGTCTAATGAAGCAGGCAGAAGTCTTGCCTCAATGAAGTTCCTTTTAAAAGTCTTATGTTGTAGCTGTTTTGCATGATACCAAGGCACTTTTTTTTTTAGCTTCACAAGGAAAATAGTCATTGTGGTGGTAATTCAACATTAAAGAAAGATATGTGGGGTGTGTTATGCATGTTTTTTTCTTTCTTTTTTATGGTGAAGCACTGCTCCTCTGGTCAGAAGACAGTGGTAGAGAATTGAAGATGAAATTTGGAAATTATCATTGAACCAATGCGATGTCAATATTGTATTTTGGTTGTTGACGTCCTCCCTTGGAGCATCATTTTACGTGTTTTGGCCAATAACAGATTAGCATGAAAAAAAATGAAGTACATTAAATTGATATGAGATCCCGCCCTAAGGAGGACAGCAGGAGCCCGTCCTCCTCTGCCCCCCACCACCACTTCACACAGACTGCCCTTTCCCCTCTTGCATGCCCTGCAGGTGTAGCTGTTGAAGCATTTTAATCAGAATTTCAATAATGGATTTTTTCCAAAGAAGAGATAAAAATATATTTTATAAATGATACTGAGATTTCGTAATGGTTTATTTCAACCAATTACTCTTTTATATTTTGATCTCCCTCTTGCCTCTCAAAAATAGAGGAGGAGCACCCTCCTCTGCCTCTATGGACCAGCCTCCTCTGAGTAATGCATGTAATACTAATTGTTTGTTTGTCAGTAGATAGAGAACAAGGCGAGGTAAGATGAATGTAGAAATGTGGCATTTGCTGAGAAGAACGTTTTCTACAGTAGCCAAGTGAAGAAATATAGTTAGTAGAAACACTGCAGTGGTCAGCTGTTGTAACTTTTTAAGAAAATCACTAAATGTGCCATCATGTAATGCATGGCTGGCCTTGTGTGACTTTTGCTAAACATATGCATTGAAGATTCTGTTATTCTGATAGCTGCAAAAGAATTAGTTTAGGACAGCATACCTGCCATCCCAATGCCCAGTTTCTGTGCTGTCCTTCTAAATGAATTCTCCTGTCATCTCAGCATGGATTTGTTATGTTTCAGTTCTCTTATCTTGATGATTGTTATCGCGAGGCGTGTTAGCTTGCTGATGCAACAATAGAGGCTACACAATCAATGCAACCAGACAAATACAATATTACAAGTTTTTACCACGTGCCACTGAGAATCCCAAAAACGCCGATTCAATGAAGTAACGCTAAAGGTGGTGACATGTTAGCTAATTTCATTCATATCAGCCACGATGTGTTACACAGAGCTAACGTTGACGTTATAATCTGGCACTTTCGTTTCAAATCTGGACAGGAACAATCTGGACAGAAACAATTCCACCTCACCTGGTGGAGATAAAAATCAAGGCTAGACACTCACAGCTTTTGTGTGAATAATCCATGCAAAAGGAAACACCTGACAGTCATCCATTAACTTTTGCACCACTAAAAATTGGGGTACTAACACAAAAACAGCTGTTTCTCTGAAATGGCTAAATAAATAAAAGCTGGTTGTCTTTACATTTGTTTCACATTAATATTTTGATCTCAAAACCAAATGCCTTAAATATACAGCAAAAATAACAAATTTCACTCTACCGTTCCCATGCTTTTGAAGGACACTGTTTACAACAATATATAAGGTGTATACAGTTATTTCCACCGTCTTGTCTTTTTTCTCCTTTGCAGAGCATTTCTTTTGAAGAGTTCAAATCTTTTTGCCTCTTCACAAACAACCTGGAGGACTTCGCCTTTAGTGTGAAAATGATCAGTGAAGCCAACCGTCCAATTGGAATGGGTAACTCGTCTCTGAATATCATCTTACTGTACAGAGAATTAACAAGACATTATACTTCCATGCAGTTGTATCTCTCTCTCTCTTTTTCTTTTACTTACAGCGGAATTCAAAAGAGCTGTAAAAATTGCAACGGGCCATGAGCTTTCTGAAAATGTTCTAGATACTGTTTTCAAGATATTTGACCTCGATGGTGATAACTGCCTTAGTCACAAAGAGTTTATGGGAGTGATGAATGACAGAATTCTCCGTGGGCTGAAGGTAAAAATACACCCTAAAATCAACATTTACCGTTCTGTTTTTACAGTGTTGAATCTGTATGAACTTCAGAGTTACAGGCTGACCTGTCAACCAAACAAGACATGAGCCCAGTAGTACATAAATCAGTTATACCATGGTACTTGCTGAAATTCATGGTTTCATTGACCTTAAAAAGAGCTCCAATTCTGAATTTCAGTTAAAACCAGGCTTATAGTCAGATGAGAGGTTTTTTGCCATTTACACCAGCAATGTATTTGATGTCAGAAGAAGAATATAGAATAAAGGTCATCATACTAACAGTTAATTATGAATAATAATATAATGAATACATTTGAAATAGGATGATGTCTTTTATCCTCTGGGGGTGTTGCAACTACTCGTCCTGGGGGTCTTGTTAATGTCAATAGTACCATGAACTTCATAGTACTGTTATCCATGCAATGGAGGATTTACAAAGTAGTGACAACAGGGGTATGGATAAATGTGACACATATTTCTGGGGAAAAAATACACTACATGACCAAAATATGTGGACATCTGAACATCTCATCCATATGTGATTGTTGAACATCTCATTCCAAGACCATGGGCATTAATATGGAGTTCATCCCCCCTTTGCTGCTATAACAGCCTGCATTCTTGTCTTCTAGTGGAAGGCCACTAGATTTTGGAACATGACTGCAGGGATTCACTTCCAGTCAGCCGCAAGAGCATTAGTGAGGTCAGGCACTGATCTTGGGTGTCAAAGGGGAATTGCACTTTATAAGTATAAGTATTATACTTCTGCTTCTCATGACTGATATTGTGCTTCTAATGAATGTGTTGCCCTTCATTTTTCGATTAGTTATTTCATTTTAAATGTCTAACATTAGAAACCAAGGTCCTTTTTTTTTTTAGCGCAAGTCCACATAGTAGTACGGTTTCCGGTTTTTTCTTCTTCGATTTCGTTTCGCGGCAAAATCAAGAAGAAGCAAAGCAAAACATTCCGTTAACTTAGCGTTGAAATCGAACAAACTAACGTCTGCTAGCTTTTATTTGATGCGATATCGGTGTAATAATGAGGTGCATTGTACTCGGTTGTTATAATGCCCCCGTTAAACTTGACTTGAAAGCACATTTTCATAGTTTTCCACGCGATGCAACTTTGTGCCAGACATGGCTGGATGTAATCAGACACCCCAACATAACAGCCGAAGAAGTTTGCAAATGAGGACTAAGGGTATGCAGTGACCGCTTTGAAGGCACCGACTACCAAGGCGACCGTCTGAAGCCTGGAGCTGTACCCACCGTTTTCCCATGGTTGGTCGAACTGCTCGAGGTAGGTACTGTGCGGGCTGGCTAACGTTATCGCGTCTGTCTGTGATATATAGGATGTCTACCACCAGTTGCCGTTTGTCCTGGGAATAGCCTGTGGTTCCTCAATCTCGGCCCGTTCCTGTCTCGCTCTTGCACAATCAGCCTGCAAATTAGCCAGCTCTTCTTCTGTGTATTCCGGCTCAAATCGATAGGGCACAACAATCCCATGATCAAAAGCAAAATCTCATTCGTCCTCAGACATTTTCGGTTTCGCTAGCTAGTAGTTATACAACACTATTTCTACGACCAACCTAATGTTATTGTCTGCAGGTGCGCCCACATCAGAAGTCGCGTAATGATATGCATCCTCGAGTTCGACACTAAACTGCCTGGGTCTGCTTCCTGCATTTACAAAGGAAAACAACAAAACAGCATTAAATATTAACATAATGAAATAACTAATCGAAAAATAAAGGGCGACATTCATTAGAAGGGCAATATCAGTCATGAGAAGCAGAAGTGCAATTCCTCTTTAAGGCCTGGCTCGCAGTCGGTGTTCCAATTCATCCCAAAGGTGTTCAACAGGGTTAAGGTCAGGGCTTTGTGCAGGCCAGTTAAGTTCTTCCATACCAAACTCGGCAAACCATTTCTTTGTAGACTTTGCTTTGTGCACGGGGACATTGTCATACTGAAACAGGAAAAGGCCTTCCCCAAACTGTTGCCACAAAGCTGAAAGCATGCACTCTCTGCAATGGCATTGTATGCTGTAGCATTAAGACTATTATTCCTCCTCCACCAAACTTTACAGTTGGCACTATGCATTCGGGCATGTAGCATTCTCCTGGCATTCGCTAAACCCAGATTCATCCATCAGACTGCCAGATAGGGAAGCGTGATTCATCACTCGAGAGAACGATTTGCCACTGCTCCAGAGTCCACTCCAGGCGAGGCTTGGAATTGTGCATGGTGACCTCAGGCTTGTGTGTGGCTGCTCAGCTGTGGAAATCCATTTCATGAAGCTCCTGACAAACAGTTTTTGCGTTGATGTTGCTTCCAGAGGCAATATGGAACTCGGTAGCAAGTGTTGCAACCGAGGACAGACTATTTTACATGCTATGTGCTTCAGCACTGGGCAGTCACATTGTGTGGGCTTGTGTGGCCTACCGCTTCGTGGCTGAGCTATTGTTGCTCCTAGATGTTTCCACTTCACAATAACAGCACTTATAGTTAACGTAACATGACGACAAGAACAAGCCATTCAGACCAACACTGATCGCCGTTTTCTTGACGAAATTGTACCTAGTGCTCTGATTACCTACAGACTAGATAGTAAACTAACACCTTATCAAGCCTGGTCTTGAAAATCCCCAGAGATTCTGCCTCTACTACGTGACCTGGCAGGACTTCTAGTTGACTTTTGGAAAGGTGGCATCCTATGAGAGTGCCATGTTGAAAGTCACCAAGCTCTTCAACACAACCCATTCTACTGCCAATGTTAGTTCATGGAGCTTGGCTGGATGCTTGATTTTTTGCACCTGTTTGCAATGGGTGTGGCTAAAGGAACCAAACCCACTAATTAGACAGGGTGTCTACATACATACATTTTGGCCATATGGTGTATACTGTAGTCATTTATATGTTGTTTATATGTTGTAAAAAAGCATTTTCTCTGGACAATTGTATTAAATATGACTTCTATATAATAAAATATAGGTCATTACCTGCATTGGTTTTTTGCACAGCCTTCTTTGCTCACCATTATGTGAAGGGTGTGAAAATTTAATTGTGAGTGTGTAAAAGCTACAATACTGTGAAAATGAGAATGGAAAATTTGTTTATAGTGAGTGATGTTTTTCTACAGGTGCAACATCAGCATGGTATCACTGGATACTGGCGGTGTGTAAAGAGAGAGACCCTGAAAGGTGCACAAGAGGCCCTGAGACAGACAGGGAGTCCCTTCTAAGTGCTATTTACAGAAATTGCGGCCTGCTGTATTTATATCACCATTGTTACCCTTCACAATGTATGCATATCTTGTATGTAAATTTGTTAACACGCAGAATAACATTGCTTGTTAAAATTTAATTTCTCATTAATGCCACAAAACATAGGACTACTGTCTTCTGTAGAAATAATTTTCTTTGCCAGGTTCTGTCCTTGTTTTCTTATAAAAAAGATTTAATTAGCATTATAAAATAATTTTTGTGCTTTTTAATTTGGGAAATTCTGGGTCTTTGGTATTGTTTTTTGAATCAGATAGATTGAAATATTTATTTTGACTGTTGGCAATCTTGAATTTCTGTGGCTGATCATTTATAACAGTCTATTTTGAAAGGTATGATCTATCCACATTCCATCCTGTCAAAATAAGGCTGATTTTTTACAGCTCTGACTGCTATGCATACATTTTTGAATTATTTTATTTGATAAAATCCAGGGCTAGTTTTAATTGTTCAACTTGGAAAAAAATGCACGCCCATTTTTAAGCATGTATTTTTAGAAACATTTTGCTCATTTTGATCACAAGCAAATAAAGGAAACTGTGCTCTTAGTGCCACATTCTTTTTTTGAAACCACAATTCTAGATATGATAGATTTTAATTGTATTCATTTGCCATCCACACACCCATTGACTCCCATTAAGTCTTTCCAATTTCTCCAGAATGTTCACAAGCAAGGTAACCTCTTAGCTGACATCAAGATTCTTTTACTCTAAAAATAATAATATACAATGAGATGAAAAGGAATTCAAGAAAGACTTCCAAAGTGGACTGATTTTAAGGTGAATGTTGTCCATTTGTAATCTATCTTTCTCACTGAAATCATTGATGATATTAAGAAATGGTTTTATAACGCGTCCCAATGTGAGAAACCCCTTAGATGCACCAAATGGTGCGTCGAGATCACCAACTGCAAGAAACCCCTCCGCAAACCCAAACAGCAGAAGTACCTGAGTGGTGAAGGAATATGTGTAGTCTTACCTGGTGCTAGTGGAATGGGATTCATTTAATGTAATCTCAATAATCTGACTCCAATAATGTTTTAACCTTTCCTCTGTGCAGTTTTGCATAGATGGTGTGACTCTATAGCGTCGCTATCTAGCCTGGTAGACGTGTCTTTGGCTTGTGTAACCTGCATAAATACATGCAGGTGAGTGATTACAGGGTGCAGATGTCCTGAGTTCTGCGTGTGTGTTGGGACAGTCGCGGGCCTGGTGTCCTGGTTCGTCGCAGCGGCCCTTCTGTCCCGTTGGTCGTTGCCGGCGAGGGGGTGGCCATGTCCAACGGACCTCTTCCTGCGTGGAGCCGCACGTCTGCAGCTACCGTCCCGCAGCTTTCTCGCACATACAATGACAGCGACGGCTCGCAAGCTTTTCCCGGCTCACGTCAGTGGAGCATCGTTGCCCGTAGCGCCGCTCCAGCGCCACCGTCAATGACTGTAGGTTGTGCTGTTCGTCGAGGCTGAGGTCGAACAGGGTCTGCAGGGCTGGCTCTTCCAAGGCGAGCGCCCGGTGAGTCGCTGTCTCGCTCGAGCTCCAGCCATTATGTTCGGCAGCGAGCTGGACCTGGGCCAAGTACAGCTGCAGCTGTGCTTCCCCGTTGAACCTAAGAAGCTTCGGCGGCATTTTCAGCGTTGCGGGGAAGTGCACGGGCGTACCGTTGTTGCTCGCCGGAGGATGAGTGGACCGCTCAGTGCTGGAGCCGTCGGGCCGCTCGCTCTCGGCTTGCTGCGGGTCCCTGCCACACCGGGCTCATCGCCCCCCTCGCTGCAGTCTCCGCCTTTCACCGGCTCAGCTCCCCAATGGTCTCCTCCAGCTCCCTAATCTCTCTCAACAGAGCTTGCTCCATCCCGCTTCTGACACCAATGTGGCGAGTTTGACAAAATGGAGGCAGAGACAGGAGTTGAGGTTTTACGAATTGCTCGCACAGAGCTTCAGTTTATTTTACCAGTCCTAACAAAGACTATTGGTTTGCTTCTCAGACGGTTACAGCACATAAACACAACACAAACTGACCCACCCTGCTCGGAGTCTCCCCTTATATTACCAGGGCTATGCAAATAAGTTTATTTCCGGTGCGGCCGCTGATTGGCTGCCTAGCGCTAACTTTTTAGTCAATCGCAGCCGCTACTGCCTCTACCCAGCTCCATGCTGCGACACATACACAAGGCGAGGGGCAAGGAACACGGGAAACTCAACTACAAGAGACGCGACACACAACAAAACAGTACAAGCACACGTAACACGGATATCTACACGTTTAACAGACAAAAGCACACTAACTACACCTAGCTACACACAAGCAAATATTTACATGGCGACGGCAATCGTAGCTAACTGCCTAGCTAGCTACCCCAGGGTCGCCACAATATCTTGTAATCATTCCAAAGACATAGCATTCCATGTGCTAGCAAGGGCACTGGTGTCATGCATTGGGGATATTCATTGCGCATTGCCTCTTGCAGCTGTTGAGATTTTGAGGAGAGCAAAAGTGCCAAGGCGGTAACTCGTAGATTTTATTGTGAGGTGATTTTTAGCTGGCCAGAATGGTTAAACTTTATGCAGGTTACGGTTGTAGCACCTACCTAGCTTGCTACCTAGCTAGCTGGCAGACAACCTAGCTAGCCTGCATAGCCAGCAGGCAAATTCCTAGCCCAGTGATGAGTTTGGAAATCTGTACAATGAAAACGTGTTTTTCATCAGATGTCATTTATTTTAGTCCTGTGCTTGTTATGAGTAAGGGATAATAGTAATTCATATATAAATGTAGGTTATGGAAGATATGCATAAACATAAATGCATGCAAACACACATTGCCTACATTCTGAAAGAAACACACAGGCAAGGATTCGATCATATTTCCTTTACCATAAATGAAAGTGTATGTATATATTTTTTAATGGAAGTGTTTTTAATGGGCTATTGTACATTACCAACCTAGTCGTTTGTATGTCAGTAGATGATCTATAGTGCTGTTTAACATTAATTTAGATATGTGGCGTTCCAGAGTAGCTACAGTAGCCTAGTTAAAAAGTTATCAGTACAGGTGCAGTGGTGAACGGTGAACCGTTTTGAAGAAAATTGATATACTGCAAAGAAATCATTAATTTAAGCCTGCTTCTATACGACCCGTATAATGATACTACCGGACCGAATCGCAACCCAGATTTTGCTGGATAATTTCGGAGGCTCCTGTAACATTATACATTCGGCCTGTTGTGTCATTAGCAAGGTAGTTAATGTTAAACTCGGTGAAAATGCCGCAAGCAGAACTATCTAATGTGTGGGTGCATTTTATTTGGATTTCAGAAATATAAATGCACACAAAAAATGCGATAGTAAAATTTCACAGAAATGGGGTAGGATTTACACCACTTCAGGAGCCCTTCTGTCATAATTAAATGTCAAATTTTCAGACTTTTAAATTTTGATGAGAAATGGCCATCTAATATGTAAATTTTTCAATAGGATTTTATTCATATATTTGTTTATATAGACAGTTTGGAGTTTTATTTGAATATGGTGCAGTGATTTTTCGTCCACATTTCAGATGTGCATTATTTCCTGTTCTCTCATACACACCTGATGCAATGGTGAGACTATTAGATTTTGAGGAGAAAACAAAGTGCGTGACACTGATCTGTCCATAGTACAGTCTTAAAAGACATGTGAAGTGAACGTAACATAATCAAAAATAGTTTAAAAAAAATTCTCATTACCACCTTTGTTAAATTTCTCTCTTGATCCGTACCTCTCTTTTAGAAGCAAATTATAACCTTTGCAAATATGTAAGGTAGACCACGAAACCGTCCAATCATATAACGCAACCGATTTAAGGTGGACCGGAAATTTCGAATCGGGAGCTGCGAATCGGGAGCCAACTTCAGCGTCGTTCATCCTCAGTGGTTTGCTGGCGTGTTTGGGCATGGCTGTGGTGGAGCATTTGTACTACCACATGGGTTTGCAAGTGTTTCAATAAATGTGTCACTGTCTAAAAGTATTTTTTACAGTCTCTGGTTTGGACAAGTTCTCTGGCTCTGTCAGCCATTGCGTACCATTAAAAAATAAGGGCGAAGCACGTTCACCACAAAGCATACAATAGCTGAAATTAAAAGCGAAGTTCGTTCAGAAAACAGCACGGCTCACATTAACAAACCCAGGCAAACCCCAGGAAGAACAATATGAAGCGGACCAAATATGTGCCTGTATTAAAATCGGAGAGCTAGCGACATTTCACTGTCTCACTTGTTATATTCACATCAAAATTCTTACAGTATATAATAATATAATTTTCAGTCTCAATCCAATTAAAAAATAATTTGGATTGCACTGATTATGTCTTAATAAAGACCAAATGGGATGCCCAAATATATGCCTGTTCCGAATGAATATATATATATATATATATATACATATATATATATATATATATATATATATATATATATATATATATATATATATATATATATATATATATATATATTGTTTTCAATGTATATATATCAGAAATGATGTGTATATATATATATATATATATATATATATATATATATATATATATATATCGGTTTTGATGTATAAATATCAAATATGATGTATATTTATCGTTTTCAATGTATAAATATCAAAAACAATGTATATATGTCGGTTTTGATGTGTATATATATCAAGAAATGATGTATATATGTCAGTTTCAATGTATATATATCAAAAATGATGTATATATATCAGACTTCATTAAATATTTCCTGTTTGGCCCCTCATATATATACATATATAGACGCTTTCATCGGACGCACATGCGTTGTCAAGGCTATGCGCTTGGCCCTAAGTTAACTTCCGGCCTGTGTTTGTTTATTATTGGGTTTGTGTTTACTGGCTAATATGGCACCGATTACAAACGGAGTGAAAGTTAAACTGATGAGCAGACTGACGTTGGGCTCAGGTTGTTGTGCTGTGGGGTGCAACTTGGAACAAATGCCATTTCGAAAATTTGTAAAAATACATTATTTAACTTTGTAACCCCACTAGGGAATTGTGAAACGAATTGCTTGAATCCCTGCGATTATTATAGCTGGTGCTTGCCCATTGTTACTTCGTATTTTTGAGAAAAAACTGCACATCATTACCTATTGAAATGTAAGTCCTGTAAAAATACACATAATAAACTGTATAAATAAATAAACCAACTTCATACATACACATTTAGTAATACTAATACCGGCTTATTTACTATATCAACTTTAAGACTAGCAACACGCTCGTAATTATCTCATCGTGACCCATTAAAGCCAATGGCGCAGACGTTGCTTCATACTTTCAAACTGCTTTCCCAACGGCTATTTTGCGTCCTGCGACTTGAGTTACAACAGTGAATATGTACAGATTCCTAGACGTGCTGATAGGAACCACCCTTTCTCATATTAACCTCAAATACGCAAGATAGGACACTTGTACAGTATGCTAGCAAATTTATGTTAAGTTCCATTCATTTATACAGGCTTGTGGATACACGTCCCCTTAGCAACCAAAAGCTAGCGCTGGACCACCTCTGACTTATTTGCCGGCACAGAAAAAAAATTGTGAAAGTGTTGAAAAAATAACCACGGGAGGATAACAAGGACATTTTTTCCTACTTAACTAGGTACAGGTTGTTACCGATATTTCACCTATTTCATATATAGTTGCAAATCAGTTTACGTTTTCCTGTCTGTCGAACGAAGGTGGCCGAATAGGTGCTCTCACTGTAGCACTGACTTTGTTTCAGGTAACAAACTCACGATAAGCGATAGCTAATAGCTAGCTGACCAGTAACAAGCCTTCAATAGTTATGAACAATTAGCTAACTAAATTGATTGTAGCTAGCTAGCTAGCTAAACGTAGCTAACATTGTATAAATTATACACAGAAACATTAAATCAATGCTAGTAGTTGATACGCTATAGCTACGTTTTGAACGAACGGTATGATACCTGTTTCCAATGACTTGACAGCGTTACATTGCCTGATAATTTTTTGTTGTGGTAACCTAGCAAGATGACCCAAACTATTAAGAGCCACAATGTTTTTCCATCAATGCATGCTATACAAATAAATACCTATAGTAATTGCATTGGCTACACATGCTTCCCAGCACTAGCCCAATTTTGTGTCTCATGTAATCATAGTTTTTAAGCAATATCATAGAAAAAGTGGACTTTTTACACAGGAATGTGCATGTAACCCAGAACAGTTATGGATTATGCAAGGAATGTATGATGCTCTGCAAGGTGCAATACTGTCAACAGTTATCTGTTTCTGTCGCTTGTTTTTCTGGTAGTGTAACGTTATCGCATTTGAGTTTGGCCAAGTAACGGTACTTTTCTTCGACTGGTAACCCCAAATAATACTGGCTTGCCATAGTTTTAACTAGCTAGCTAACATAATTTACTTATTTATTTTGCTTGTTATCAGAAATAGTCTAAAGGGACTCTGTTGTTATTGATTGTTTGCGGAAGTCTGCCGAAAGTAAAGTTAGGGCCAGAACAACGCACATGCGCAGTAACGTTTGTTTATGTTGTTACCGTTGAAAGAGTCTATATATATATAGAGTATATATATATATATACATATAGAGTATATTATATATATATATATATATATATATGCGCCTGTATCTGATGTTTTTATTGGCTGGTTCTGGAGCATTTACGATGATGTAATCAGGCAGGAAACAGAAGAAGAAGGAAAAAATTCAAAATCCAGTTTGGGTCTTTATTGTGTTAATATGTGAAGTTATTCTGTTGAATTCTGTTGAAATGGGTTCAGAGAGTGTTTTTAAGGGCTGAGAGTCTGTGGTCAGTGTGGCTATTTCTGTAGGGAATCTGAAAAGTGCCAAACTCTCAGTGCTGTCTGAACGTCGGGGAAGCAATGGAAGACAGTGCCATCCAGAGTGCATGCTAGGCTACTAAAAGTTTGTTAGTAAAAGCTTTTTGAGAGGATGAATAATTACTTTTCTTCGGCATGGATCCATTTGACGACATTATCGGGTGAGTTTGTTTAGTATTTGAATCTGTCATTATGCTCAGAAATAGCTAAACCATTTTATTGATAGGTTTTGAGTTTTTGTGCAAACGCGCGAAAACACGCTGGTATAATAAAACAATGACGGTAATACATATATAGCCCGCTTCGTTCCGTTGCTACCATAACATAACAAACTATCTTGTGTCTACAGCTGCAGTTTCTCGCTGCAATTACTAATATTGAATATAAACAAAAGACGCAATTTATGCTGTAGTAAATAATACTACTTAAATAATACGGTACTCTGAGCGCAGTACGCAGGTAGCAGGGATGGCGAGTTGATATTTCATTTTTTGCTACTAAAAGTTTGTTAGCAAAAGCTTTTTGAGAGGATGAATCATTACTTTTCTTTTGCATGGATCCATTTGAAGACAATATCGGGTGAGTTCGTTTAGTCTTTAAATCCGTCATTATGCTGAGAGAAATCGTAGCCTATTCTCAATTTAATCTCTAAATTGACTGTAAGCTTAGGGTTTTAACTAGGTAGCTGTTTCGTAGGTGACTTAGTTAATGCACTCGTCTTAACTATTGCTTGTATTTTTGCATAGACTGTGTGCTGTTCTTGTTTGTGTTAGTGTTAATCAGTTTAACTTACAGGGTCCAAGTTGAACTATGCGGTTGTTCCCTGCACTTGGAACGGTACTTCTCTCTAGGGTTTTCGACACGCTTGTTCCTGGTTATGTTTATACACTTTGTTGTACGTCGCTCTGGATAAGAGCGTCTGCCAAATGCCTGTAATGTAATGTAATGTAATATTCCGTAGCAACAAGATAAACCCGACATTAGCCTTAAAATATGCCAATACAGCAGTGAAAACGCTGCTCACTGAATAACGAAATAAACTAGACAGTTTTTTTTTTAAAATTATACCATGTCATTCTATAGTCAATATCAGGGACTAAACATTGAATAAATATACAATCTTACCATTGGTTTTAAGCGTAGAGATGTCCCTTTTGCGACTGAGTGGTCATATATTGTCTTCGACAATCCGTTTGTGAAATATACACGCATTTGTGATTACTGGGTAGGCTACCTTCAAAAATAGCTGTGCGTAATACCACACCTGTTGCTTACGGCGTTGTCGCCCTTTTTAGTACAATTTGGCTTGATTGACAATTCATTTATTCAGTTGGTGAGGGTATAAGCTTTCTAACGATGTATAACATGTCTGATTTTGCTTTTGGAATAGCGTTTTATAGGTCACCGTAACCGAAAATTTTCTTATCTGCCAATGTCTATATAAATAATACGGTAGGCTACTCTGCGCACAGCACGCAGGTCGTGAGTTGATATTTCGTCTTTTGTTTCGTTTTATCTCAATGTCGTATTTATTATTTGAAATGTGTATTTATGTGTTATTATTCTATTTGTCTCTGAGGCGCGCTGAAATGTGCATTCTCTGCTAAGATGAGCAATGGATTGGAATATGTGTGTGCGACGCCTATTTTAGTTGGGGCGCGGAAGCGCTGCAGCTCTACATACACGCCAGACCATTTAAATGCTGTTTTATACTTTTGCGTAGTCTGCATAGTTTCCGTTGTGTGCGGCACACGCAAAGGGCCAAATCATTTGTGCGGCATATTGCACAGGTTGCGCAGGCCACGTAATTACATTTTGTTACTGACCGTTATAGTTCAAAAGACAACACCTTCATTCATATTTCCAAACCTGCTAAATACTGCACCAATGACTATAAAAATGCTCAGCTAGATGTAACTTGTTGCAACGAAGACATTCACCTGACAAAAGCGCTTTTAGTCGCATATTTAACGTTGCCTATTGGTTTTGTGAATCAACTGTTATAACCTGTTAGTCAAAGCCGTATGCCATTGACCTCATGTCAGCAGTCAACCAACCATCTTCTTTACAGCGTATGGTCACTGGTTACTAACTACGCGCTTTTAATTTCTTGAGGAGGTCTGCGTCTTCAACTCGGCCGTGGTCTGCAACCGTCGCACATGCCGCACATTGCGCACAACCCCTACACAGACCCATTTTTACGTGTACTATGCAGAAGTATAAAACAGCCTTTAGTGTTACCACATAGTAAAGGCCTTTACGCCTAGCGGCTAGGAGACATCCATGGCGATGCAGTAGATATGTTGGGTGAAGGTATATGATCATGAGAACAAAACCATTTAAATACCGCTCCATAGGGGCCGCAATTGTGCCAATGCTTGGACCCCTCCCAACACCGCTTGCGGCTTTAAGTCAATTACATTACTGTAAGCTTATGCATACGAGAAATGAATGGAACAATCAAAGTCCGTTTGTGACAAATTTATTTCTTTGCAGTTTTATAAGAAATTATTGTGCCAGTAAAGTACCTGTAACTTCATTTTATGAGTGTGAAACTTTATTGGAGCAGTTTGCCATCTGCTGGCTTCATACAAATTAACGTGTGACGCAAAGAGAATTGGACCTGTCCTTTTTGTGTTGACATTGCGGGCTAATTGACCAGATATGTCCTGGAATTCTTCGGTAGCCTACTGAAAATTGTAGTACATTAGGTCACAAGTTTCACATAATTCTGGCACATGTTGCCATTTAGCTAGCTCCTGATAATAGATTATATGTTTTTCTTGGCAAAAACTGATATTAGTCGATGAGAGAGAATGGAGGCCTGAATTGTTCAACCAGTTTTTGTTTGTTGAAAATCTGTACAGTACATTTCAGAACAGATAACCTAAGCCTACACTGTGCTATGTCCTGCACTGCAAATTTTACCAGAAGAGGGCATCATTTACCATACTGTAACTGTAGGCTAATTAGCTTTGTGCAGTTTTCAGAGGACAAAATATACTTGCGATCATCCACTGGTCTTGCTCAGCAGAACCGCACACTGTCATTATCCTATCCTGATTGATTGTGACTGACAGCAAATCTCTTCCTTTGAAATTGCACATCAGTATCACCACAAAAGAGGATAGAACCGTTTAGGAGGCTAAACAACATTTTCTGAGCTCAAAATATAACAGAACCTTTGGCAGAATTATTTTCAGACTGTGGTGAAATGTGGAAAGATTGATCAAACCGCAAAGCTAAATATTTATTCAGAAATATTTTTATGCCAGGTTTCACGACCTGTGGAAATGTAACCAGAACTGGCCCAATTACACCAGAAGGAATGACTCACTGGGTCAATATTTGTAGACCATTCAGCCTTTCAGATATTTGTGCCAGTCAAGCCTAACCTACATGCATTGATAAATATAAATAAATTAAACGTACACCTGTATGCACTTCCTACAATTAGATAAATGCCCATCGTGCAGTGTCAGTGTAGGCCAGTGGTTCTCAAACTTGGTCCTGGAGGCCCCTGTGTATGCTGGTTTTTGTTCAAACCACAACTGCAATCCCAGAATTTTAACAAGCTGTTAATTTTTAAAAATTGGCTGAATTTCATACTTTAGAGGGATTATTTACTCTCTTAAACCACATTATGCCAGAAATAGCTATGCATGCCATGAAGAATAAAATTCCCATGTTTCATATTGTGCTATATTGAGCTATATTGCAGACAATTACATAAAAACAGGTATTTTTATCAAATGAAAGACTAGGGTTAATTGATAGGTTCCTAATTTTGGTTGTTGAACTCATGTTTAACTTCTTAAAAAGTTTCCTAAACTTATTAGCACAGTGCAGGTTTGGCACTTTATTTGCTTTGTCTTTGAATTTTTCATTGCCTTCCAGATGACTCTTTTTAGTGGTCAGGTATCCAGTTTTGTTTCCTCATAAAGATGTTTTCGTATTAGTGACCTTGTTGTAATTGCATTAGTGGGCCTTTAATTTGGAATTAACATCATGGTAATTGGTGTGCATGCAAAAAGGAAGTTGAGACGCACTGTAAGATTGCTAAAAACACGGTGGGAATGCTATTTTCAAGCGAACCAAAATGTTATTTCTTTGTTTAGCACCTGGCTGATATGGGCACTAGGTTTGTTAATGTTTCATTTCATATTGTGATTAATATTGCTTGACATTATTATTTATAGTTATGGTTATAGTTATGTATAGTTTTGGTAGATGTGTAAGTGAGTATTTGTCGCTGTATTAGGCCGGAAACATACTGTACGCAAACGCAGATGACAACACCAGGCCGACGCACTGCAAATGCTGAGTATGTTTTGGGTTTCTCATTACAAACACATTGCAAAAATAAATGATATCTGAAGAAAAACAAGTTTTCAACATGCAAAAATGCCAAGTTACTCACACATACAAACCACTGTAAGTCATTACCACTTGCAAATTCTGGGCCTGCCATTAAAAGTACTGATACCAAAATAATGGCAAGTTACAATAAACAATATTGCCTATCTTACCTAACACAAATTTAATGTGCTGTATTCCAAAGCAATGCTGCTGCCCAGTGCTTCATTAATTATTTCAAGTAACTTGGCCCACTATAAGTCTTTTGGAAACGTGTCATTATGAAATTTAGAAATTTGGAAATACAACATATATTTTATAAAATATAATCACGTTATTGTGAAAAAGACAATCATGAGGTGACAATTATTTAATAATTTCTAAATAAAATGAAGTATTTATAAAATTATTAACCAATATAATTATTTATATATTTATTCATATAATTCCATATTTATTTATTTCATTTTGGCACGTTTAGTCCTCCATATGTGCCGATGCCAATTAATGAACCAAGATACACCAGCACCATGGGTGAGGAGGAATGAACTGGCAGAAGATTAGCCTAGTAATCAAGCCTGGTAGCCTGGTCAGCAGACTGGTTTATTTGATTGAAAGAAGTCCACAGTTTCCCAGTAAATATTGCATTTATTTTGACAATTTAATTTACCTTAACACATTGCAATGTTTTTCAACTACACTCCTGAGGTTTTTTTTTTTTTTTTTTTCAATACGATACAAAAAGCAAAGATTATTTCAAATTTCCAAGTTTCCACAGAAATTAAAACCCCATTTATTTCACGTGTAACTATAAATAAACAAAATGATTTTAAAGAGAACTAAAAAAAAAAGTCAAATTAAGAAAATTAAACCTTTTAAAAAGTATGAATAACCGTTCATTACCTTACACAATTAATTTTGATCGACGCGTATGAGCAGGTCTTTTTCATCAGAGCTAAATTTGTCTTCTAAAATCCGCCATTGTGGTGGAGACCACATAGAGACTAATATATAATTCACTATGTTACCTCAATACTGTTATTGTCCAATGTTACGGGCAGAGATGTGTTGTGTTAATCAAACAAAATTCTGTTAAGAGAGTCGCTGTTTGGTGATGTGAGACTCCTGTGATTGTTGTTTTTTCCTGGTTCTGTGGAGCTTAAAAATAAAACGACATCGCGTTTTCTTTGCAGTCAATAAAGTCTCACTGTTCTTTTATTTCCCATGACTCCTACACTGTCACATTAAAGAATGGAAGATGGCACTCTGACTGGTTTATTCAATGTTACGCCCAAGACTCGTGTATCAATTAATTAAGCCACTATGTTCATCTCTTGAACTTTGTGGCTTATTTTGCCCTCAAATTGTCTGCTGTAAAAGATTCACTAGCAAAAGTGGATCTGACCATGCCCTTAATGAAATTGAGCATTTTAGGCCATACGCTAGTTCCTTAAAATACAGCCCTAGAACAGGGACATTGTGATTTTATTGGAATAAGAGTAGCTCTCCGCCTGATTGAAAGGCGGTCTCAGCCAAATGTCTACCTGTACTGAGTGCAGAGATATAGCCTCAAACTAATGTGCATGCTCCAGGCACCTGCTTTACTAAAGACGACAATGTGCAATGCTTGCAGTGTGTGGTCGGGTGTCAATGGTTGCCACTTTGAATACAAAAGCAGGGGCCGGTTGTTACTACTTGGCCTAGAAGCTCTTCAAGAGAGAGTAACATACTTGCTGGCAAGCTAACCACTCAGTTTACTTTCCTGCTTATGTTCTACTGTCTGGCAAGGAGAAATGTATGATTGACATTGTTGACATTCCCCCATAAGAGAGAGAGAGCTGATACAGATATTCCCCACATCTGTCAGAATATATTTCAATAAATTATCTTAGAAAATAAAATGATCGTATATCCATTTTTTTTTGTTATTTCTCTTAATAATACATCAAACGTGAAATGCACCAGACCTGTTTTATGACCAGTGGAAGTAACAAAAATAATGAATTAAACATTGAATCGATTAAAATGCTCTTAAATTAAAAACTGAATCAAATAAAATTCAATTTAATTAAATATTGCATCAAATACTATATTTAGTTAAATTGCATTTATTTTATGCAATATTTAATTTAATAACATTTTATTTGATGCTATATTTAATTTGCTTGCTGTTTAATAAATTTGATACACTGCAATTACAATTGACACCGCTTTTATCAATTCACTACTGCTTTCACTACCATGTTTATCAATTCGATGGCAATTACATTTTCACCAAGTGTCAATCAAATTAACCCCCCCACTGTTGTTTGCGTTATCCAGCCGAAGTCTCTTGAAAAATTCTGAAGCCGTGGGTTGAACCCAACAACCAAAGGAGTGGGGTGGGGGGCGGAGGGAGACTGATGTCTCCCGAGAGTTGGCAACACTGCTATCCAACCGCAGGACGTGCACAGACCTGTTTTTGCGCATAGTATGGATAAGTGGCCATTATGAAAAATATGTCTGCCGTGTGGTTTCAGTGTGTATGAAATTTTGATAAAACAAGCTTTAGGTGACTTATTATTATTAGCTGGTTAGCTAGCTATGCACACATAACGGTTAGGTAGCTCCATATGCCTGACAAAAGTTGCTGTATGTCAATTACTGTCACACAGGTAAGCAGTTAGGGTAGGCTAGTGCCATGTTTGCAACTTTAACCTACAATAGTAGCTAACTAGTGTCCACTGTAGCTGTGAATGTTAGCTAGCTTGTGACTTTAGTTCCCAGTCAATCACTGTTGCACTTAATAGTATCCTGGGCTTGCCCATGAACATATCTTGGTTGAACCAACACATCCAATTGTGAATATTTGACAATCAGTTTATTCTTTGTTCGAAATAAGGGGGAGCAAATACCTTATGTTCGCGATCGCAATCTCCCATCTCTTAAACCATTCTAGAAACAACCCTGGTTCTGAGATGGCCCTATTTGCAGGCCAAACTATGTGAATATTAGCTGTGCTGCTGGGTGAATTTCCCATGTTCTAATGCTTGTGTAGGGATGGTTGAAAGGGCCAAAAATGTTCAAATGCTAGAGAAAACAGAGAAGAAAAAAACAGCCGACTGTGAACTAAAATTGCAAGCTAACTAACATTAACAGCTACAATTGGCAAAGGTTAGCTACTTCTGTAACTGTGGCGCTAACGTGGTACCTTAACTGCTTACCCCCATTATGTGACAGCTGACATAGGCTGTCAATTGCTGCCACAATACCTAACTGCTATGTGCGCTCAGCTAGGCATCGCAACAGTCGATCCGTAGCCTATGTTGACGCAGCAAACTCACTTGTTCTAGCTGTTTTTATTCATATGAATGATGATATGATAATAATGAAGTGTAAAGAATTTTTGAGCTCTATGCCAGACACAATGAAGTCACACACCAAACATTTTCCATAATCAGGGCTGGCCCGTGGTGTAAATGCTCTATGCGGTTGTTTAGGGCCACAACTGCTAGGGAGGGGCCACACGACCACGAGGGGGGGGGCCACACGATCCAATGTTTATCTAAGGTAAATAATGTTATCTTCGTAATTACGTTATTCATCCCCTATCGCGGAACTGGCGGCTCCCCCCCGGCTCGACAGAATCCATATAATCCAGATAGTCTGGCAAGAGCTGTCAAGCGCCAAATACATAGACCTAGGCTATGTCGGTGGGTGAGATCTTTTGGTAGACAGTCTCTAAAAACATGAAACTGCCATCAAATTGATATTAGTATGATAATTAGTATGATAACGTATTAATGTAAGCCGCAATGAATTGATTAAAGCGGTGGTGATTGGATTTGCTGTCCATCAGATTGATTAAATTGTAATCATATTAAATACTGCATCAAATAGAATGCAATTAAATTAAATATAGCATCAAATAAAATGCAAATAAGTGCAATATTGTATTTGATTCTACATTTATTTTAATTTCAATTCAATCAATTCAACATTTAATAATTTTTTGATTTTGCAATATTTTATTTGATTGCATTTTATTTGATTCAGCATTTCATTGCAGTTTAATCGATTCAACGTTTAATTCATTATTTTTGTTACTTCCACCCCTCATACTACTTGACTTGTCATTTTAGTGGAATAAAGGCAGAAGTAGCCTACGTGGGTCTGAAAAAGCAATTTGCAGTATTATCAGTTCAACTGCTAGTTAAAAGTGAAATATTCTCAATAAAGGGTTGTCTCCAAGTCTACTGTCTACAATTTGTTTGTGCATTGCATCACTTAGTGTCTACCACAGGGGTCAGTTACCTCAATTCGCCCTGTCAATCTACTCTAAGAATGGACTTAAATGGTTACAGTAAACAGTTTGTCAAGACTTTGTGTTGTTCTTTTTAAAACATGTGCTTGTGATGCTTGAGTAGCAATCACACCAAAGCATATAAATTGCCCAGGGTTTATTGTAGGCATGAGTGGTTACGTACCAGTAGTGACTCGTGGGGTCTAGAAGAAAAAAGGCAAGCTTTTTTATCTCAGTTTTTTAGGACTAGTTCTGCCTAGGTATGTGACTAACCAAGGCAGTCCTAGTGCTAGAATAGCAGTTTTACTGCTATTCTAAGGTAATGCAGACACCAAAAGTGCATTCAAACAATTTTGTATGAAATTTTTAATAGTCCAAGTTCCCACACTCACTGAAATCCAATTAATGATTTAAAGAGTACATTTACTTAGATTCTATTGCCACACAGCCACCATTTCAGACCAAGCTCAGTCAGCTGGCAAATGCCACCTACAGTTGAAACCAAAAGTTTGCATACACATAGGCTAAAGATATTCAAATTCAGTCATTCACAGCTCCATACATTTCATGTTACCATACATTTCTTTTGGCAAGCCAATTCGGGCATATACTTTGTTCACATCAGAGGTAAGTTTTAAAACAATTGATTAGAGACAGATCTATTTCAGCTTTAATTCACTATATCAGAATTCCAGTTGGTCAAAAGTTTACATACACCAAGTTCACTGTCTCTTTAAACAGCCTGTAAGATTCCAGAAATTGATGTAATAACTTTTTAGAAGCTTCTGATTTTTCTGGCCAATTGTCATAATTAGGGGTTAATTGGGAGTTAATTGGCACCTGTTGTTGTATTTAAGGGCCTAACTTTGGAGCCACTGCCTTTTTGCCCTTGATACCATGGGAAAATCCAATGAGCATCTGTACAAACAACTGTATGAAAATATAAAAATATTGGGACCACACAGACACTGCATCGTTCAGGAAGGAGGCACAAATTAACTCCCAGGGCTGAACAAACTTTGGCCTGAAAGGAACTGGTGAAGGAGTTGGAGGCATCAGGTACCAAAGTATCTGCATCCACCATTAAGTGAATCCTACATCACCATGGCCTGAAAAGCTGTCACGCAAGGAAGAAGCCCCGACTCCAAGACCACCATAAAAAAGCCAGGATGAAGTTTGCAGGTGATCACCAGGACGAAGACCTAGCCTTTTGGAGGAGTGTTCTCTGGTCAGATGAAACAAAAATTTAACTGTTTGGCCACAATGATCAGCACTATATATGGAGGAAAAAGGATGAGGCTTTTAATCCAAAGAACACCATCCCAACTGTGAAGCATGGGAGTGGCAGCATCATGTTGTGGGGGTGTTTTGCTGGAAAAGGGACTGGTGCACTTCAGAAAATAGATAGGCATCATGAGGAAGGAGCATTGTCTAGAAATACAGAAGCAACACCTCAAGACACCAGCTAGAAACTTAAAACTTGGTCCCAACTGTGTCTTCCAGCAGGACAATGATCCTAAGCACCAAAGTTGTAACAAAATGGGTTAAAGACAACAAACTGGAAGTACTGGAGTGGCCATCACAAACCCCTGACCTGAATCCCATAGATAATTTATGGACTGAACTTAAAAAGCATGTCTGAGCAAGGAGGCCCACAAACACCAGTTACACCAGTTCTGTCAGGAGGAATGGGCAAATATTCCGGCAATGTATTAGGAGAAGCTTGTCTGATTCAAGTTAAACAATTAAAAGGCAATAACACCAAATACTAACAAAGTGCATGTAAACTTTTGATGCACTGAAAATCTGATATAGTACATAAAAGCTGAAATAAATCTGTCTCTTAGCTATTATTTTAAAATGACCTATTATGGAAATAAAGTAGATACCCTAATTGACTTAACACAGGAAATGGTAACATGAAATGTATGGAGTTGTGAAAAATTGAGTTTGAATGTCTTTAGCCTAGGTGTATGTAAACTTTTTTCATCAGATATCGTTTCTTTTTGTACTGCATTTGTTATAAGTTAGTGATAACAGTAATTCATATAAATGTGGGCTATGAGAGACATGCATACACATTACATGCATGCTAACACACATTCTAGCTGAAAGAAACGCATAAGCATGGAGTCAGTCATTTTCCCTTTACCATGAATGACAAAGAAATGAAAGTGTATTTCAAATTTTAAATGGAAGCATTTTAATGGGCTATTGTACACGACAGACCTAATAATTGCCTGTATGTCGGTAGAGGACATAAAATGAATTGATTTAGAAATGTGGCATAACAGCATGGCGATAGTAGCCTAGTTAAAAAGTATTGAACAGTAGAAACAGCAGAATGATCCATTTAACATTGTCACTTAAGAAAATCAACATGCCTGCTGTGAAGAAGTCCTTATCTTGCGCCAGTTTTTGTATGGCCGGTAATAACGTTACCTACTGGACCAAAGTGCAACGCTGATTTTAGTGTTTATTAATTTCAGGCAGCAGCGCATTATATATGTTATGCTATCAGAAAGCAATTGGAATTTAATTGAATGAAATTTGCCTATGTACTGCATGTTCAAACCCCAGCCACATTTTCTATGACGCTTATTTGATATAAGTGACACCATATCTGAAGAGTGGAGGGTCCAAGGTATTCAAGACACCCCCATATCATTGAGACAACATGTCCACGGGAGGCAGCAGAGCATGTTATCTGTTATGCTATCAGAAAGCAATTGGGATTTAATTGAATGAAATTCGCCTATGTACTGCATGTTCAAACCCCAGACACATTTTCTATGATGCTTATTTGATATAAGTGACACCATATCTGAAGAGTGAAGGGGCCAAGGTATTCAAAACACCCCATATCATTGAGACAACATGTCCAGGGGAGGTAGCAGAGCCTGATGTACACGATCCATTAACCTATACTAGCAGTAGAGAGGAATACACTGTTTAGTTGAACCACAACATTTTCTGTCAAATTTTCTATCATGTTTATTTGATATCTTTATCATCATATCAATTTAGTGAAGGGCTGTATGCAGTAAATGTGCATTGTTAATTCAAGTCTTGACAGATAACTTTTGGTCTGACTCTGGAATGTGGGTCCAAATGTTATCTATTTAGAGTTGAATTAGCACTGGACATTTTATTGTGTACTAACAAACCCATGCCACATAGTTTATCCTATAACAATTAGCCAGTAAGCTATCATCTAGAGTTGTTAGAACACCTCAGTGGTAACATGACCTATTAATTATGACAAATATGCTGGAATCAGTTTTATATTCTCCTAAAATAAGCAAGATCATGGTATTTCATATTTAGACTTACTGCACTTCCAAGAATCAACATGGCAGAAATACAAAAAAAACTTTAAAAAAACACACTGCCTTTTTAATTGGCATTATAGTTATAACGAAGGAGTATTTTTACATGTCAAAACGTCACTAGTTTAGAAAATAAACTTTGAGATAAGCGTTTCTTGCTTTCGCGCAGACATACTTTTATTTTGAACGATTTCCGACGAATCTGCCGTCTAACTGTCGCTCACTGTCGCTCATTTCACGGTACTGAATATTACATTACATCACATTACATTACATTACAGGCATTCGGCAGACGCTCTTATCCAGAGTGACGTACAACAAAGTGTATAACCATAACCAGGAACAAGTGTGTCGAAAACCCTAGAGAGAAATACTGTTCCAAGTGCAGGGAACAAGCGCATAGTTCAACTTGGACCCTGTAGGTTAAACTGATCAACACTAACACAAACAAGAACAGCAACAACGCAGTCCATGCAAAAATACAAGCAATAGTTAAGACGAGTGCATTAACTAAGTCACCTACGAAACAGCTAACTAGTTACAACCCTAATCTTAGTCAATTTAGAGATTAAATTGAGAATACGATTTCTCTCAGCATAATGACGGATTTAAAGACTAAACGAACTCACCCGATATTGTCTTCAAATGGATCCATGCCAAAGAAAAGTAATGATTCATCCTCTCAAATAGCTTTTACTAACAAACATTTAGTAGCAAAAAATGAAATACCAACTCGCCATCGATGCTACCTACGCGCAGAGTACCGTGTTATTTATATATTTATATTCAATATTAGTAATTGCAGTGAGAAACAGCAGCTGTAGACACAAGATAGTTTATATTATGGTAGCAACGGAACGAAGCGGACTACATATGTATTACCATCATTGTTTTTTTATACCACGTGTTTTCGCGCGTTTAACGAAACTCAAATACTATCAATAAAATGGTTTAGCTATTTCTCACCATAATGACAGATTCAAAGACTAAACGAACTCACCAGATATTGTCTTCAAATGGATGCATGCTCAAGAAAAGTAATTATTCATCCTCTGAAAAAGCTTTTACTAAAAAACTTTTGGTAGCCTAGCATGCACTCTGGGTGGCACTGTCTTCCAGTGATTCCCCGACGTTCAGACCCTACCCTCACTGATAAAAACTAGACCCTACGGTGTCGGATTACTTGCGTCGCCATGGATGTCACTTGCCGTAAAGAAGTTTACTAGATGTCGTAACACTTAGAATTTGGAGCTCCAGCGCTACCGCGCCGCAACTAATGAAAACGTCCAAATGGTGGGCAAATAATATGGCGGACATAGGTGGTCCCAATAGCAAAGTTGTAGAGCACATTCAGATGCATCGGTCGATGAAGTTTTGTGTTGATCGGACTTATGGTGTGGCAGTTATAGCCTTTAAAAGTATGATCCTTTGTTATAGCACCACCATCTGGGCGACATAGGTGATTTTTCGTGCCTGGGTAGTGGGGGGCCATAGGAACCCACCTACCAAAGTTGGTTGGTCTACAACTTATGGTTGCTGAGCCTCAGACATTTTAGCGGAGAAAACTGCCACACCCCAACGAAAAAGTCTAAATGGTGGGCAAAGAATATGGCGGACATAAGTGGTGCCAATGGCAAAGTTGTAGAGCACGTTCAGAGGCATAGGTCGATTAAGTTTTGTGTTGATCTAACTTATGGTGTGGGAGTTATGGCCTTTTACGCATTACCCTTTGTTATAGCGCCACCATCTGGCCGACATACGAGATTTTTAGTGCCTGAGTAGTGGGGGGCCATAGGAATTCAAAGACTAAACGAACTCACCAGATATTGTCTTCAAATGGATGCATGCTCAAGAAAAGTAATTATTCATCCTCTGAAAAAGCTTTTACTAAAAAACTTTTGGTAGCCTAGCATGCACTCTGGGTGGCACTGTCTTCCAGTGATTCCCCGACGTTCAGACCCTACCCTCACTGATAAAAACTAGACCCTACGGTGTCGGATTACTTGCGTCGCCATGGATGTCGCTTGCCGTAAAGAAGTTTACTAGATGTCGTAACACTTAGAATTTGGAGCTCCAGCGCTACCGCGCCGCAACTAATGAAAACGTCCAAATGGTGGGCAAATAATATGGCGGACATAGGTGGTCCCAATAGCAAAGTTGTAGAGCACATTCAGATGCATCGGTCGATGAAGTTTTGTGTTGATCGGACTTATGGTGTGGCAGTTATAGCCTTTAAAAGTATGATCCTTTGTTATAGCGCCACCATCTGGGCGACATAGGTGATTTTTCGTGCCTGGGTAGTGGGGGGCCATAGGAACCCACCTACCAAAGTTGGTTGGTCTACAACTTATGGTTGCTGAGCCTCAGACATTTTAGCGGAGAAAACTGCCACACCCCAACGAAAAAGTCTAAATGGTGGGCAAAGAATATGGCGGACATAGGTGGTGCCAATGGCAAAGTTGTAGAGCACGTTCAGAGGCATAGGTCGATTAAGTTTTGTGTTGATCTAACTTATGGTGTGGGAGTTATGGCCTTTTACGCATTACCCTTTGTTATAGCGCCACCATCTGGCCGACATACGTGATTTTTAGTGCCTGAGTAGTGGGGGGCCATAGGAACCCATCTGCCAAATTTGGTTGCTCCAGGACTTATGGTTGCTGAGCCTCAGACACTTTTAGCGGAGAAAAATAATAAGAATAATAATAATAATAATAATCCTAGCAGATACAATAGGGTTCCACCAGCTTCGCTGCTTGGACCCCTAATAATAATCCGAACAGATACAATAGGGTTCCACCAGCTTCGCTGCTTGGACCCCTAATAATCCTAACAAAAACAATAGGGTTCCACCAGCTTCGCTGCTTGGACCCCTAATAATAATCCGAACAGATACAATAGGGTTCCACCAGCTTCGCTGCTTGGACCCCTAATAATCCGAACAGATACAATATGGTTCCACCAGCTTCGCTGCTTGGACCCCTAATAATCCTAACAAATACAATAGGGTTCCACCAGCTTCGCTGCTTGGACCCCTAATAATAATAATAATCCTAACAAATACAATAGGGTTCCACCAGCTTCGCTGCTTGGACCCCTAATAATAATAATAATCCTAACAAAAACAATAGGGTTCCACCAGCTTCGCTGCTTGGACCCCTAATAATCCTAACAGATACAATAGGGTTCCACCAGCTTCGCTGCTTGGACCCCTAATAATCCTAACAGATACAATAGGGTTCCACCAGCTTCGCTGCTTGGACCCCTAATAATAATCCGAACAGATACAATAGGGTTCCACCAGCTTCGCTGCTTGGACCCCTAATAATAATCCTAACAAATACAATAGGGTTCCACCAGCTTCGCTGCTTGGACTCCTAATAATCCGAACAGATACAATAGGGTTCCACCAGCTTCGCTGCTTGGACCCCTAATAATCCAAACAGATACAATAGGGTTCCACCAGCTTCGCTGCTTGGACCCCTAATAATCCTAATAAATACAATAGGGTTCCACCAGCTTCGCTGCTTGGACCCCTAATAATCCTAACAGATACAATAGGGTTCCACCAGCTTCGCTGCTTGGACCCCTAATAATAATAATCCTAACAGATACAATAGGGTTCTACCAGCTTCGCTGCTTGGACCCCTAATTAAAGCCGCAAGCGGCGTTGGGAGGGGTCCAAGCATTGGGCATACATGTTTTTTGGCAGTATTGTGGCTGCTATGGAGCGATTTGAAAATGGTTTTGTTGTCATAATCACATATGTTCATCCAACATATGTAGTGAATATCATGATGATTGTAGGAAATATTGATGACTTACGGGAAATTTTGTGGTAAGAGATGTTTCGTCGATGTTAGAGAAGTGTGTTGGTTGACAGCGGGCATAACGTGTATGTGACTGGGCCCATTTATATTGCGTTTATGTAGGTTGTTCTGCTGAGGCTGTGTATGTGATTTGGTGCTGAGTGGGGCAAAATGGAAAAAGCCTTGTAGAAAAACCTGTTTTTCAAAAAAGTAAAAGTGGTGGGCGAAGAATATGGTGGACATAGGTGGAGAGAATGGGAAAGTTGTATAGCACGTTCAGATGCATAGGTGAATGAAGTTTTGTGTTGATGTGGATTATGGTGTGGGATTTATGGGCTTTTTAAGCATGACCGTTTGTTATAGTGGCACCATCTGGTTGACATAGGTGATGTGTAGTGCTTGAGTAGTGGGGGGCATAGGAAGCCATGTATCAAATGTGGTTGGTGTAGGATGTATGGTTGCTGAGTGTGAGAAACTTTTAGCAAAGAAAAATAAGAATAATCCTAACAGAGACAATAGGGTTTCAGCAGCTTTGCTCCTTAGAGCCCTAATAAGAACTAGATAGTATAGATGGCAGTAATATTGATTCCCTTTGCAGATGAGGTAGCATGACATGGCTTGTATCCAAGATCTGTAGTTTCATATGATATTACTACTGTCAGGGTAGCTTAAAAATGGGCCTGCTTGAGGTAGACTGTAAAATACAAATATGGTTAAGTATAAAATGAAGTCTGTACAGTGTGTTAAGAAAGTTTTCGTAAGACAATGTGAGAATGGTAAAGATGTAGTGATTTTTAGTCCAAGAAGTCCAGTTAATGTCGTTAAGGATAATTGCATATTTAAATGTATTATTTAATGTAAGCAGTAATAGGAGAAAAGTAATTGTTTATTTGAAAGTGTTTTGGAAAATGACACAGAAAAGACTGGAAATCGCAAATAAAATGGCAAGTGATGAGAAAAACACCAAGCAAAAATGTATGCAAATAAAAAATGTGAAAAGACAAATAAAATTCATGAACAAAATGGCAAGAGATCAGAAAACACCAAGTGAAAATCTATGGAAATAAAACGTGAAAAGGAAAATCACAAAGAAAAAAGACAAGAGATCACAAAAAGATTAAGTAAATTTTTTAAATTGTAATATAAATAAAGAAAAAAATACAGAGTAAAATCATAAATGGCAAGAGCACAAAAACGCAAAGGGAAAATAAATGTAAATGTAATATACAAAATAACGCACATGGGCCATCCAATTATTGGTCATCCCCTGTATGCCCCTCTCCACAGAATGAGATTGTATTTTTAGCGGTAGCTGACTGGGGGGGGGGGGGGGGGGGGGGGGGGGGGGGAGGCACACGCTTTTTAAAATGAGTTATGAAATAATACCATATAAGGTGGGGCACTGGAAATATTTGAATTGGGAAGTACTTTGTGAGAAAGAAATAACAGAATATATACAGTTCCATGGCTTCAAGTTGTGTCAAACAAATAAGGAAATATATACAGTGGTCTATATAATAGCTTTAATTTGTGTGAAAGAACTGGAAAACATATACAGTGAGTGCTCAATTGGTAGAGTTTGTGAAATAATGGGAAAATATACAGTGCTCCACTGGCAACACTTTGTGTAAAATAAATGGGAAAATATACAGTGAGTGCTGCATTGCTACACTTTAAGTGACTGCTGCACAGCCTACCTGTTGCAAAGTGTGTACTGTTTGTTTCAACATCTTATTTTATGGGGCTTTGTGGAAAAATATTCCAATGCACTATCATATGGGAAGGCATCAGGATGGGGTCCATTTATGGAGATGCTGAAGTAGGCAGCCAGGTGTTGTTCCTTGAAGCTAGTTTCGGAGGTCTGTTTTCACCTGAGGATAAAGGAAAGAAAAAAGGAAAACCAGAAAGTGCAGTAATATAAAGAAAATGCGTAATTATTTGTTGTGCTTTTCAAAGTGATGCTCTTACCCTGTTCATCGTCAAGAAATCATGTTCATACTGGAAATGGGGTCAAGTAGTGCAATGTATTTACAGAATATAGTGTTGTTTCCCCAAAGATGGTGTTTGTTGATATAATTGTGGTGCATATTGATTTTCTATTTTCAAAATGTATCCCAAAATGTCTTCATGATTAGAAAAAATTTTGGGATAGCGCTTTCGATATTGCTTGTGTTGAAAGTGCTGTGACTGAAACAGGGATAGGTGTAGTCACTTGCCACATCTGTCCAAAATGTAAACAAGTCAGGCAGTTTTCACGGGAGGGGAAAATTTTACAGCGTGCTAACCTTGACAAGCCAGCTGTATTGTAATGTTAAGTTATATCTATCCTTACTAGCTAGGGTCCTTACCTGCTTGCTAATAACTTATTTGAAGAGTTGGGTCTTGGAGATTGACAGTGTTTTGTTAAGAACATAGGTAGAGGAACTTATGAGAGTTAAGTTGAATGCATCAGTTAGGGAAAAATGTGTGCAGAGGTATTAATGAGACTAACCATTTGTGAACTCTGGATTGATTGTATTCATGAATTTGGCCAGCCGTGTTGTCTGTGGGGAAAAGCCAACAACAAATCTTCCTCCTGTGCATGATCACGTTTTGAGTGTGCACGGAGAGGAGGGCCTATTCACAGATGGGCTGGGACAAATAAATCAATGTATCGGAAAGAGTTCATTGTTTGCTTCAGTTAGCTAATGGCATTGGTCTTGTGTCATAGGCTGCATGAGAGGCAATAATTTGATTCAGCATTTGTTTTCTGGAATTTGTATTGATTTACTGGAAAACATCAATGACAATACAGTTATGGAAACTGAAATATGTTTGCATTATTTGAATATCAATTTGATAAGCTGTGTTATCTTTGACATAGATATGGTCGATTAAGGTGGCCTTTTCAGTAGTTGCTTGTTTAACAAGTTGGGTGTATCCATGTTGCTGCATGAAATCTTGAACAGTTTGTGTAATGAAGAGATTTTCATTGAAGTCGCCCATTATTATTTTGGTTCCCAAGAATGTGTCAAGATGATCAATCAAATGCAGCAGTTTTGTTCTGAAAGTAACCAAACTGTAGGATGGTGGTCTGTAGAGGATGGCAACGGTTGCTTGCAGTGACTTTATGTTGAATGTTAAACATTCAATGTTTAGACATGGAAAATGTGTGATGCTGCAGTCTGCATCATTTTCAAAGTAAACTCCAACACCACCATGCTGCTGTTTCTTCAGTTCCATGAAGATATGTTCAGTGTCATCATATGCAAGGCACCTTGGTTTGCTGTGAAATGAAAAGGTGTTGAGATGAGTGTCTTGGGTAGAATGTTGTTGTTTTAGCCATGTTTCTGTCACACAAATGACGTCAGCTGCAAAATACCTGTGATCACATTGAATGTCTTCGATATGAGCAGAAAGTCCTTGAACATTGTGCAGAAAAATTCTGTATGTTGTATTGAAGGATTGAAGTGGTGGCTCAATGAATGCAGGCATGTTTTGTATTGAAGTGTGAATTGTGTCATTAGCATATATAGCAGTGGCTTTAAAATCTTTGATGATGAGTCCTTCAAGAGATGTTACACGACTCAGTGCTACATATGCTTGTCCAGAGCTAAACATTTTCTTGAGAGAGACAACAGCTTTCTCCACTGTTAAGCCTTGTACTTTGTGAACAGTGGAAGCCCAAGCTAACTTCAGAGCAAACTGACGTCTCACACCACCACTGTTTGTTATTCTGTCCTCTTCAGGCTCAATTGGTGTGGCTTTTTCCAGTCCAGGTTTGGAAGATGGTTTCTTATTTCGAGCCATTTTTCCGACTTTTTCATTATCAAAGGTGACATATATCCTTGATGGGAAAGTGTCATCATCCTTGTAACATATGTCAGAAACTGTTCCAAAGACTCCATTTGCAAGTCCATCTGAAACATCAATGTTTTTCAGTAACATGACACGTGCATGTATGCCAAGCAGAGGTGGGTAGAGTAGCCAAAACCTGTACTCAAGTAAAAGTATTGTTACTTTAAAATAATAATGACTCAAGTAGAAGTAAAAGTAGTCATCCAAATAATTACTTGAGTAAGAGTAAGAAAGTATCTCGTGAAAAGACTACTCAAGTACTGAGTTACTTCACATAATCTGATTTAATGTTGAAATAAGAAGAGCAAGATGAACGTAAAAATCTAAATGTCCAAAATATAAAATTGTAAATGCTTGTCCAATATAAATAAACCAAATATAAAATAGCCATGTGCAAATTCAAATATGGCCTAAATCATATCCCTTAAAACAATAATACAATAAAACAATACACAGGAGGTTCGTCAGAAGAGGAGGATTTTCGCTTTCGGTTGGACTCTATTAAGTCTGTATACCCCGTCAGTTTGTTGGGGTGAACCCTCAGTTGACAGAAAAAATATCAATGAGGCTACAGGGATTTATCCATTAAAATAGACTCATCATCACAACAAAGAGGAGCCTGCTCAAATTCAAACAGAAACTTTATATGTGGGAAACATAATGCTTTGTAGCACCATTATTGCACCTTATGAGGCACTTCTCCACGATATTCCAAAGTCCCATGATGCCTTGCGCGGAATATGTGCAGAACTTCCGGTTTAGCGTATGTATTATGCTATGCATGCTATGCAATGTTCCAGCGCTTACGTCTTGACTGTTGCATGCTTCACAAAAACTATTACACTACTAACTAATGCTTACATTACAGTGTGAAATATCCACATTAATACCAGTAACCTATTTAAACACACTCAATTTAAAAAATAACGTATATAACCGAAGTATTTTGAGCAATAATAGCCTACTTACATAGCAATGATGAAATCTTATGTGTTCAGTAGATGGAGACAGAGACCGTAAATCAACAATACAGTACTTGTTTTGCTCCATCAAAAGGTCTAGGTCTATCAGCAAACATACGGCTTAGCTATGCCCAGAAGTCCTCAATAATAATAGTATTTCCCAAGAAATTACGAATAATAGTTGACCACGTTCCGTGCTGCGTCTTTTACTGCTACCAAATGCATAAGTGAATGCGACGATAAGAAAAATTTCGGTTACGCTGACCTAAAAAACGCTATTCCAAAAGCAAAATTAGACATGTTATACATCGTTAGAAAGCTTATACTCTCACCTACTGAATAAATGAATTGTCAATCAAGCCAGACTGTACTAAAAAGGGCGACAACAACGTAAACAACGCGTGTGGTATTACGCACAGCTATTTTGGATACCGAGGCATCACAAATGCCCGTATATTTCACAAACGGATTGAAAGACAATACATGACCACTCAGTCAAATAGTTAGCTATCCACAGCCAAAACTAACCTAAACTTACCGCCACATATTTTCTCAAGTTTGAAGTTGAGTTCTTGTAGGCTGAAATGTCCACACTTCTAGGTAGACAAAGAAGGCAGCGCATAATGTAACTACTGTTTTTGGTAGTCTGTAAGCAAAACGTAGTTTGAACGTGAGGCCAGGGGTGTTCTGCCTGCTACGAATCACCCGCCGTTGTTTCAGCCATTGTTGTCGCCCACTCATCCTTCTGTGTGCTGTGACTGGCTACGTTTGATTGGTGAAACGGAGTCATGTGGGGCTATGACAGAGCCAAAGCAAAGACCAGTCAGCCTCTTTGGTTGAAGTCTCTCTGAGAGAATGAAACAAGCAGAACGTGCATTGAATAAAAAATGGGTAAAAAATAAAAGTAACGAGCGGAATGTAGCCGAATATAACGGAGTAAAAGTAATATTTTTTCTTCACAAATATACTCGAGTAAAAGTGAAAAGTATGTTTCATTAAAACTACTCTTACAAGTACAATTTATTCAAAAATTTACTTAAGTAAATGTAACGGAGTAAATATAACGCGTTACTACCCACCTCTGATGCCAAGATGCAGTGTATTTACCAAACAAGTATTGTAACTTTGAGATGGTGTGTCATTTTTCTTTTCAAGCGACCAATTTTAGCACCCCTGTCAAAATCTTGAGCTTCAATGGAAGTGGTATGAGGGCACATTTTGTCCAACATCTGAAAATTGTGAGTGTCAACTTGTTGGTTTGTTGCATAAATGTGAAGATCTTCACTGAATTCTCCTTCTCCTGTCTCACGACTTTTCAGCATGTTGATATCTTTTTGTTGCAGTGGTTGCTTTTTCTTGTGTGTTCTTAAGCGATTTAGCAACTGTGCAAAGTGTGTGTCTTTCTGTCTGAGTATTCCTGTGAGTTCTGTTACAGCAAAATGATTTTGCCATAAGTTAACACCACTTGGTTGTGTATACAAGGGTTTTCCTTTGACTGGTGCCAATTGATATAGGTCTCCTACTGTAATGATAGACACTTTACCAAAAGAGGAATAGTCACCTGTTTGTTTGATCTGTCTTAACCGTCCATGGATATATGTAAGAAGTTTATGATCAACCATTGAAATTTCATCAATAATCAGTATTTGGAGCTTGTTGAGTTTGGCTCTCAAAGTATTAATTTTTTCTTCTGCAAGTGGTTGATATGGTAATGAGACATCTATTCCAATTGAAAAACAATTGTGTATTGTAGCAGCATCAATGTTGTAAGCAGCAACACCAGTTGGAGCAGTGAGTAACACATGCGTGTTATCGGGGTTTTCTGATAGCTGTGACAAGATACGAGATGCTTCATAATTGATTGCTTTTATCAGGTGGGACTTGCCTGTGCCAGCTCCTCCAGTGATAAATACATAAAATTACCTTTTTTTCCATATGTGTCTTTTTTACATTGTATGACTTGATGTTTAAACAATTGTCGATGGCATACGGAGCACACATATTGGGGACCAGTGCTAATCTTGTCTTTGAATTCCTGAACAATGTAGTCTATTTGTTGTCTTTGTTTCTTTGATTCAATCCTTCTGGTAATATTGTACTGTTTCAGATTTTCCCTGTGTTGTTTATCAGTAGCATATTTGTCTATGCTGTATTGTTTTGTACTTGCACGGTGTTGGTCATGAGTGGCATATTTGTGTATACTGTATTGGTTTGTACTTGCACGGTGTTGGTCATGAGTGGCATATTTGTGTATACTGTATTGTTTTGTAGTTGCGCGGTGTTGTTCGTGAGTGGCATATTTGTCTAAGCTGCATTTTTTCTTATTTGCACGATGTTGTTGATCAGTGGCATATTTCTGTGCACTGTATTGTTTCACATTTGTCCGGTGTTGGGCATCAGTGGCATATTTGTTTATGCTGCGTTCTTTGATAGTTTTCTTGTAGTTTTTCATCTTCATTGTATCTTTTAATTCCTCTTCTATTTTTTGCATCTCGGAACTGTTTGTTGATTTCATATTGCTTGTTTTTTCTGTCAAGGTCACGTCGACTTGAAGAACTCCTTATCTGATGTGACTGTGGCCATTCATTGGATTTTTTGCAGAGTTTAGTGCATTGGTCAGAATTGTGTTGCTTAACGCATGTAACTACTTCATAATGAGATGCGTTGCAGTGTTTTAGGTATATAGCTGTGTCAATTGTCTTTCCATTTGTTGTGGAATACTTGAACCACTTGTTGCGACTGTATATGAAAATATCAACTCCAAAGAGATCTGCAGCTGCTTGTATTTCCACCTCAGTTGCCCAAGTTTGAACATATTTCATGCGTGATGCTTTTAGATAGTCTTCAACAGAAAAATATCCATGTCGGAGAATAGGAGCATACTGTAATGCGTTTGTTTCCATATGTTTAACCACAGCTAGTCGGATTTTTCTGTGATGACCTTCACTTCCACTAATGGAAAATGACAAAGCTCTGAAAAAGCAGTTACCATCACCTACAATAGCCTTTGTCTCACAAGGATCCTTCATTGGGATATTCATTGGAACTGGTTCTTGTGTATGAGTGTATTCAGGAGAGTTGTGGATGATGTTAATTTTTGAACAAAGTGATTTTTTTTGCTGCATAGTGAAAGGAGAGAATGTGAGACATGGGCTTTCCATTTGATTGACAAAAACAACTTCATCTGCACTTGGATTAGGCATTGTTGGGTTGCGCTTAGACATGTTGTAATGTAATTGACATGGTTTTGACCTGTTCAAATGTACCATCAGCCTTTGAAATGGCTTTTGACAGCCCTTACATACATCTAGGGAAGTCATTGTTATGGTATCAGTGGGATTATTGGCTTCATGTAGATTGTGGGATTTAGGAGCTATATTTTGAATCTGGAGATTACTGGTGATAGCTGCAAGATCTGTTCTTTTGTGGTTTTCTTTGGCGTGCCTACATGTTGTTTCATTTGTTCTGGGACAATTTCTTTCTGTGTTTTTATTTACATTACATGGTGAAACATTTTTTCCTGTGACATCTACAGGATTACTCTGCAACTGTCTCTTCCTTGTAACTTTCATCTTTGTTGCACTGGCTTCAATTGGAGTGGCCTCTTTCTCTTTTTGACATGGTAGAGGTTGTTGTTCAACATGGTTTAGGCCTACATTGACCTCAGCCTGCTTATGTTTTTGCAGTTTTTGACGTTTGGCAGCTTGCCATAGAGGTTTTTGGTCTGCGTGTTTCACAATTACTTCTTGATGCAAAGATTGGAAGTTGTAATGTAATTGACATTGTTTTGACCTGCGCAAATGTACCAGCAGGGTTTGAAATGGCTTTTGACAGCTGTTGCATACATCTGACAAAGTTATGGCTATGGTATCGCTGGTATTATTGCCTTCATCTAAATTGTGGGATTTTGGAGTGTAATTTTGAATCTGGACATTAGTGGTTGTAGCTGCAAGCTCTGTTCTTTTCTGGTCTTCTGTGGCCTGTGTACATATGGTTTTATTTGTTGTGGGAGAATCTGTTTCTGTGTTGTGTAAATCGTTTCCAATGAGCTGAAACATTTGTGCTAAAGACCTAGGAGTCGTATACGTGCCAGTCTTGTATGCATCCACCAAAACAATTGTTTTGTTAACATCAACATTACAAACAGGAACGAGGCTTTCAAAATGATGGCCATTGTATGCCAACACCAATGGAACATCAGTATCTCTTGCATTTGCTGGATCTATTGCATCTGCAGATATTACATATATTGGACTATGAGGTTGAGCAGTTGTTGTTTTCCAAGGTGTGTTGAAAACAAGGATATCTTTCTTAGTAGTATGAGCACAACTAAGGATAGCCATATCACCAAAATAGTCAAGGTCATATTGGTTAGTTGTTTGCAAAGTTTGCCATGCTTCTCTCCACTGCTGTTCTGTATATATGTTTGGATAGTATGGAGATGCCTTAATTTTCTGTTCACCTACAGTATTCCAGACCTTTCTATAGTGCTCAGGCCTTTCTGGCAAATGTTCTGCAAAACATTGTCTTGCATTTATGTTATCAATAATGGATTCATACAAGCAATTACCATTGGCCTTGTTTGGATCGCCACTTTTAAGTTGGATACCATGCTGCTCTGCTATGCTAATTGCTGTCTCAAATATTGAGTTGCCTTCACCTATACCTCCTCTTATGTTGTTCTTGGCCTTTTTTATGGCAAGTACTGCAGCTGGTCTGCTGTTTATTTCTTTTTGTTTGTTTTCAATATCAGCATAAGCTACTGTCTGTAAGCACAGTTCACAGTTGTCATCACACAATTCCGCAATACTAAACTTATTGGGACATTCAAAAGTGCGCAGGAAGGGAACACAGAAATTAGTTACCATCACCCAGCTATATACCCCATTTATGTGTTGTGTATCCTGAAGCCCTTTGCCTACTTCTGAAGGCATGTGACTCCCTTCCCCCTGACCAACAACACTTCCTTCATCCCTAGCCAACTCCTGTTTCAGTCCTCTCTCAGTAGGCAACTCCTGCTTCTGTTCTGTCTGTGTGACACTGGTGTGTATGTTTCCCATCTTTCTCCTCCTTACTACCATATCCCTAACATCTTTCTGTTCTACAACTTCTTTGACCCTGTCAACTACTACCAAAGGCCTACGACCCACATGACCTAAACCAGCACCACTTAGCTTTTTGATGTGCAGGGATTTCTTCTCAGCCACAGACTGGGGTGCTGGGTCATGGACAGGCTTGGCGTTCTGGCGGTAGGCCGAAGGGTAACATAGGACGTATGTGTCAAAGATGCGTTCCATCCTACCCCTGCTGAGAATTCGCTGTAAACACAAGTTGATGTTAGGAGTTAATTACGTTGAATACTTACAGAATACTTTTTAGAAAATGTAATTGAACAGTTGTACAAAGTGTCAGCACAAACGTACTTGCTGTATGTCAACAAACAGTCCTTTGGCAGCATGCTGACGTATACAATGACGCCGGTCCCGAACCTGCATCCTCACATCTAGAAACAAGCACAAACAACATGACTTAAATGAAATATGGGTCTCCAACGTAACAGTAACACATCGGGATGCAAGAATTACCTGGAACAGTAGGCAGCAGGTGTGTCCATTGGTCATGGTCGACATACTTCATTTTAACAGCTGCACAAAAGAACATACAGATGTATGGGTTTAGAAAAACCAAAAAAAAAAGAAAAAAGCCAAAGACAGAACATTGTTCAAATATTGAACACCACTAACAATGGACAATTTTATGTAACACACAGAGCAGTTATTACCTGAAAAGGGCCGACAGGATGTTGCTGAGCGCTGAGATGGAGCAACACACTGTGGTTGTGATGAAGTACCATGCTCCTTCTTATTTTTGTGGAAGCATCGTTTGAGTGTAGGATGCACTACACAGGCACAGGATTGACAGGGATGTGCAGGATGCTGTATGAAGTGTTCCAAATGAAGTCCGCAAGGAGAGGCATACCTTTGTCATCACTTAGGTGTACCAAATCCTGACACCACAGATGCCTTAAACAAAAAGTAATGACAATTAAAGCCGCAAGCGGCGTTGGGAGGGGTCCAAGCATTGGCACCATCGTGCCCCCTACGGAGCGATTTTAAAATGGCTTTTTCCTCATGATCATATGCCTTCATCCAACATATCTCCTGAATATCATGATGATTGTATAAAATATTGATGACTTATGGCCAATTTTGTGCTAAGAGACGCTGTCGGATGACTTAGTTGCATCGCCATGGATGTGTCCTGGCCGCTTCCCGTGAAGGCCTTTACTATGTCGTAACACTTAGATGGCATGTCGTAACGCACATATGGCCTGGCGTGTTTGTACAGCTGCAGCGCTTCCATGCTGTAACAAAAAAAGGCATCACACTAGTGTTGATTTTGACTTTGATACCGATACCAAGTTTAGTATCACAATAATTAATACTGAAACGATACTGATTCAATACTCGGTACCTAACGATACTGAAATTACCTTAATAGATCAGAAACTCAATGTCCACAAGGGTTGACCTCATTTTCGAATTCACGGATTATTAAAAACCTGGTTTATTAACAACCTTTGAGTTGAAGCCTGTTCAACATATCAATCAATAAGCATAGGCCTATAGTGTTACAACACTAAACAACAGAGAAATATATCAAATATATTTCAAAAATTAAACAGTTGTAAACTAAATAATCTTTAAAACGGGTTTTTCACCTTTAAATAGATTTAAAAACAGCATATTTAAATAACAATACAGCATCTATCTATAATAAAATATTTGCAAATTGGAACACCTATTGCTACTGACGTGAACTGAGTGAAAGCTTGCGCTGTATCAAGGAGCTGAGTGCACAAGCGCAAGTGAACTCACTTGGCAACCTTAGTTGCTACTGCCTTCTAGCGAAGATTCTGACAAATTACACTTTTCATCCTCTCAATCAGTAATGCGGGAGACAATTCTCCCTTGCTTTTACATTTGACTCAAAACTACCGAACGTCGGAATATTCTAATACCGAACTGTTTCTTTTTTTTTTTTTTTTTAAGTACCGAGAAAGTGCTGAAGTTTTGGCATACTGTGCAACACTACGTCAGAAACATATTCCAATCCATTGCTCAGCTTAGCAGAGAATGCACATTTCAGAGCGCCAGAGAGACAGATAGAATAATAACACATGAATGCACATTTCAAATAATACGACATTGAGAAAAAACGGAAAAAAAGACGTAATATCAACTCACGATCTGCGTGCTGCGCGCAAAGTAGCCTACCGTTTTATTTATTTACACATTGGCAGATAAGAAACATTTTGGTTACGCTGACCTATAAAACGCTATTCCAAAAGCAAAATCAGACATGTTATACATCGTTAGAAAGCTTATACTCTCACCTACGGAATAAATGAATTGTCAATCAAGCCAAATTGTACTAAAAAGGGCGACAACCCCGTAAGCAACAGGTGTGGTATTACGCACAGCTATTATTGAAGATAGCCGACCCAGGCATGACGGATGCACGTATATTTCGCAAACAGATTGTCCAAGACAATATATGACCACTCAGTCGCAAAAGGGGCATCTCTACGTGTAAAACCAATGGTAAGATTGTATATTTATTCAATGTTTAGTCCCAGATATTGACTGTAGAATGAGATGGTGTAATTAAAAAAACATTGTCTCGTTTATTTCGTTATTCAGTAAGCAGTGTTTTCACTGCTGTATTGGCATATTTTAGGGCAAATGTCGGGTTTATCTTGTTGTTACGGAATATTAAATTACATTACATTACAGGCATTTGGCAGACGCTCTTATCCAGAGCGACGTACAACAAAGTGTATAACCATAACCAGGAACAAGTGTGTAGAAAACCCTAGAGGGCAGTAGCCTACCGTTCCAAGTGCAGGGAACAACCGCATAGTTCAACTTGGACCCCGTAGGTTAAACTGATTAACACTAACACAAACAAGAACAGCAACAACGCAGTCCATGCAAAAATACAAGCAATAGTTAAGACGAGTGCATTAAGTAAGTTACCTACGAAACAGCTAAATAGTTACAACCCTAATCTTAGTCAATTTAGAGATTAAATTGAGAATACGATTTCTCTCAGCATAATGACGGATTTAAAGACTAAACGAACTCACCCGATATTGTCTTCAAATGGATCCATGCCAAAGAAAAGTAATGATTCATCCTCTCAAATAGCTTTTACTAACAAACATTTAGTAGCAAAAAATGAAATACCAACTCGCCATCGATGCTACCTACGCGCAGAGTACCGTGTTATTTATTCAGACACTGGCAACTACAGCATAAATTGCGTCTTTTGTTTTTATTCAATATTAGTAATTGCAGCGAGAAACAGCAGCTGTAGACACAAGATAGTTTATATTATGGTAGCAACGGAACGAAGCGGACTACATATGTAGTACCGTCATTGTTTAATTATACCAGCGTGTTTTCGCGCGTTTACACGAAACTCAAATACTATCAATAAAATGGTTTAGCTATTTCTCAGCATAATGACAGATTCAAAAACTAAACGAACTCACCAGATATTGTCTTCAAATGGATGCATGCTCAAGAAACGTAATTATTCATCCTCTGAAAAAGCTTTTACTAACAAACTTTTGGTAGCCTCTTCCAGTGCTTCCCCGACGTTCAGACCCTACCCTCACTGATAAAAACTAGACCCTACGGTGTCGGATTACTTGCGTCGCCATGGATGTCGCTTGCCGTAAAGAAGTTTACTAGATGTCGTAACACTTAGAATTTGGAGGTACAGCGCTACCGCGCCGCAACTAATAAAAACGTCCAAATGGCGGGCAAATAATATGGCAGACATAGGTGGTCCCAATAGCAAAGTTGTAGCGCACATTCAGATGCATCGGTCGATGAAGTTTTGTGTTGATCGGACTTATGGTGTGGCAGTTATAGCCTTTAAAAGTATGATGCTTTGTTATAGCGCCACCATCTGGGCGACATAGGTGATTTTTCATGGCTGAGTAGTGGGGAGCCATAGGAACCGACCTACCAAAGTTGGTTGGTCTACAACTTATGGTTGCTGAGCCTCAGACATTTTAGCGGAGAAAACTGCCACGCCCCACGACAAAGTCTAAATGGCGGGCAATAAAATATGGCGGACATAAGTGGTGCCAATGGCAAAGTTGTAGAGCACGTTCAGAGGCATAAGTCGATGAAGTTTTGTGTTTGTCTACCTTATGGTGTGCGAGTTATGGCCTTTTACGCATTACCCTTTGTTATAGCGCCACCATCTGGCCGACATAAGTGATTTTTAGTGCCTGAGTAGTGGGGGGCCATAGGAACCCACCTGCCAAATTTTGTTGCTCCAGGACTTATGGTTGCTGAGCCTCAGACACTTTTAGCGGAGAAAAATAATAAGAATAATAACAATAATAATTAAAGCCGCAAGCGGCGTTGGGAGGGGTCCAAGCATTGGCACCATCGCGCCCCCTATAGAGCGATTTTAAAATGGCTTCGTCCTCATGATCATATGCCTTCACCCAACATATCTACTGAATATCATGATGATCGTATGAAATATTGATGACTTATGGCAAATTTTGTGCTAAGAGACGCTGTCGGATGACTTAGTTACGTTGCCATGGATATGTCCTGACCGCTTCCCGTCAAGGCCTTTACTTTGTCGTAACACTTAGATGGCATGTCGTAGCACTTAGATGGTCCGGCGTGTATGCACAGCTGCAGTGTTTCTGCGCCGCAACTAAAAAAGGCGTCACACTAGTGTTGTCACGATACCAAAATTTTGACTTTGATACTGATACCAGGTTTAGTATTACGATACTCAATACTGAAATGATACTTGAAACTGAAACGATGCTAATTCGATACTCGGTACCTAACGATACTGAAATTACCTTAATAGATCAGAAACGTAATGTCCACAAGGGTTGACCTCATTTTCAAATTCATGGTTTATTAACAACCTGGTACATTAACAACCTTTAAGTTGAAGCCTCTTTAACATATTAATATGCATAGGCCTATAGTGTTACAACACTGAACAATAGAAAAATCTGTTAAATATATTTCAAAAATTAAACAGTTATAAAGTAAATAATCTTTAAAACAGGTCTTTCACCTTTAAATAGATTTAAAAACAGCATATTTTAATAACAATACAGCATCTATCTATAATAAAATATTTCCAAATTGGAACACCTATTGCTACTGAAGTGAACTGAGTCAAAGCCTGCGCTGTATCAAGGAGCTGAGTGCACAAGCGCAAGTCACCTCACTTGGCAACCTTAGTTGCTACTGCCTTCTAGCGAAGATTCCTACAAATTACACTTTTCATCCTCTCAATCAGTAATGCAGGAGACAATTTTCCCTGGCTTTTACATTTGACTCAAAACTACCAAACGTCGGAATATTCTAATACCGAACCGTTTCTTTTTTTTTTTTTTTTTTAAGTACCGAGAAAGTGCTGAAGTTTTGGTATACCGTGCAACACTACGTCAGACACATATTCCAATCCATTGCTCAGCTTAGCAGAGAATGCACATTTCAGAGCGCCACAGAGACAGATAGAATAATAACACATTAATGCACATTTGAAATAATAAATACGACATTGAGAAAAAACGGAAAAAAAAGACGTAATATCAACTCGCGATCTGCGTGCTGCGCACAAAGTAGCCTACTGTTTTATTTATTTAGACATTGGCAGATAAGAAAAATTTTGGTTACGCTGACCTATAAAACGCTATTCCAAAAGCAAAATCAGACATGTTATACATCGTTAGAAAGCTTATACTCTCACCTACTGAATAAATGAGTTGTCAATCAAGCCAAATTGCACTAAAAAGGGCGACAACGCCGTAAGCAACAAGTGTGGTATTACACACAGCTATTTATGAAGATAGCCGACCCAGGCGTCACATATGCGCGTATTTTTCACAAACGGATTGTCCAAGACAATATATGACCACTCATTCGCAAAAGGGACATCTCTACGCGTAAAACCAATGGTAAGATTGTATATTTATTCAATGTTTAGTCCCAGATCTTGACTGTAGAATGCCTTGGTATAATTTTTTTTTAAAAGTTAGTCTAGCTTATTTCGTTATTCATGGAGCAGCGTTTTCACTGCTGTATTGGCATATTTTAGAGCTAATGTCGGGTTTATCTTGTTGCTACGGAATATTGCATTACATTACATTAAAGGCATTTGGCAGACGTAGGCTACAACAAAATGTATAACCATAACCAGGAACAAGTGTGTCGAAAACCCTAGAGGGCAGTAGCCTACCGTTCTAAGTGCAGGGAACAACCGCATAGTTCAACTTGGACCCTGTAGGTTAAACTGATTAACACTAACACAAACAAGAACAGCAACAACGCAGTCTATGCAAAAATACAAGCAATAGTTAAGACGAGTTAAGTCACCTACGAAACAACTACCTAGTTACAACCCTAAGCTTACAGTCAATTTAGAGATTAAATTGAGAATACGATTTACAGCATAAATTGCGTCTTTTGTTTATATTCAATATTAGAAATTGCAGCGAGAAACTGCAGCTGTAGACACAATATAGTTTATGTTATGGTAGCAACGGAACGAAGCGGACTACATATGTATTACCGTCATTGTTTCATTATACGAGCGTGTTTTCGCGCGTTTGCACAGAAATTCAGAACCTATCAATAAAATGGTTTAGCTATTTCTCAGCATAATGACAGATTCAAAGACTAAACGAACTCACCCGATACTGTCTTCAAATGGATCCAGGCTCAAGAAAAGTAATTATTCATCCTCTCAAGAAGCTTTTACTAACAACCCTTTAATAGCCTAGCATGCACTCTGGCTGGCACTGGCTTCCAGTGCTTCCCCGACGTTCAGAGCTTCCCCTCACTGATAAAAACTTGACCCTACGGTGTCGGATTACTTGCGTCGCCATGGATGTCGCTTGCCGTAAAGAAGTTTACTCGATGTCGTAACACTTAGAATTTGCAGCAACAGCTCTTCCGCACCCCACCTAATAAAAACGTCCAAATGGCGGGCAAACCATATGGCGGACATAGGTGGTCCCAAAAGCAAAGTTGTAAAGCACATTCAGATGCATCGGTTGATGAAGTTTTGTGTTGATCTGACTTACGGTGTGGGAGTTATGGCCTTTTACGCAAAACCCTTTGTTATAGCGCCACCATCTGGCCGACATAAATGATTTTTAGTGCCTGAGTAGTGGGGGGCCATAGGAACCCACCTGCCAAATTTGGTTGCTCTACGACTTATGGTTGCTGAGCCTCAGACACTTTTAGCGGAGAAAAATAATAAGAATAATAATAATAATTAAAGCCGCAAGCGGCGTTGGGAGGGGTCCAAGCATTGGCACCATCGCGCCCCCTATAGAGCAATGTTAAAATGGCTTTTTCCTCATCATCATATGCCTTCATCCAACATATCTAATGAATATCTAATGATGATGTAAAATATTGATGACTTATGGCCAATTTTGTGCTAAGAAACGCTGGCGGATGACTGAGTTGCGTCGCCATGGATGTGTCCTGACCGCGTCCCATAAAGGTCTTTATTATGTTGTAACACTTAGATGGCATGTCGTAACATTTAGATAGCCTGGTGTGTATGTACAGCTGCAGCGTCTCCATGCCACAACTAAAAAAGATATCACACTAGCGTTGTCTTGATACCAAAATTTTGACTTTTATACCGATATCAGGTTTCTCCACCCTAGCTCCCCAGTGGTGGAACAAACTTCCCGTCCCTCTCCGAACCTCCCCCTCACTACCCATCTTCCGCCGTGGCCTGAAGACTCATCTCTTCAAACTATACATAGACTAACCACCACCATGCTGTATATTTCACTCTTTAATAAAAAAAAATTAAAAAATTTAAAAAAACACCCCCCCCCCCCTTTTCATGTCACTTGTTACATGTTGCCCCATCCCAGCACCTTTTGGTAATTTGTATTTGTCCTAATACTGTAGCTTATTCTTCTGCTTAATTGGCTTTGCAGAGGTTAGGTCAGAATAGTGTTCACTGTGTGAACTGTGTTCTTGGCTAGAAATAGCTGTACAAAATAAGTATTATACCTTTCTGAACCTGTGTTCAGAAGTTGCCTATGACTATGATATGCACTTTTTGTACGTCGCTTTGGATAAAAGCGTCTGCGAAATAAATGTAATGTAATGTAATGTAATGTTTAGTATAACAATAATTGATACTGAAACGATACTGATTCAATACTCGGTACCTAACGATACAGAAATTACGTTAATTGATCAGAAACGTAATGTCCACAAGGGTTGACCTCATTTTCGAATTCATGGTTTATTAACAACCTGGTTCAATAACAACCTTTAAGTTGAAGCCTCTTCAACATATTAATATGCATAGGCCTATAGTGTTACAACACTGAACAATAGAAAAATATGTTAAATATATTTCAAAAATTAAACAGTTGTAAAGTAAATAATCTTTAAAACAGGTCTTTCACCTTTAAATAGATGTAAAAACAGCATATTTTAATAACAATACAGCATCTATCTATAATAAAATATTTCCAAATTGGAACACCTATTGCTACTGAAGTGAACTGAGTCAAAGCTTGCGCTGTATCAAGGAGCTGAGTGCACAAGCGCAAGTCACCTCACTTGGCAACCTTAGTTGCTACTGCCTTCTAGCGAAGATTCTGACAAATTACACTTTTCATCCTCTCAATCAGTAATGCGGGAGACAATTTTCCCTGGCTTTTACATTTGACTCAAAACTACCGAACGTCGGAATATTCTAATAACGAACTGTTTCTTTTTTTTTTCTTTTTTTTTAAGTACCGAGAAAGTGCTGAATTTTTGGTATACCGTGCAACACTACGTCAGACACATATTCCAATCCATTGTTCAGCTTAGCAGAGAATGCACATTTCAGAGCGCCACAGAGACAGATAGAATAATAACACATGAATACACATTTCAAATAATAAATACGACATTGAGAAAAAACGAAAAAAAAGACGTAATATCAACTCGCGATCTGCGTGCTGCGCACAAAGTAGCCTACCGTTTTATTTATTTAGACATTGGCAGATAAGAAAAATTTTGGTTACGCTGACCTATAAAACGCTATTCCAAAAGCAAAATCAGACATGTTATACATCGTTAGAAAGCTTATACTCTCACCTACTGAATAAATGAGTTGTCAATCAAGCCAAATTGTACTAAAAAGGGCTACAATGCCGTAAGCAACAGGTGTGGTATTACGCACAGCTATTTTTGAAGGTAGCCGACGCAGGCGTCACATTTGCGCCTATATTTCACAAACGGATTGTCCAAGACAATATATGACCACTCATTCGCAAAAGGGACGTCTCTACGCGTAAACCCGATGGTAAGATTGTATATTTATTAAATGCGTAGTCCCAGATATTGACTGTATAATGACATGGTATAATTTTTTTTAAAAAACGTTGTCTCGTTTATTTTGTTATTCAGCGAGCAGCGTTTTCAATGCTATTGGCATATTTTAGGGATAATGTCTGGTTTATCTTCTTGCTACGGAATATCACATTACATTACATTACATTACAGGCATTTGGCAGACGCTCTTATCCAGAGCGACGTACAACAAAGTGTATAACCATAACCAGGAACAAGTGTGTCGAAAACCCTAGAGGGCAGTAGCCTACCGTTGCAAGTGCAGGGAACAACCGCATAGTTCAACTCGGACCCTGTAGGTTAAACTGGTTAACACTAACACAAACAAGAACAACAACAACGCAGTCTATGCAAAAATACAAGCAATAGTTAAGACGAGTGCATTAACTAAGTCACCTACGAAACAGCTAACTAGTTACAACCCAAAGTTTGCAGTCAATGTGGAGATTAAATTGAGAATACGATTTCTCTCAGCATAATGACGGATTTAAAGAGTAAACGAACTCACCCGATATTGTCTTCAAATGGATCCATGCCAAAGAAAAGTAATGATTCATCCTCTCAAAGCTTTTACTAACAAACTTGTAGTAGCAAAAAATATCAACTCGCCATCCATGATAACTACTTCATACGCTCAGAGTACCGTATTATTTATGTAGACATTGGTAGAGTACAGCATAAATTGCGTCTTTTGTTTATATTCAATATTAGTAATTGCAGCGAGAAACTGCAGCTGTAGACACAAGATAGTCTGTTATGTTATGGTAGCAACGGAATGAAGCGGACTACATATGTAGGCTATATTTACCGTCATTGTTTTATTATACCAGCGTGTTTTCGCGCGTTTCCAGAGAAACTCAATTACTATCAATAAAAATGGTTTAGCTATTTCTCAGCATAATGACGGATGGGGATGGGACGAAAATAATTTTCCACCACGTTTTAGCAACGTTCCAACACTGTCGTCATCACTGTTCCATGGGTCACAAAAACTATTACACTGACGCTTACATTGCAGTGTGAAATATCCACATTATATAATACCACTAACCTATTAAAAGACACTCAATTTCAAAAATAACGTATATAATCGAAATATTTTGAGCAGTAATACTTACATAGCAACATGACATTTTATCTGTGTTTAGTAGTATAGAGACAGAAAATCAATGACAAAGTCCTATCCGCTTCTGTTTTGCGTCAGAAAACGATGTCAGATAGGTCTATCAGCAAAGAAATGGCTTAGCTATGCCCCGAAGTCCTCAATAATAATAGTACTCTCCAAGAAAGTATGAAAATCGTTGACAACGTTTCGTTAGGTGCATCGTCTTTAATGCTACGCCACAGTGAATGCGATAAGAAAATATTCCATTACGCTGAACTATAAAACGCTATTCCAAATGCAAAATCAGACATGTTATACATCGTTAGAAAGCTTATACTCTCATCTACTGAATAAATGAACTGTCAATCAAGCCAAATTGTACTAAAAACGGCGACAACGCCATAAGCAACGGGAATCACAAACGGATTGTCCAAGACAATGTATGACTCAGTCGCAAAAGGGACATCTACGCGTAAAACCAATGGTAAGATTGTATATTTATTCAATGTTTAGTCCCAGATATTGACTGTAGAATGACATGGTATAATTAAAAGAAAAATTGTCTCGTTTATTTCGTTAGTCAGTGAGCAGCATTTTCACTGCTGTATTGGCATATTTTAGGGCTAATGTCAGGTTTATCTTGTTGCTACGGAATATTGCATTACATTACATTACAGGCATTTGGCAGACGCTCCTATCCAGAGCGACGTACAACAAAGTGTTTAACCATAAACAGGAACAAGTGTGTCGAAAACCCTAGAGGGCAGTAGCCTACCGTTCCAAATGTAGGGAACAACCGCATAGTTCAACTTGGACCCTGTAGGTTAAAATGATTAACACTAACACAAACAAGAACAGCAACAACGTCTATGCAAAAATACAAGCAATAGTTAAGACGAGTTAAGTCACCTACGAAACAACTACCTAGTTACAACCCTAAGATTACAGTCAATTTAGAGATGTGTCTTTTGTTTATATTCAATATTAGAAATTGCAGCGAGAAACGGCAGCTGTAGACACAAGATAATTTATGTTATAGTAGCAACGGAACGATGCGGACTATACGTGTATTGATATTTATTGTTTTATTATACCAGTGTGTTTTCGCGCGTTTGCACAGAAACGCAAAACCAACCAATAAAATGGTTTAGCTATTTCTCACCATAATGACAGATTTAAAGACTAAACGAACTCACCCGATACTGTCTTCAAATCCATGCCAAACAAAAGTAATTATTCATCCTCTCAAAAAGCTTTTACTAACAAACATTTAATAGCCTAGCATGCACTCTGGCTGGCACTGTCTTTCTTTCCCCGACGGTCAGACCTTCCCCTCACTGATAAAAACTAGACCCTACGGTGTCGGATTACTTGCGTCGCCATGGATGTCGCTTGCCGTAAAGAAGTTTACTCGATGTCGTAACACTTAGAATTTGCAGCAACAGCTCTTCGGCACCCCACCTAATAAAAAAGTCCAAATGGCGGGACAAACCATATGGCGGACATAGGTGGTCCCAATAGCAAAGTTGTAGAGCACATTCAAATGCATCGGTCGATGAAGTTTTGTGTTGATCGGACTTATGGTGTGGCAGTTATAAGCTTTAAAAGTATGATCCTTTGTTATAGCGCCACCATCTGGGCGACATAGGTGATTTTTCGTGGCTGAGTAGTGGGGGGCCATAGGAACGCACCTCCCAAATTTGGTTGGTGTACAACTTATGGTTGCTGAGCCTCAGACATTTTAGCGGAGAAAACTGCCACGCCCCAACTAAAAAGTTAAAATGGCGGGCAAACAATATGGCAGACATAGGTAGTGCCAATGGCAAAGTGATAGAGCACGTTCAGATGCATATGTCGATTAAGTTTTGTGTTGATCTAACTTATGGTGTGGGAGTTATGGCCTTTTACGCCTAACCCTTTGTTATAGCGCCACCATATGGCCGACATAGGTGATTTTTAGTGCCTGAGTAGTGGGGGGCCATAGGAACCCACCTGCCAAATTTGGTTGCTCTAGGACTTATGGTTGCTGAGCCTCAGACACTTTTAGCGGAGAAAAATAATAAGAATAATAATCCTAACAGATACAATAGGGTTCCACCAGCTTCGCTGCTTGGACCCCTAATTAAAGCCGCAAGCGGCGTTGGGAGGGGTCCAAGCATTGGCACCATCGCGCCCCCTATGGAGCGATTTTAAAATGGCTTTGTCCTCATGATCATACGCCTTCACCCAACTGAATATCATGATGATTGTATGAAATATTGATGACTTATGGCCAATTTTGTGCTAAGAGGCGCTGTCGGATGACTTAGTTACGTCGCCATGGATATGTCCTGGCCGCTTCCCGTCAAGGCCTTTACTATGTCGTAACACTTAGATGGCATGTCGTAACACTTAGATGGTCCGGCGTGTATGCACAGCTGCAGTGTTTCTGCGCCGCAACTAAAAAAGGCGTCACACTACTGTTGTCACGATACCGAAATTTTGACTTTGATACTGATACCAGGTTTAGTATTACAATACTCAATACTGAAATGATACTTGAAACTTAAACGATGCTAATTCGATACTTGGTACCTAACGATACTGAAATTACCTTAATAGATGAGAAACGTAATGTCCACAAGGATTGACCTCATTTTCAAATTCCTGGTTTACTAACAACCTGGTTCATTAACAACCTTTAGGTTGAAGCCTCTTCAACATATTAATATGCACAGGCCTATAGTGTCACAACACTGAACAACAGGAAAATATGTTAAATATATTTCAAAAATTAAACAGTTGTAAAGTAAATAATCTTTAAAACAGGTCTTTCACCTTTAAATAGATTTAAAAACAGCATATTTTAATAACGATACAGCATCTATCTATAATAAAATATTTCCAAATTGGAACACCTATTGCTACTGAAGTGAACTGAGTCAAAGCTTGCGCTGTATCAAGGAGCTGAGTGCACAAGCGCAAGTCACCTCACTTGGAAACCTTAGTTGCTACTGCCTTCTAGCGAAGATTCTGACAAATTACACTTTTCATCCTCTCAATCAGTAATGCGGGAGACAATTTTCCCTGGTTTTTACATTTGACTCAAAACTACCGAACGTCGGAATATTCTAATACCGTACCGTTTTTTTTTTTTTTTTTTTAAGTACCGAGAAAGTGCTGAAGTTTTGGTATACCGTGCAACACTACGTCAGACACATATTCCAATCCATTGCTCAGCCTAGCAGAGAATGCACATTTCAGAGCGCCACAGAGACAGATAGAATAATAACACATGAATGCACATTTCAAATAATAAATACGATATTGAGAAAAAAAACGAAAAAAAAAAAAAAAAAAAAAAAAAAAAAAAAAATACGTTATATCAATTCGCGATCTGTGTGCTGCGCGCAAAGTAGCCTACCGTTTTATTTATTTAGACATTGGCAAATAAGAAAAATTTTGGTTACGCTGACCTATAAAATGCTATTCCAAATGCAAAATCAGACATGTTATACATCGTTAGAAAGCTTATACTCTCACCTACGAAATAAATTAATTGTCAATCAAGCCAAATTGTACTAAAAAGGGCGACAACGCCGTAAGCAACAGGTGTGGTATTACGCACAGCAATTACTGAGGATAGCCGACCCAAGCGTGACAGATGCGCGTATATTTCGCAAACGGATTGTCCAAGACAATATATGACCACTCAGTCGCAAAAGGGACATCTCTACGCATAAAACCAATGATAAGATTGTGTATTTATTCAATGTTTAGTCCCAGATATTGACTGTAATATGAGATGGTATAATTTAAAAAAAACTTTGTCTCGTTTATTTCGTTATTCAATAAGCAGCGTTTTCACTGCTGTATTGGCATATTTTAGGGCAAATGTCGGGTTTATCTTGTTGTTACGGATTATTAGCCTACATTACATTACAGGCATCTGGCAGACACTCATACCCAGAGCGACGTACAACAAAGAGTCTAACCATAACCAGGAACAAGTGTGTTGAAAACCCTAGAGGGCAGTATCCTACCGTTCCAAGTGCCCCAAGACCGTCCCCTCACTGATAAAAAAACTAACCCTACGGTGTCGGATTACTTGCGTCGCCATGGATGTCGCTTGCCGTAAAGAAGTTTACTAGATGTCGTAATCGTTTAGATTTGGAGCCACAGCTCTTCCGCACCCCACCTAATAAAAAAGTCCAAATGGCAGGCAAACAATATGGTGGACATATGTAGCCCCAATAGCAAATTTGTAGAGCACTTTCACATGCGTCGGTCTATGAAGTTTTGTGTTGATCTGACTTACGGTGTGGGAGTTATGACCTTTTAGGCAAAACCCTTTGTTATAGCGCCACCATCTGGCCAACATAGGTGATTTTTAGTGCCTGAGTAGTGGGGGGCCATAGGAACCCACCTGCCAAATTTGGTTGCTCTAGGACTTATGGTTGCTGAGCCTCAGACATTTTAGCAGAGAAAGCTTCCACGCCCCAACGTAAAAGTTAAAATGACGGGCAAACAATATGGCGGACATGGGTGGTGCCAATGGCAAAGTTGTAGAGCACGTTCAGATGCATAGGTCGATGAAGTTTTGTGTTGATCTAACTTATGGTGTGGGAGTTATGGCTATTTACGCAAAACCCT
>CM045888.1:34603580-34778105 GCA_025169545.1 Anguilla japonica | reverse complement strand
AGGGTAGGGTCTGAACCGTCGGGGAAGAACTGGAAGAGGCTACCAAAAGTTTGTTAGTAAAAGCTTTTTCAGAGGATGAATAATTACTTTTCTGAGCATGCATCCTTTGAAGACAATTATCTGGCGAGCTTCGTTCAGTCTTTAAAAATCTGTCCAGTATGCTGAGAAATAGCTAAAACCATTTATTGATAGGATTTGATGTTTCGTGTAAACCCGCGGAAAACACGCTGGTATAATTTAAACAATGACGGTAATACAGATGTAGTCCGATTCCGTTCCATTGTCTACCATAATATCAAAACTATCTTGTGTCTACAGCTGCTGTTTCTCGCTGCAATTACGAATATTGAATATAAAACTAAAGACGCAATTTATGATGTGTAGTTGCCAGTTGTCTGATAAATTCCCGGTACTCTGCGCGTAGGTAGCATCCGATGTGCTATGCCTTTGAGAAAAGCTATTTGAGAGGATGAATCCATTACTTTTCTTTGGCATGGATCCATTGAAGACAATACTCGGGTGAGGTTCGTTTAGTCTTTAAATCCGTCATTATGCTGAGAGAAATCGTATTCTCAATTTAAATCTCTAAAGTGACTAAGATTAGGGTTGTAAATAGTTAGCTGTTTTCGTAGGTGACTATTACATAATGCACTGTCTTAAATATTGCTTGTATTTTTGCATGGACCGCGGTTGTTGCTGTTCTTGTTGTGTTAGTGTTAATTCAGTTTAAACTACAGGGGTCCAAAGTTGAACTATGCGGGTTGTTCCTGCACTTGCGAAAAAAACAGTTCTTCTCTCTAGGGTTTCGACACGCTTGTTCCTGGTTATGGTTATACACTTTGTGCGTACGTCGCTCTGGATAAGAGCGTCTGTCTGCCAAAAATGCATGTTTTTTTTGTAATGTAATGTGAAATGCCGTAGCAACAAGATAAACCCGACAATAGCCCTAAAATATGCCAATACAGCAGTGAAAAACGCTGCTCATTGAATAACGAACGAAACGAGGACAATTTTTTTTTAAATTATACCATGTCATTCTACAGTCAATATCTGGGACTAAACATTGAATAAATATACAATTTTACCACCATGGGTTTTACGCGTAGATGTCCCTTTGCGCATGAGTGGTCATCTATTGTCTTGGACAATCCGTTTGTGAAAAATACGCGAAACCATCTGTGACGCCTGGGAGGATATCTTCATAAATAGCTGTGCGTAATACCACAACTTGTTGCTTACGGCGTTGTCGCCCTTTTTAGTTCAATTTGGCTTGATTGACACTCATTTTTATTCCGTAAGGTGAGAGTATAAGCTTTCTAACGATGTATAACATGTCTGCTTTTTTTGCTTTTGGAATAGCGTTTTATAGGTCAGCGTAACCGAAAATGTTCTCATCTGCCAATGTCTAAATAAATAAAAACGGTACGCTGCTCTGCGGCCAGCACGCAGGTCGCGAGTTGATATTTCCTCTTTTGTTTCGTTTTTTTCTCAATGTCGTCTTTATTATTTGAAATGCGTATTCATGTGTTATTATTATATCTGTCTCTGAGGCGCTCTGAAATGTGCATTCTCTGCTAAGCTGAGCAATGGATTGGAATATGTGTCTGACAGTTAGTGTTGCACCGTATACCGAAACTTCAGCACTTTTTCGGTCCTTAAAAAAGAAAAAAACTGTTCGGTATTAGAATATTCCGACGTTTCGGTAGTTTTTTGAGTCAAATGTAAAAGCCAGGGAAATTTGTCTCCCGCGTTACTGATTGAGAGGATGAAAGTGTCATGTGTCAGAATCTTCGCTTGATGGCTGTAGCAACTAAGGTTGCCAAGTGAGGCGACGTTGGCTTGTGCCTTCACTTCGCTGATACAGCGCAGGCTTCGACTCAGTTTACTTCAGTAGCAATAGGTGTTCTAATTTGTCAATATTTAATTGTAGGAAGATGCTGTATTGTTATTGAAAATATGCTGTTTTTAGATCTATTTTAAAGGTGAAAGACCTGTTTAAAGATAATTTACTTTACAATTGTTTAATTTTTGAAGTATATTTAATATAGTTTTCTATGGTTTAGTGATGTAACACTTATAGTCCTATGCTTATTGATATGTGAACAGGCTTCAACTTAAAGGTTGTTAATAAACCAGGTTTTTAATAAATTGTGAATTCGAAAATGAGATCAACCCTTGTGGACATTACGTTTCTGATCTATTAAGGTAATTTCAGTATCGTTAGGTACCGAGTATTGAATCAGTATCGTTTCAGTATCAATTATCGTGATACTAAACCTGGTATCGGTATCAAAGTCAAAACTTTGGTATCGTGACAACACTAGTGTGACACCTTTTTTTAGTTGCGGCATGGAAGCGCTGCAGCTGTACATACACGCCGGGCCACATGTGTTACGACATCCCATCTAAGTGTTACGACATGCCATCTAAGTGTTACGACATAGTAAAGGCCTTTACGGGAAGCGGCCAGGGACATATCCATGGCGACGTAACTAAGTCATCCGACAGCGTCTCTTAGCACAAAATTGGCCATAAGTCATCAATATTTCATACGATCATCATGATATTTCAGTAGATATGTTGGGTGCAGGTATATGATCCTGAGGACAAAAGCCATTTTAAAATCGCTCCATAGGGGGCGGGCGATGGTGCCAATGCTTGGACCCCTCCCAATGCCGCTTGCGGCTTTAATTAGGGTCCAAGCAGCGAAGCTGGTGGAACCCTATTGTATCTGTTAGGATTATTATTATTATTAGGGGTCCAAGCAGCGAAGCTGGTGGAACCCTATTGTATCTGTTAGGATTATTAGGGGTCCAAGCAGCGAAGCTGGTGGAACCCTATTGTATCTGTTAGGATTATTAGGGGTCCAAGCAGCGAAGCTGGTGGAACCCTATTGTATATGTTAGGATTATTATTATTATTATTATTAGGGGTCAAGCAGCGAAGCTGGTGGAACCCTATTGTATCTGTTAGGATTATTATTATTATTATTCTTATTATTATTTTTCTCCGCTAAAAGGTGTCTGAGGCTCAGGAACCATAAGTCCTAGAGCAACCCAAATTTGGCAGGTGGGTTCCTATGGCCCCCCACTACTCAGGCACTAAAAAATCACCTATGTCGGCCAGATGGTGGCGCTATAACAAAGGGTTTTGCGTAAAAGGCCATAACTCCCACACATAAGTTAGATCAAAACAACACAAAACTTCATCGGCCGATGCATCTGAAGGTGCTCTACAACTTTGCCATTGGCACCATCTATGTCCGCCATATTGTTTGCCCGCCATTTAGACTTTTTCGTTGGGGGGCGTGGCAGTTTTCTCCGCTAAAATGTCTGAGGCTCAGCAAACCATAAGTTGGTAGACCAACCAACTTTGGTAGGTGGGTTCCTATGGCCCCCCCACTACTCAGCCACGAAAAATCACCTATGTCGCCCAGATGGTGGCGCTATAACAAAGGATCATACATTTAAAGGCTATAACTGCCACACCATTAGTCCGATCAACACAAAACGTCATCGACCGATGCATCTGAATGTGCTCTACAACTTTGCTTTTGGGACCAACCTATGTCCGCCATATGGTTTGCCCGCCATTTGGCCGTTTTTATTAGGTGGGGTGCGGTAGCGCTGTACCTCCAAATTCTAAGTGTTACGACATCTAGTAAACTTCTTTACGGCAAGCGACATCCATGGCGACGCAAGTAATCCGACACCGTAGGGTCTAGTTTTATCAGTGAGGGTAGGGTCTGAACGTCGGGGAAGCACTGGAAGAGGCTACCAAAAGTTTGTTAGTTAAAGCTTTTTCAGAGGATGAATAATTACTTTTCTTGAGCATGCATCCATTTGAAGACAATATCTGGTGAGTTCGTTTAGGTCTTTGAATCTGTCATTATGCTGAGAAATAGCTAAACCATTTTTTATTGATAGTATTTTGAGTTTCGTGTAAACACGCGAAAACACGCTGGTATAATTAAACAATGACAGTAATACATATGTAGTCGCTTCGTTCCGTTGCTACCATAATAAAACTATCTTGTGTCTACAGCTGCTGTTTCTCGCTGCAATTACTAATATTGAATATAAACAAAAGACGCAATTTATGCTGTAGTTGCCAGTGTCTGAATAAATAACACGGTACTCTGCGCATAGGTAGCATCGATGGCGAGTTGGTATTTCATTTTTTGCTACTAAAAGTTTGTTAGTAAAAAGCTATCTGAGAGGATGAATCATTACTTTTCTTTGGCATGGATCCATTTGGAGACATATCGGGGTGAGTTCGTTTAGTCTTTAAATCCGTCATTATGTTGAGAGAAATCGTACTCTCAATTTAATCTCTAAATTGACTGTAAGCTAGGGTAGGGTTGTAACTAGGTAGTGTTTCGTAGGTGACTTAATTAGTCTTAACTATTGCTTGTATTTTTGCATAGACTGCGTTGTTGCTGTTCTTGTTTGTGTTGGTGTTAATCAGTTTAACCTACACGGTCCAAGTTGAACTATGCGGTTGTTCCCTGCACTTAGAACGGTAGGCTACTGCCCTCTAGGGTTTTCGACACACTTGTTCCTGGTTATGGTTATACATTTTGTTGTAGCCTAGGTCGCTCTGGATAAGAGCGTCTGCCAAATGCCTGTAATGTAATGTAATGCAATATTCCGTAGCAACAAGATAAACCCGACATTAGCCCTAAAATATGCCAATACAGCAGTGAAAACGCTGCTCCATGAATAACGAAATAAGCTAGACTAACTTTTAAAAAAAATTATACCATGTCATTCTACAGTCAATATCTGGGACTAAAACATTGAATAAATATACAATCTTACCATTGGTTTTACGCGTAGAGATGTCCCTTCTGCGAATGAGTGGTCATATATTGTCTTGGACAATCCGTTTGCGAAATATATGCGCATCTGTCACGCCTGGGTCGGCTATCTTCAATAATAGCTGTGCGTAATACCACACCTGTTGCTTACGGCGTTGTCGCCCTTTTTAGTACAATTTGGCATGATTGACAATTCATTTATTCAGTAGGTGAGAGTATAAGCTTTCTAACGATGTATAACATGTCTGATTTTGCTTTTGGAATAGCGTTTTATAGGTCAGCGTAACCAAATTTTTTCTTATCTGCCAATGTCTAAATAAATAAAACGGTAGGCTACTTTGAGCGCAGCACACATATCGCGAGTTGATATTACGTCTTTTTTTCCGTTTTTTCTCATGTCGTATTTATTATTTGAAATGTGCATTCATGTGTTATTATTCTATCTGTCTCTGTGGCGCTCTGAAATGTGCATTCTCTGCTAAGCTGAGCAATGGATTGGAATATGTTTCTGACGTAGTGTTGCACCGTATACCAAAACTTCAGCACTTTCTCGGTACTTAAAAAAAAAAAAAAAAGAAAAAAAAGAAAACGGTTCGGTATTAGAATATTCCGACGTTCGGTAGTTTTGAGTCAAATGTAAAAGCAAGGGAAAATTGTCTCCCGCATTACTGATTGAGAGGATGAAAAGTGTAATTTGTCAGAATCTTCGCTGTAAGGCAGTAGCAACTATGGTTGCCAAGTGAGGTGACTTGCGCTTGTGCACTCAGCTTCTTGATACAGCGCAAGCTTTCACTCAGTTCACGTGAGTAGCAATAGGTGTTCCAATTTGCAAATATTTATTATAGATAGATGCTGGTTTTGTTATTTAAATATGCAGTTTAAACCTATTTAAAGGGTGAAAAACCTGTTTTAAAGATTATTTAGTTTACAAACTGTTTAATTTTTGAAATATATTTGATATATTTCTCTGTTGTTTAGTGTTGTAACACTATAGGCCTATGCTTATTGATATGTTGAACAGGCTTCAACTCAAAGGTTGTTAATAAACCAGGTTTTTAATAATCCGTGAATTCGAAAATGAGGTCAACCCTTGTGGACATTGAGTTTCTGATCTATTAAGGTAATTTCAGTATCGTTAGGTACCGAGTATTGAATCAGTATCGTTTCAGTATTAATTATTGTGATACTAAACTTGGTATCGGTATCAAAGTCAAAATTTTGGTATGGTGACAAACACTAGTGTGATGCCTTTTTTGTTACAGCATGGAAGCGCTGCAGCTGTACAAACACGCCAGGCCATATGTGCATTACGACATGCCATCTAAGTGTTACGACATAGTAAAGGCCTTCACGGGAAGCGGCCAGGACACATCCCTGGCGATGCAACTAAGTCATCCGACAGCGTCTCTTAGCACAAAATTGGCCATAAGTCATCAATATTTTATACAATCATCATGATATTCAGGAGATATGTTGGATGAAGGCATATGATCATGAGGAGGAAAAAAGCCATTTTAAAAATCGCTCCGTAGGGGGCGCGATGGTGCCAATGCTTGGACCCCTCCAATGCCGCTTGCGGCTTTATTATTATTATTATTTTTCTCCGCTAAAAGTGTCTGAGGCTCAGCAACCATAAGTCCTAGAGCAACCAAATTTGGCAGGTGGGTTCCTATGGCCCCCCACTACTCAGGCACTAAAAATCACCTATGTCGGCCATATGGCGGCGCTATAACAAAGGGTTAGGCGTAAAAGGCCATAACTCCCACACCATGAGTTAGATCAACACAAAACTTCATCGACATATGCATCTGAACGTGCTCTATCACTTTGCCATTGGCACCACCTATGTCCGCCATATTGTTTGCCCGCCATTTACACTTTTTCGTTGGGGCGTGGCAGTTTTCTCCACTAAAATGTCTGAGGCTCAGCAAACCATAAGTTGTAGACCAACCAACTTTGGTAGGTGGGTTCCTATGGCCCCCACTACTCAGCCACGAAAAAATCACCTATGTTGGCCAGATGGTGGCGCTATAACAAAGGATCACTCTTTTAAAGGCTATAACTGCCACACCATAAGTCCGATCAACACAAAACTTCATCGACCGATGCATCTGAATGTGCTCTACAACTTTGCTTTTGGGACCACCTATGTCCGCCATATGGTTTGCCCGCCATTTGGACTTTTTATTAGGTGGGGTGCGGAAAAGCTGGAGCTCCAAATCTAAACGGTTACGACATCGAGTAAACTTCTTTACGGCAAGCGACATCCATGGCGACGCAAGTAATCCGACACCGTAGGGTCTAGTTTTTATCAGTGAGGGGACGGTCTGAACGTCGGGGAAGCAGTGGAAGACAGTATCGGGTGAGTTCGTTTCGTCTTTGAATCTGTCATTATGCTGAGAAATAGCTAAACCATTTTATTGATAGGTTCTGAGTTTCTGTGCAAACGCGCGAAAACACGCTGGTATAATGAAACAATGACGGTAGCCTAATACATATATAGTCACCCGCTTCGTTCCATTGCTACCATAAGATAACAGACTATCTTGTGTCTACAGCTGCAGTTTCTCGCTGCATTTTCTAACATTGAATATTCACAAAAGACGCAATTTATGCTGTACTCTGCCAATGTCTGAATAAATAATACGGTACTCTGCGCGTAGGTAGCATGGATGGCGAGTTGGTCTTTCATGTTTTGCTATTAAAAGTTTGTTAGTAAAAGCTTTGAGAAGATGAATCATTACTTTTCTTTGGCATGGATCCATTTGAAGACAATATCGGGTGAGTTCGTTTAGTGTTTAAATCCGTCATTATGCTGAGAGAAATCGTATTCTCAATTTCATCTCTAAATTGACTGTAAGCTTAGGGTTGTAACTAAGTAGTTGTTTCGTAGGTGATTTAACTCGTCTTAACTATTGCTTGTATTTTTGCATAGACTGCATTGTTGCTGTCCTTGTTTGTGTTAGTGTTAATCAGTTTAAACCTACAGGATCCAAGTTGAACTATGCGGTTGTTCCATGCACTTGGAACGGTAGGCTACTGCCCTCTAGGGTTTTCGACACACTTGTTCCTGGTTATGGTTAAACACTTTGTTGTACGTCGCTCTGGATAGGAGCGTCTGCCAAATGCCTGAAATGTAATGTAATGCAATATTCAGTAGCAACAAGATAAACCCGACATTAGCCCTAAAATATGCCAATACAGCGGGAATGTGTGGTGAAAACGCTGCTCACTGAATTACGAAATAAACGAGACAATTTTTTATTTTTTAAATTATACCATGTCGTTCTACAGTCAATATCTGGGACTAAACATTGAATAAATATACAATCTTACCATTGGTTTTACGCGTAGAGATGTCCCTTTAGCGAATGAGTGGTCATATATTGTCTTGGACAATCTGTTTGCGAAATATACGTGCATGTGTGACTCCTGGGTCGGCTATCTTCAATAATAGCTGTGCGTAATACCACACCTGTTGCTTACGGCGTTGTCGCCCTTTTTAGTACAATTTGGCTTGATTGACAATTCATTTATTCCGTAGGTGAGAGTATAAGCTTTCTAACGATGTATAACATGTCTGATTTTGCTTTTGGAATAGCGTTTTGTAGGTCAGCGTAACCAAAATGTTTCTTATCTGCCAATGTGTAAATGAATAAAACGGTAGGCTACTTTGCGCGCAGCACGCAGATCTCGAGTTGATATTAGGCTACGTCTTTTTTTCCGTTTTTTCTCAATGTCGTATTATTATTTGAAATGTGCATTCATGTGTTATTATTCTATCTGTCTCTGTGGCGCTCTGAAATGTGCATTCTCTGCTAAGCTGAGCAATGGATTGGAATATGTTTCTGACGTAGTGTTGCACGGTATGCCAAAACTTCAGCACTTTCTCGGTACTTAAAAAAAAAAAAAAAAAAAAAAAAAACGGTTCGGTATTAGAATATTCCGACGTTCGGTAGTTTTGAGTCAAATGTAAAAGCAAGGGAAAATTGTCTCCCGCATTACTGATTGAGAGGATGAAAAGTGTAATTTGTCAGAATCTTCACTGTAAGGGCAGTAGCAACTATGGTTGCCAAGTGAGGTGACTTGCGCTTGTGCACTCAGCTTCTTGATACAGCGCAAGCTTTCACGCAGTTCACGTCAGTAGCAATAGGTGTTCCAATTTGCCAATATTTTATTATAGATAGATGCTGTATTGTTATTTAAATATGCAGTTTTTAAATCTTTTTTAAAGGTGAAAAACCTGTTTTAAAGATTATTTAGTTTACAACTGTTTAATTTTTTAAATATATTTGATATATTTTTCTGTTGTTTAGTGTTGTAACACTATAGGCCTATGCTTATTGATATGTTGAACAGGCTTCAACTCAAAGGTTGTTAATAAACCAGGTTTTTAATAATCCGTGAATTCGAAAATGAGGTCAACCCTTGTGGACATTGAGTTTCTGATCTATTAAGGTAATTTCAGTATCATTAGGTACCGAGTATTGAGTCAGTATCGTTTCAGTATTAATTATTGGATACTAAACTTGGTATCGGTATCAAAGTCAAAATTTTGGTACCGTGACAACAGTAGTGTGATGCCTTTTTTTGTTACAGCATGGAAGCGCTGCAGCTGTACAAACACGCCAGGCCATATGTGCGTTACGACATGCCATCTAAGTGTTACGACATAGTAAAGGCCTTCACGGGAAGCGGCCAGGACACATCCATGGCGATGCAACTAAGTCATCCGACAGCGTCTCTTAGCACAAAATTGGCCATAAGTCATCAATATTTTATACAATCATCATGATATTCAGGAGATATGTTGGATGAAGGCAGATGCTCATGAGGAAAAAGCCATTTTAAAATCGCTCCGTAGGGGGCGCGATGCTGCCAATGCTTGGACCCCTCCCAACGCCGCTTGCGGCTTTAATTATTCTTATTATTTTTCTCCGCTAAAAGTGTCTGAGGCTCAGCAACCATAAGTCCTAGAGCAACCAAATTTGGCAGGTGGGTTCCTATGGCCCCCCACTACTCAGGCACTAAAAATCACCTATGTCGGCCAGATGGTGGCGCTATAACAAAGGGTTTTGCGTTTAAGGCCATACCTCCAACACCATAAGTTAGATCAACACAAAACTTCATCGACTTGTGCAGCTGAACGTGCTCTACAACTTCGCCATTGGCACCACCTCTGTCCGCCATATTGTTTGCCCGCCATTTTGACTTTTTAGTTGGGGCGTGGAAGTTTTCTCCACTAAAATGTCTGAGGCTCAGCAACCATAAGTTGTAGACCAACCAAATTTGGTAGGTGGGTTCCTATGGCCCCCCACTACTCAGGAACTAAAAATCACCTATGTTGGCCAGATAGTGGCGCTATAACAAAGGGTCATATTTTAAAAGGCCATAACTCCCACACCGTAAGTCAGATCAACACAAAACTTCATCGTCTGCTGCATATAAATGTGCTCTACAACTTTGCTATTGGGACCACCTATGTCCGCCATATTGTTTGCCCGCCATTTGGACTTTTTTATTAGGTGGGGTGCGGAAGAGCTGTTGCTGCAAATTCTAAGTGTTACGACATCGAGTAAACTTCTTTACGGCAAGCGACATCCATGGCGACGCAAGTAATCCGACACTGTAGGGTCTAGTTTTTATCAGTGAGGGGAAGGTCTGAACGTCGGAGAAGTAATAGAACACAGTGCCAGCCAGAGTGCATGCTAGGCTAAGTTTGTTAGTAAAAGCTTTTTGAGAGGATGAATAATTACTTTTCTTTGGCATGGATCCATTTGAAGACAGTATCGGGTGAGTTCATTCAGTCTTTAAATTTGTCATTATGGTGAGAAATAGCTAAACCATTTTATTGGTAGGTTTTGAGTTTCTGTACAAACGCGCGAAAACACGCTGGTATAATAAAACAATGATGGCAATACATGTATAGTCCGCTTCGTTCCGTTGCTACCATAACATAAACTATCTTGTGTCTACAGCTGCAGTTTCTCGCTGCAATTTCTAATATTGAATTTAAACAAAAGACGCAATTTATGCTGTACTCTGCCAATGTCTGAATAAATAATACGGTACTCTGCGCGTAGGTAGCATGGATGGCGAGTTGGTCTTTCATGTTTTGCTATTAAAAGTTTGTTAGTAAAAGCTTTGAGAAAATGAATCATTACTTTTCTTTGGCATGGATCCATTTGAAGACAATATCGGGTGAGTTCGTTTAGTGTTTAAATCCGTTATTATGCTGAGAGAAATCGTATTCTCAATTTAATCTCTAAATTGACTGTAAGCTTAGGGTTGTAACTAAGTAGTTGTTTCGTAGATGATTTAACTCGTCTTAACTATTGCTTGTATTTCTGCATAGACTGCATTGTTGCTCTTCTTGTTTGTGTTAGTGTTAATCAGTTTAACCTACAGGATCCAAGTTGAACTATGCGGTTGTTCCCTGCACTTGTAACGGTAGGCTACTGCCAAGGCATACTACCTATCTGACATCGTTTTCTGACGCACAGCAGAAGCAGATAGGACTTTGTCATTGATTTTCTGTCTCTATACTACTAAACACAGATAAAATGTCATGTTGCTATGTAAGTATTACTGCTCAAAATACTGTTTTCGGTTACATACGTTATTTTTGAAATTGAGTGTCTTTAAATAGGTTAGTGGTATTATATAATGTGGATATTTCACACTGCAATGTAAGCGTTAGTGTAATAGTTTTTGTGACCCATGGAACAGTGATGACAGTCGAGAGTAAACTTCTTTACGGCAAGCGACATCCATGTCGACGCAAGCAATCCGACACCGTAGGGTCTAGTTTTTTATCAGTGAGGGGAGGGTCTGAACGTCGGGGAGGCAATAGAAGACAGTACCAGCCAGAATGCATGCTAGGTTACCAAAGGTTTTTTCAGTAAAAGCTTTTTGAGAGGATGAATAATTACTTTTCTTGAGCCTGGATCCATTTGAGACTGTATCGGGTGAGTTCGTTTAGTCTTTGGATCTGTCATTATGCTGAGACATAGCTAAACCATTTTATTGATAGTATTTGAGTTTCTGTGCAAACGCGCGAAAACACGCTAGTATAATAAAACAATGACGGTAATACATATATAGTCCGCTTCGTTCCGTTGCTACCATTACATAACAGACTATCTTGTGTCTACAGCTGCAGTTTCTCGCTGCAATTACTAATATTGAATATAAACAAACGACGCGATTCATGCTGTACTCTGTCAATGTCTAAATAAATAATATGGTACTCTGAGCGTAGGAAGCAGTTAACATGGATGGCGAGTTGATATTTCGTTTTTTGTTACTAAAAGTTGGTTCGTAAAAGCTTCTTGACAGGATGAATCATTACTTTTCTTACCATTGGTTTTACGCGTAGAGATGTCCCTTTTGCGAATGAGTGGTCATATATTGTCTTGGACAATCCGTTTGCGAAATATACGCGCATCTGTCACGCCTGGGTCTGCTATCTTCAATAATAGCTGTGCGTAATACCACACCTGTTGCTTACGGCGTTGTCGCCTTTTTAGTGCAATTTGGCTTGATTGACAATTCATTTATTCAGTAGGTGAGAGTATAAGCTTTCTAACGATGTATAACATGTCTGATTTTGCTTTTGGAATAGCGTTTTATAGGTCAGCGTAACAAAAAAGTTTTCTTATCTGCCAATGTCTAAATAAATAAAACGGTAGGCTACTTTGGGCGCAGCACGCATTCGCGAGTTGATATTACGTCTTTTATTTCCGTTTTTTCTCAATGTCGTATTTATTATTTGAAATGCGTATTTATGCGTTATTATTCTGTCTGTCTCTGTGGCGCTCTGAAATGTCCATTCTCTGCTAAGCTGAGCAATGGATTGGAATATGTGTCTGACGTAGTGTGGCACGGTATACCAAAACTTCAGCACTTTCTCGGTACTTAAAAAAAAAAAAAAAAAAAAAAAAAAAAACGGTTCGGTATTAGAATATTCCGACGTTCGGTAGTTTTGAGTCAAATGTAAAGCCAGGGAAAATTCTCTCCCGCATTACTGATTTAGAGGATGAAAGTGTAATTTGTCAGAATCTTCGCTAGAAAGCAGTAGCAACTAAGGTTGCCAAGTGAGGTGACTTGCGCTTGTGTACTCAGCTCCTTGATACAGCGCAAGCTTTGACTCAGTTCACTTCAGTAGCAATAGGTGTTCCAATTTGGAAATATTTTATTATAGATAGATGCTGTATTGTTATTAAAATATGCTGTTTTTTAAATCTATTTAAAGGTGAAAGACCTGTTTTAAAGATTATTTACTTTACAACTGTTTAATTTTGAAATATATTTAACATATTTTTCTATTGTTCAGTGTTGTAACACTATAGGCCTATGCATATTAATATGTTGAAGAGGCTTCAACTTTAAGGTTGTTAATGAACCAGGTTGTTAATAAACCATGAATTCGAAAATGAGGTCAACCCTTGTGGACATTACATTTCTCATCTATTAAGGTAATTTCAGTATGTTAGGTACCGAGTATCGAATTAGCATCGTTTAAGTTTCAAGTATCATTTCAGTATTGAGTATCGTAATACTAAACCTGCTATCAGTATCAAAGTCAAAATTTTGGTATTGTGACAACACTAGTGTGGCGCCTTTTTTAGTTGCAGTGCAGAAACACTGCAGCTGTGCATACACGCCGGACCATCTAAGTGTTACGACATGCCATCTAAGTGTTACAACATAGTAAAGGCCTTCACGGGAAGCGGCCAGGACATATCCATGGCGACGTAACTAAGTCATCCAACAGCGTCTCTTAGCACAAAATTGGCCATAAGTCATCAATATTTTATACGATCATCATGATATTCAGTAGATATGTTGGGTGAAGGTGTATGATCATGAGGACAAAGCCATTTTAAAATCGCTCCATAGGGGGCGCAATGTTCTCAATGCTTGGACCCCTCCCAACGCCGCTTGCGGCTTTAATTATTATTAGGGGTCCAAGCAGCGAAGCTGGTGGAACCCTATTGTATCTGTTAGGATTATTATTATTATTATTATTCTTATTATTATTTTTCTCCGCTAAAAGTGTCTGAGGCTCAGGAACCATAAGTCCTAGAGCAACCAAATTTGGCAGGTGGGTTCCTATGGCCCCCCACTACTCAGGCACTAAAAATCACCTATGTCGGCCAGATGGTGGCGCTATAACAAAGGGTTTTGCGTAAAAGGCCATAACTCCCACACCATAAGTTAGATCAACACAAAACTTCATCGGCCGATGCATCTGAAGGTGCTCTACAACTTTGCCATTGGCACCACCTATGTCCGCTATATTGTTTGCCCGCCATTTAGACTTTTTCGTTGGGGCGTGGCAGTTTTCTCCGCTAAAATGTCTGAGGCTCAGCAACCATAAGTTGTAGACCAACCAACTTTGGTAGGTGGGTTCCTATGGCTCCCCACTACTCAGCCACGAAAAAATCACCTATGTCGCCCAGATGGTGGCGCTATAACAAAGGATCATACATTTAAAGGCTATAACTGCCACACCATAAGTCCGATCAACACAAAACTTCATCGACCGATGCATCTGAATGTGCTCTACAACTTTGCTTTGGGACCACCTATGTCCGCCATATGGTTTGCCCGCCATTTGGACTTTGTTTTTTTATTAGGTGGGGTGCGGAAAAGCTGGAGCTCCAAATTCTAAGTGTTACGACATCGAGTAAACTTCTTTACGGCAAGCGACATCCATGGCGACGCAAGTAATCCGACACCGTAAGGTTAGTTTTTTATCAGTGAGGGGACGGTCTTGGGGCACTTGGAACGGTAGGATACTGCCCTCTAGAGTTTTCGAAACACTTGTTCCTGGTTATGGTTAGACACTTTGTTGTACGTCGCTCTGGATATGAGCGTCTGCCAAATGCCTGTAATGTAATGTAGGCTAATATTCCGTAACAACAAGATAAACCCGACATTTGCCCTAAAATATGCCAATACAGCAGTGGAAACGCTGCTTACTGAATAACAAAATAAACGAGACAAAGTTTTTTTTAATTATACCATCTCATATTACAGTCAATATCTGGGACTAAACATTGAATAAATATACAATCTTACCATTGGTTTTACGCGTAGAGATGTCCCCTTTTGCGACTGAGTTGTCATACATTGTCTTGGACAATCCGTTTGTGATTCCTGTTGCTTACGGCGTTGTCGCCGTTTTTAGAACAATTTGGCTTGATTGACAGTTCATTATTCAGTAGATGAGAGTATAAGCTTTCTAACGATGTATAACATGTCTGATTTTGCATTTGGAATAGCGTTTTATAGTTCAGCGTAATGGAATATTTTCTTATCGCATTCACTGTGGCGTAGCATTAAAGACGATGCACCTAACGAAACGTTGTCAACGATTTTCATAATTTCTTGGAGAGTACACATGTTGCTATGTAAGTATTACTGCTCAAAATATTTCGGTTATATACGTTATCTTTGAAATTGAGTGTCTTTAAATAGGTTAGTGGTATTATATAATGTGGATATTTAACACTGCAATGTAAGCGTCAGTGTAATAGTTTTTGTGGCCCATGGAACAGTGATGACGACAGTGTTGGAACGTTGCTAAAACGTGGTAGACGGTTGAAAATTATTTTCGTCCCATCCCCATCAGTCATTATGCTGAGAAATAGCTAAACCATTTTTATTGATAGTAATTGAGTTTCTCTGGAAACGCGCGAAAACACGCTGGTATAATAAAACAATGACGGTAAATATAGCCTACATATGTAGTCCGCTTCATTCCGTTGCTACCATAACATAACAGACTATCTTGTGTCTACAGCTGCAGTTTCTCGCTGCAATTACTAATATTGAATATAAACAAAAGACGCAATTTATGCTGTACTCTACCAATGTCTACATAAATAATACAGTACTCTGACCGCATGAAGCAGTTATCATGGATGGCGAGTTGATATTTCTTGCTACTACAAGTGTGTTAGTAAAAGCTTTGAGAGGATGAATCATTACTTTTCTTTGGCATGGATCCATTTGAAGACAATATCGGGTGAGTTCGTTTACTCTTTAAATCCGTCATTATGCTGAGAGAAATCGTATTCTCAATTTAATCTCCACATTGACTGTAAGCTTTGGGTTGTAACTAGTTAGCTGTTTCGTAGGTGACTTAGTTAATGCACTCGTCTTAACTATTGCTTGCATTTCTGCATAGACTGCGTTGTTGCTGTTCTTGTTTGTGTTAGTGTTAATCAGTTTAACCTACAGGGTCCAAGTTGAACTATGCGGTTGTTCCCGGCACTTGGAACGGTAGGCTACTGCCCTCTAGGGTTTTCGACACACTCGTTCCTGGTTATGGTTAAACACTTTGTTGTACGTCGCTCTGGATAGGAGCGTCTGCCAAATGCCTGTAATGTAATGTAATGTAATGCAATATTCCGTAGCAACAAGATAAACCCGACATTAGGCCTCAAATATGCCAATACAGCAGTGAAAACGCTGCTCACTTAATTACGAAATAAACGAGACAATTAAAAAAAAAAATTATACCATGTCATTCTACAGTCAATATCTGGGACTAAACATTGAATAAATATACAATCTTACCATTGGTTTTACGCGTAGAGATGTCCGTTTTGCGAATGAGTGGTTATATAATCCGTTTGCGAAATATACGCGCATCTGTGACGCCTGGGTCGGCTATCTTCAATAAGAGCTGTGCGTAATACCACACCTGTTGCTTACGGCGTTGTCGCCCTTTTTAGTGCAATTTGGCTTGATTGACAATTCATTTATTCTGTAGGTGAGAGTATAAGCTTTCTAACGATGTAGGTTTTGCTTTTGGAATAATGTTTCATAGGTCAGTGTAACCGAAAATTTTCTGATCTGGCAATGTCTAAATAAATAAAACGGTAGGCTGCTCTGCGCGTAGGTCGCGACTTGATATCTCATCTTTTGTTTCGTTTTTTCTCAGTGTCGTATTTATTATTTGAAATGTGTATTCATGTGTTATTATTCTATCTGTCTCTGAGGCGCTCTGAAATGTGCATTCTCTGCTAAGCTGAGCAATGGATTGGAATAGGTATGTGTCTGACGTAATGTTGCACGGTATACAGAAACTTCAGCACCTTTTCGGTACTTAAAAAAAAATAAAAATAAAAATAAACGGTTCGGTATTAGAATTTTCCGACGTTCCGTAGTTTTGCGTCAAATGTAAAAGCCAGGGAAATGTGTCTCCCGCATTACTGATCGAGAGGATGAAAAGTGTAATTTGTTAGAATCTTCGCTAGATGACAGTAGCAACTAAGGTTGGCAAGTGAGGTGACGCGCGCTTGTGCACTACTCGTTGGTACAGCGCAAGCTTGGACTCAGTTCACTTCAGTAGCAATAGCTGGTCTAATTTGTAAATATTTTATTATAGGAAGCTGCTGTATTGTTATTGAAATATACTGTTTTTAGATCTCTTAAAGTGAAAGACCTGTTTAAAGATAATTTACTTTACAACTGCTTAATTTTTGAAGTATATTCAATATAGTTTTCTATGGTTTTGTGTTGTAACACTATTGGCATATGCTTATTGATATGTTGAACAGGCTTCAACTTAAAGGTTGTTAATAAACCAGGTTTTTAATGCACCGTGAATTCGAAAATGAGGTCAACCCTTGTGGTCATTATGTTTCTGATCTATTAAGGTACTTTCTGTATTGTTAGGTACCGAGTATTGAATCAGTATCGTTTTCAGTATCAATTATTGTGATACTAAACCTGATATCGGTATCAAAGTCAAATTTTTGGTATCAAGACAACGCTAGTGTGATATCTTTCAGTTGCGGCATGGAAGCGCTGCAGCTGTACATACACGCCAGGCCATATAAGTTGTTACAACATAGTAAAGACCTTTACGGGAAGCGGCCAGGACACATCCATGGCGACGCAACTAAGTCATCCGACAGCGTCTCTTCGCACAAAATTGGCCATAACTCATCAACATTTCATACAATCATCATGATATTCAGTAGATATGTTGGGTGAAGGCATATGATCATGAGAAAAAAAACATTTGCAAATCGCTCCATAGGGGGCGCAATGGTGCCAATGCTTGGACCCCTCCCAACGCCGCTTGCGGCTTTAATTATTATTATTATTATTTTTCTCCGCTAAAAGTGTCTGAGGCTCATCAACCATAAGTCCTAGAGCAACCAAATTTGGCAGGTGGGTTCCTATGGCCCCCCACTACTCAGGCACTAAAAATCACCTATGTCGGCCAGATGGTGGCGCTATAACAAAGGGTTAGGCGTAAAAGGCCATAACTCTCACACCATAAGTTAGATCAACACAAAACTTCATCGACATATGCATCTGAACGTGCTCTATCACTTTGCCATTGGCACCACCTATGGCCGCCATATTGTTTGCCTGCCCTTTTGACTTTTTAGTTGGGGCGTGGCAGTTTTCTCCACTAAAATGTCTGAGGCTCAGCAACCATAAGTTGTAGACCAACCAAATTTTGCAGGTGGGTTCCTATGGCCCCCCACTACTCGGGCACTAAAAATCATCTATGTCGGCCAGATGGTGGCGCTATAACAAAGGGTCATACTTTAAAAGCTCATAACTCCCACACCGTAAGTCAGATCAACACAAAACTTCATCGACCGATGCATCTGAATGTGCTCTACAACTTTGCTTTTGGGACCACCTATGTCCGCCATATGGTTTGCCCGCCAATTGGACTTTTTTATTAGGTGGGGTGCGGAAGAGCTGTTGCTGCAAATTCTAAGTGTTACGACATCGAGTAAACTTCTTTACGGCAAGCGACATCCATGGCGACGCAAGTAATCCGACACCGTAGGGTCAAGTTTTTATCAGTGAGGGGAAGCTCAGAACGTCGGGGAAGCAGTGGAAGACGGTGCCAGACATTATTTGAAGACAGTATCGGGTGACTTCGTTTAGTCTTTGAATCTGTCATTATGCTGAGAAATAGCTAAACCATTTTATTGAGAGGTTCTGAGTTTCTGTGCAAACGCGCGAAACACGCTGGTATAATGAAGCAATGACGGTAGCCTAATACATATATAGTCCGCTTCGTTCCGTTGCTACCATAAGATAACAGACTATCTTGTGTCTATAGCTGCAGTTTCTCAATGCAATTTCTAACATTGAATATTCACAAAAGACGCAATTTATACTGTACTCTGCCAATGTCTAAATAAATAATACGCTACGGTAAAGCTTTAAGAGGATGAATCATTATTTTCTTTGACATGGATCCATTTGAAGACAATAACGGGTGAGTTCGTTTACTTTTTAATCCGTCATTATGCTGAGAGAAATCGTATACTCTATTTAATCTCTAAATTTATTGTAAGGTTAGGGTTGTAACTAGTTAGCTGTTTCGTACGTGACTTAGTTAATGCACTCGTCTTAACTATTGCTTGTATTTTTGCATAGACTGCGTTGTTGCTGTTCTTGTTTGTGTTAGTGTTAACCAGTTTAACCTACAGGGTCCAAGTTGAACTATGCAGTTGTTCCATGCACTTGGAACGGTAGGGTACTGCCCTCTAGGGTTTTCGACACACTTGTTCCTGGTTATGGTTAAACATTTTGTTGTACGTCGCTCTGGATAAGAGCGTCTGCCAAATGCTATAATGTAATATAATATTCCGTAGCAACAACATAAAAGTTTTTTTTAATTATGCCATGTCATTCTACATTCAATATCTGGGACTAAACATTGAATAAATATACAATCTTACCACTGGTTTTTCGCGTAGAGTTGTCCCTTTGCGAATGAGTGGTCATATATTGTCCTGGACAATCCGTTTGAGAAATATAGCCTACGCGCATTTGTCACGCCTGGGCTATCTTCAAAAATAGCTGTGCGTAATACCACACCTGTTGCTTACGGCGTTGTCGCCCTTTGTAGTGCAATTTGGCTTGACTGACAATTAATTTATTCAGTAGGTGAGAGTGTAAGCTTCCTGACGATGTATAACATGTCTGTTTTTGCTTTTGGAATAGCGTTTTATAGGTCAGCGTAACCGAAAATTTTCTTATATGCCAGTCTCTACATGAATAAAACGGTAGGCTGCTCTGCGCGTAGGTCGCGACTTGATATCTCGTCTTTTGTTTCGTTTTTTTCTTAATGTCGCATTTATTATTTGAAATGTGTATTTATGTGTTATTATTCTATCTGTCTCTGTGGCGCTCTGAAATGTCCATTCTCTGCTAAGCTGAGCAATGGATTGGAATATGTGTCTGACGTAGTGTTGCACGGTATTCCAAAACTTCAGCACTTTCTCGGTACTTAAAAAAAAAAAAAATTAAATAAACGGTTCGCTATTAGAATATTCCGACGTTCGGTAGTTTTGAGTCAAATGTAAAAGCCAGGGAAAATTGTCTCCCGCATTACTGATTTAGAGGATGAAAAGTGCAATTTGTCAGAATCTTCGCTAGACGGGAGTAGCAACTAAGGTTGGCAAGTGAGGTGACCTGCGCTTGTGCATTCTACATGGTTGATACAGCGCAAGCTTACACTCAGTTGACTTCAGTAGCAATAGGTGTGTTCTAATTTGTAAATATTATATTATAGGAAGATGCTGTATTGTTATTGAAATATGCTGTTTTTAGATTTATTTAAAAGTGAAAGACCTGTTTAAAGATAATTTACTTTGCAATTGTTTAATTTTTGAAATATATTTCATATAGTTTTCCATGGTTTAGTGTTGTAACACTATAGGCCTATGCTTCATTGATATGTTGTGAACAGGCTTCAATTTAAAGGATGTTAATAAACCAGGCTTTTAATAAACCATGAATTCGAAAATGAGGTCAACCTTTGTGGACATTACGTTTCCGATCAATTAAGGTAATTTGAGTATCGTTAGGTACCGAGTATTGAATCAGTATTGTTTCAGTATCAATTATCATGATACTAAACCTGGCATCGTTATCAAATCAAAATTTTGCTATCGTGACAACACTAGTGTGACGCCTTTTTTAGTTGCGGCATGGAAGCGCTGCAGCTGTACACACACACCGGGCCATCTAAGTGTTACGACATGCCATCTAAGTGTTACAACATAGTAAAGACCTTTACGAGAAGCGGCCAGGACACATCCGATGCCAACGCAACTAAGTCATCGCCAGCATGTCTTAGCATAAATTTGGCCATAAGTCATCAATATTTACTACGTCAGACACATATTCCCATCCATTGTTCATCGTGATATTCAGTAGATATGTTGGGTGAAGGCATATGATTACGAGGAAAAAGCCATTTTAAAATCGCTCCATAGGGGGCGCGATGGTGCCAATGCTTGGACCCCTCCCAACGCCGCTTGCGGCTTTAATTAGGGGTCCAAGCAGCGAAGCTGGTGGAACCCTATTGTATCTGTTAGGATTATTATTAGGGGTCCAAGCAGCGAAGCTGGTGGAACCCTATTGTATTTGTTAGGATTATTATTCTTATTTTTCTCCGCTAAAAGTGTCTGAGGCTCAGCAACCATAAGTCCTAGAGCAACCAAATTTGGCAGGTGGGTTCCTATGGCCCCCCACTACTCAGGCACTAAAAATCACCTATGTCGGCCAAATGGTGGCGCTATAACAAAGGGTTAGGCGTAAAAGGCCATAACTCCCAAACCATAAGTTAGATCAACACAAAATTTCATCGACCTATGCCTCTGAAGGTGCTCTACAACTTTGCCATTGGCACCACCTATGTCCGCCATATTGTTTGCCCGCCATTTAGACTTTTTCATTGGGGCGTGGCAGTTTTTCTCCGCTAAAATGTCTGAGGCTTAGCAACCATAAGTTGTAGACCAACCAACTTTGGTAGGTGGGTTCCTATGGCCCCCCAGTACTCACGCACGAAAAATCTCCTATGTCGCCCAGATGGTGGCGCTATAACAAAGGATCACTCTTTTAAAGGCTATAACTGTCACACTATAAGTCCGATCAACACAAACTTCATCGACCGATGCATCTGAATGTGCTCTACAACTTTGCTTTTGGGACCACCTATGTCCGCCATATGGTTTGCCCGCCATTTGGACTTTTTTATTAGGTGGGGTGCGGAAAAGCTGGAGCTCCAAATTCTAAGTGTTACGACATCGAGTAACCTCCTTACGGCAAGCGACATCCATGGCGACGCAAGTAATCCGACACCGTAAGGTTAGTTTTTTATCAGTGAGGGGACGGTCTTGGGGCACTTGGAACGGTAGGATACTGCCCTCTAGGGTTTTCGAAACACTTGTTCCTGGTTATGGTTAGACACTTTGTTGTACGTCGCTCTGGATATGAGCGTCTGCCAAATGGCTGTAATGTAATGTAGGCTAATATTCCGTAACAACAAGATAAACCCGACATTTGCCCTAAAATATGCCAATACAGCAGTGGAAACGCTGCTTACTGAATAACGAAATAAACGAGGCAAAGTTTTTTTTAATTATACCATCTCATATTACAGTCAATATCTGTGACTAAACATTGAATAAATATACAATCTTACCATTGGTTTTACGCGTAGAGATGTCCCTTTTGCGACTGAGTGGTCATACATTGTCTTGGACAATCCGTTTGTGATTCCTGTTGCTTACGGCGTTGTCGCCGTTTTTAGAACAATTTGGCTTGATTGACAGTTCATTTATTCAGTAGATGAGAGTATAAGCTTTCTAACGATGTATAACAAATGTCTGATTTTGCATTTGGAATAGCGTTTTATAGTTCAGCGTAATGGAATATTTTCTTATCGCATTCACTGTGGCGTAGCATTAAAGACGATGCACCTAACGAAACGTTGTCAACGATTTTCATAATTTCTTGGAGAGTACTATTATTATTGAGGACTTCGGGGCATAGCTAAGCCATTTCTTTGCTGATAGACCTATCTGACATCGTTTTCTGACGCAAAACAGAAGCGGATAGGACTTTGTCATTGATTTTCTGTCTCTATACTACTAAACACAGATAAAATGTCATGTTGCTATGTAAGTATTACTGCTCAAAATATTTCGGTTATATACGTTATCTTTGAAATTGAGTGTCTTTAAATAGGTTAGTGGTATTATATAATGTGGATATTTAACACTGCAATGTAAGCGTCAGTATAATAGTTTTTGTGACCCATGGAACAGTGATGACGACAGTGTTGGAACGTTGCTAAAACGTGGTAGACGGTTGAAAATTATTTTCGTCCCATCCCCATCCGTCATTATGCTGAGAAATAGCTAAACCATTTGTATTGATAGTAATTGAGTTTCTCTGGAAACGCGCGAAAACACGCTGGTATAATAAAACAATGACGGTAAATATAGCCTACATATGTAGTCCGCTTCATTCCGTTGCTACCATAACATAACAGACTATCTTGTGTCTACAGCTGCAGTTTCTCGCTGCAATTACTAATATTGAATATAAACAAAAGACGCAATTTATGCTGTACTCTACCAATGTCTACATAAATAATACGGAACTCTGACCGTATGAAGCAGTTATCATGGATGGCGAGTTGATATTTCTTGCTACTACAAGTTTGTTAGTAAAAGCTTTGAGAGGATGAATCATTACTTTTCTTTGGCATGGATCCATTTGAAGACAATATCGGGTGAGTTCGTTTACTCTTTAAATCCGTCATTATGCTGAGAGAAATCGTATTCTCAATTTAATCTCCACATTGACTGTAAGCTTTGGGTTGTAACTAGTTAGCTGTTTCGTAGGTGACTTAGTTAATGCACTCGTCTTAACTATTGTTTGCATTTCTGCATAGACTGCGTTGTTGCTGTTCTTGTTTGTGTTAGTGTTAATCAGTTTAACCTACAGGGTCCAAGTTGAACTATGCGGTTGTTCCCTGCACTTGGAACGGTAGGCTACTGCCCTCTAGGGTTTTCGACACACTCGTTCCTGGTTATGGTTAAACACTTTGTTGTACGTCGCTCTGGATAGGAGTGTCTGCCAAATGGCTGTAATGTAATGTAATGCAATATTCCGTAGCAACAAGAGATAAACCCGACATTAGCCCTAAAATATGCCAATACAGCAGTGAAAACGCTGCTCACTTAATTACGAAATAAACGAGACAATTAAAAAAAAAAAAAATTATACCATGTCATTCTACAGTCAATATCTGGGACTAAACATTGAATAAATATACAATCTTACCATTGGTTTTACGCGTAGAGATGTCCCTTTTGCGAATGAGTGGTTATATATTGTCTTGGACAATCCGTTTGCGAAATATACGCGCATCTGTGACGCCTGGGTCGGCTATCTTCAATAAGAGCTGTGCGTAATACCATACCTGTTGCTTACGGCGTTGTCGCCCTTTTTAGTGCAATTTGGCTTGATTGACAATTCATTTATTCTGTAGGTGAGAGTATAAGCTTTCTAACGATGTAGGTTTTGCTTTTGGAATAATGTTTTATAGGTCAGTGTAACCGAAAATTTTCTGATCTGCCAATGTCTAAATAAATAAAACGGTAGGCTGCTCTGCGCGTAGGTCGCGACTTGATATCTCGTCTTTTGTTTCGTTTTTTCTCAGTGTCGTATTTATTATTTGAAATGTGTATTCATGTGTTATTATTCTATCTGTCTCTGAGGTGCTCTGAAATGTGCATTCTCTGCTAAGCTGAGCAATGGATTGGAATAGGTATGTGTCTGACGTAATGTTGCACGGTATACAGAAACTTCAGCACCTTTTCGGTACTTAAAAAAAATAAAAATAAAAATAAACGGTTCGGTATTAGAATTTTCCGACGTTCCGTAGTTTTTGCGTCAAATGTAAAAGCCAGGGAAATGTGTCTCCCGCATTACTGATCGAGAGGATGAAAAGTGTAATTTGTTAGAATCTTCGCTAGATGACAGTAGCAACTAAGGTTGGCAAGTGAGGTGACGCGCGCTTGTGCACTACTCGTTGGTAAAGCGCAAGCTTGGACTCAGTTCACTTCAGTAGCAATAGCTGGTCTAATTTGTAAATATTTTATTATAGGAAGCTGCTGTATTGTTATTGAAATATACTGTTTTTAGATCTCTTAAAGTGAAAGACCTGTTTAAAGATAATTTACTTTACAACTGCTTAATTTTTGAAGTATATTCAATATAGTTTTCTATGGTTTTGTGTTGTAACACTATTGGCATATGCTTATTGATATGTTGAACAGGCTTCAACTTAAAGGTTGTTAATAAACCAGGTTTTTAATGCACCGTGAATTCAAAAATGAGGTCAACCCTTGTGGTCATTATGTTTCTGATCTATTAAGGTACTTTCTGTATTGTTAGGTACCGAGTATTGAATCAGTATCGTTTCAGTATCAATTATTGTGATACTAAAACCTGATATCGGTATCAAAGTCAAATTTTTGGTATCAAGACAACGCTAGTGTGATATCTTTTTCAGTTGCGGCATGGAAGCGCTGCAGCCGTACATACACGCCAGGCCATATAAGTGTTACGACATGCCATCTAAGTGTTACAACATACGTCGCTCTGGATAGGAGCGTCTGCAAAATGCCTGTAATGTAATGTAATGCAATATTCAGTAGCAACAAGATAAACCCGACATTAGCCCTAAAATATGCCAATACAGCGGTGAAAACGCTGCTCACTGAATTACGAAATAAATGAGACAAATTTTTATTTTTTAAATTATACCATGTCGTTCTACAGTCAATATCTGGGACTAAACATTGAATAAATATACAATCTTACCATTGGTTTTACGCGTAGAGATGTCCCTTTGCGAATGAGTGGTCATATATTGTCTTGGACAATCTGTTTGCGAAATATACGCGCATCTGTGACTCCTGGGTCGGCTATCTTCAATAATAGCTGTGCGTAATACCACACCTGTTGCTTACGGCGTTGTCGCCCTTTTTAGTACAATTTGGCTTGATTGACAATTCATTTATTCCGTAGGTGAGAGTATAAGCTTTCTAACGATGTATAACATGTCTGATTTTGCTTTTGGAATAGCGTTTTGTAGGTCAGCGTAACCAAAATGTTTCTTATCTGCCAATGTGTAAATGAATTAAACGGTAGGCTACTTTGCGCGCAGCACGCAGATCTCGAGTTGATATTAGGCTACGTCTTTGTTTTTTTTTTTTCCGTTTTTTCTCAATGTCGTATTTATTATTTGAAATGTGCATTCATGTGTTATTATTCTATCTGTCTCTGTGGCGCTCTGAAATGTGCATTCTCTGCTAAGCTGAGCAATGGATTGGAATATGTTTCTGACGTAGTGTTGCACGGTATGCCAAAACTTAAGCACTTTCTCGGTACTTTAAAAAAATATATAATAAAATTTAAAAAAAACGGTTCGGTATTAGAATATTCCGACGTTCGGTAGTTTTGAGTCAAAATTAAAAACCAGGGAAAATTGTCTCCCGCATTACTGATTGAGAGGATGAAAAGTGTAATTTGTCAGAATCTTCGCTAGAAGGCAGTAGCAGCTAAGGTTGCCAAGTGAGGTGACTTGTGCTTGCACTCAGCTCCTTGATACAGCGCAAGCTTTGACTCAGTTCACTTCAGTAGCAATAGGTGTTCCAATTTGGAAATATTTCATTATATATAGATGCTGTATTGTTATTAAAAATATACTGTTTTTAAATCTATTTAAAGGTGAAAGACCTGTTGTAAATATTATTTAGTTTACAGCTGTTTAATTTTTGAAATATATTTAACATATTTTTCTATTGTTCAGTGTTGTAACACTATAGGCCTATGCATATTAATATGTTGAAGAGGCTTCAACTTAAAGGTTGTTAATGAACCAGGTTGTTAATAAACCATGAATTCGAAAATAAGGTCAACCCTTGTGGACATTACATTTCTCATCTATTAAGGTAATTTCAGTATCATTAGGTACCGAGTATTGAATTAACATCATTTAAGTTTCAAGTATCATTTCAGTATTGAGTATCGTAATACTAAACCTGGTATCACTATCAAAGTCAAAATTTTGGTCTCGTGACATTACTAGTGTGACGCCTTTTTTAGTTGCGGCACAGAAACACTGCAGCTGTGCATACACGCCGGACCATCTAAGTGTTACGACATGCCATCTAAGTGTTACGACATAGTAAAGGCCTTCACGGGAAGCGGCCAGGACATATCCATGGCGACGTAACTAAGTCATCCGACAGCGTCTCTTAGCACAAAATTGGCCATAAATCATCAATATTTTATACGATCATCATGATATTCAGTAGATATGTTGGGTGAAGGCATATGATCATGAGGACAAAGCCATTTTAAAATCGCTCCATAGGGGGCGCGATGGTGCCAATGCTTGGACCCCTCCCAACGCCGCTTGCGGCTTTAATTATTCTTATTATTATTTTTCTCCGCTAAAAGTGCCTGAGGCTCAGCAACCATAAGTCCTAGAGCAACCAAATTTGGCAGGTGGGTTCCTATGGCCCCCCACTACTCAGGCACTAAAAATCACCTATGTCGGCCAGATGGTGGCGCTATAACAAAGGGTTTTGCGTAAAAGGCCATAACTCCCATAACATGAGTTAGATCAACACAAAACTTCATCGACCTATGCATCTGAACGTGCTCTACAACTTTGCCATTGGCACCACCTATGTCCGCCATATTGTTTGGCCGCCATTTAGACTTTTTCGTTGGGGCGTGGCAGTTTTCAGTTTCTCCACTAAAATGTCTGAGGCTCAGCAACCATAAGTTGTAGACCAACCAACTTTGGTAGGTGGGTTCCTATGGCCCCCCACTAATCAGCCACGAAAAATCACCTATGTCGCCCAGATGGTGGCGCTATAACAAAGGATCATACATTTAAAGGCTATAACTGCCACACCATAAGTCCGATCAACACAAAACTTCATCGACCGATGCATCTGAATGTGCTCTACAACTTTGCTTTTGGGACCACCTATGTCCGCCATATGGTTTGCTCGCCATTTGGACTTTTTTATTAGGTGGGGTGCGGTAGCGCTGTACCTCCAAATTCTAAGTGTTACGACATCGAGTAAACTTCTTTACGGCAAGCGACATCCATGGCGACGCAAGTAATCCGACACCGTAGGGTCTAGTTTTTATCAGTGAGGGGACGGTCTGAACGTCGGGGAAGCAGTGGAAGACAGTGTCAGACATTATTTGAAGACAGTATCGGGTGAGTTCGTTTAGTCTTTGAATCTGTCATTATGCTGAGAAATAGCTAAACCATTTTATTGATAGGTTCTGAGTTTCTGTGCAAACGCGCGAAAACACGCTGGTATAATGAAACAATGACGGTAGCCTAATACATATATAGTCCGCTTCGTTCCGTTGCTACCATAAGATAACAGACTATCTTGTGTCTACAGCTGCAGTTCCTCACTGCAATTTCTAACATTGAATATTCACAAAAGACGCAATTTATACTGTACTCTGCCAATGTCTAAATAAATAATACGCTACGGTACAGCTTTAAGAGGATGAATCATTACTTTTCTTTGACATGGATCCATTTGAAGACAATAACGGGTTCGTTTTTTTAAATCCGTCATTATGCTGAGAGAAATCGTATTCTCAATTTAATCTCTAAATTTTTTCTAAGGTTAGGGTTGTAACTAGTTAGCTGTTTCGTAGGTGACTTAGTTAATGCACTCGTCTTAACTATTGCTTGTATTTTTGCATAGACTGCGTTGTTGCTGTTCTTGTTTGTGTTAGTGTTAACCAGTTTAACCTACAGGGTCCAAGTTGAACTATGCGGTTGTTCCATGCACTTGGAACGGTAGGCTACTGCCCTCTAGGGTTTTCGACACACTTGTTCCTGGTTATGGTTAAACATTTTGTTGTACGTCGCTCTGGATAAGAGCGTCTGCCAAATGCCTATAATGTAATATAATATTCCGTAGCAACAACATAAAAGTTTTTTTTAAATTATGCCATGTCATTCTACATTCAATATCTGGACTAAACATTGAATAAATATACAATCTTACCACTGGTTTTACGCGTAGAGTTGTCCCTTCTGCGAATGAGTGGTCATATATTGTCCTGGACAATCCGTTTGAGAAATATAGGCTACGCGCATTTGTCACGCCTGGGCTATCTTCAAAAATAGCTGTGCGTAATACCACACCTCTTGCTTACGGCGTTGTCGCCCTTTTTAGTGCAATTTGGCTTGACTGACAATTAATTTATTCAGTAGGTGAGAGTATAAGCTTTCTGACGATGTATAATATGTCTGTTTTTGCTTTTGGAATAGCGTTTTATATGTCAGCGTAACCGAAAATTTTCTTATATGCCAGTGTCTACATAAATAAAACGGTAGGCTGCTCTGCGCGTAGGTCGCGGCTTGATATCTCGTCTTTTGTTTCGTTTTTCTTAATGTCGCATTTATTACTTGAAATGTGTATTTATGTGTTATTATTCTATCTGTCTCTGTGGCGCTCTGAAATGTGCATTCTCTGCTAAGCTGAGCAATGGATTGGAATATGTGTCTGACGTAGTGTTGCACGGTATTCCAAAACTTCAGCACTTTCTCGGTACTTAAAAAAAATAAAAAATAAAATAAACGGTTCGCTATTAGAATATTCCGACGTTCGGTAGTTTTGAGTCAAATGTAAAAGCCAAGGAAAATTGTCTCCCGCATTACTGATTTAGAGGATGAAAAGTGTAATTTGTCAGAATCTTTGCTAGATGGCAGTAGCAACTAAGGTTGCCAAGTGAGGTGACTTGCGCTTGTGTACTCAGCCCTTTGATACAGCGCAAGCTTTGACTCAGTTCACTTCAGTAGCAATAGCTGTTCTAATTTGTAAATATTTCATTAAAGGAAGATGCTGTATTGTTATTGAAATATGCTGTTTTTTAGATATATTTTAAAGTGAAAGACCTGTATAAAGATAATTTACTTTACAATTGTTTAATTTTTGAAATATATTTAATATAGTTTTTCTATGGTTTAGTGTTGTAACACTATAGGCCTATGCTTATTGATATGCTGAACAGGCTTCAACTTAAAAGTTGTTAATAAACCAGGTTTTTATAAACCGTGAATTCGAAAATGAGGTCAACCCTTGTGGACATTACCTTTCTGATCAATTAAGGTAATTTCAGTATCGTTAGGTACCGAGTATTGAATCAGTATTGTTTCAGTATCAATTATCATGATACTAAACCTGGTATCGGTATCAAAGTCAAAATTTTGGTATCGTGAGAACACTAGTGTGACGCCTTTTTTAGTCACAGCATGGAAGCGCTGCAGCTGTACATACACGCTGGGCCATCTAAGTGTTACGACATGCCATCTAAGTGTTACGACATAGTAAATGCCTTCACGAGAAGCGGCCAGGACACATCCATGGCGACGCAACTAAGTCATCCGCCAGCGTCTCTTACCACAAAATTGGCCATAAGTCATCAATTTTTTTATACAATAATCATGATATTCAGTAGATATGTTGGGTAAAGGTGTATGATCATGAGGACAAAGCCGTTTTCAAATCGCTCCGTAGGGGGCGCGATGGTGCCAATGCTTGGACCCCTCCCAATGCCGCTTGCGGCTTTAATTAGGGGTCCAAGCAGCGAAGCTGGTGGAACCCTATTGTATCTGTTAGGATTATTATTATTCTTATTTTTTTCCGCTAAAAGTGTCTGAGGCTCAGCAACCATAAGTCCTAGAGCAACCAAATTTGGCAGGTGGGTTCCTATGGCCCCCCACTACTCAGGCACTAAAAATCACGTATGTCGGCCAGATGGTGGCGCTATAACAAAGGGTAATGCGTAAAAGGCCATAACTCCCACACCATAAGTTAGATCAACAAAAAACTTCATCGACCGATGCCTCTGAACGTGCTCTATCACTTTGCCATTGGCACTACCTATGTCTGCCATATTGTTTGCCCGCCATTTTAACTTTTTAGTTGGGGCGTGGCAGTTTTCTCCGCTAAAATGTCTGAGGCTCAGCAACCATAAGTTGTACACCAACCAAATTTGGGAGGTGGGTTCCTATGGCCCCCCACTACTCAGGCACTACAAATCACCTATGTCGGCCAGATGGTGGCGCTATAACAAAGGGTCATACTTTTAAAGGCCATAAATCCCACACCGTAAGTCAGATCAACACAAAACTTCATCGACCGATGCATCTGAATGTGCTCTACAACTTTGCTATTGGGACCACCTATGTCCGCCATATGGTTTGCCCGCCATTTTGACTTTTTTATTAGGTGGGGTGCGGAAGAGCTGTTGCTGCAAATTCTAAGTGTTACGACATCGAGTAAACTTCTTTACGGCAAGCGACATCCATGGCGACGCAAGTAATCCGACACTGTAGGGTCTAGTTTTTATCTGTGAGGGTAGGGTCTGAACGTCGGGGAAGCACTGGAAGAGGCTACCAAAAGTTTGTTAGTAAAAGCTTTTTCAGAGAATGAATAATTACTTTTCTTGAGCATGCATCCATTTGAAGACAATATCTGGTGAGTTCGTTTAGTCTTTGAATCTGTCATTATGCTGAGAAATAGCTAAACCATTTTATTGATAGTATTTGAGTTTCGTGTAAACGCGCGAAAACACGCTGGTATAATTAAACAATGACGGTAATACATATGTAGTCCGCTTCGTTCCGTTGCTACCATAATATAAACTATCTTGTGTCTACAGCTGCTGTTTCTCGCTGCAATTACTAATATTGAATATAAACAAAAGACGCAATTTATGCTGTAGTTGCCAGTGTCTGAATAAATAACACGGTACTCTGCGCGTAGGTAGCATCGATGGCGAGTTGTTATTTCATTTTTTGCTACTAAAAGTTTGTTAGTAAAAGCTATTTTGAGAGGATGAATCATTACTTTTCTTTGGCATGGATCCATTTGAAGACAATATCGGGTGAGTTCGTTTACTCTTTAAATCCGTCATTATGCTGAGAGAAATCGTATTCTCAATTTAATCTCTAAATTGACTAAGATTAGGGTTGTAACTAGTTAGCTGTTTCGTAGGTGACTTAGTTAATGCACTCGTCTTAACTATTGCTTGTATTTTTGCATAGACTGTTCTTGTTTGTTTTAGTGTTAATCAGTTTAACCTACAGGGTCCAAGTTGAACTTTGCAGTTGTTCCCTGCACTTGGAACGGTACTTCTCTCTAGAGTTTTCGACACACTTGTTCCTGGTTATGGTTATACACTTTGTTGTACGTCGCTCTGGATAAGAGCGTCTGCCAAATGCCTGTAATGTAATGTGAAATTCCGTAGCAACAAGATAAACCCGACAATAGCCCTAAAATATGCCAATACAGCAATGAACACGCTGAATAACGAAATAAACGAGACAACGTTTATTTAAATTATACCATGTAATTATAGAGTCAATATCTGGGACTAAGCATTTAATAAATATATAATCTTACCATTGGTTTTACGCGTAGAGATGTCCCTTTTGCGAGTGAGTGGTCATATATTGTCTTGGAAAATCCGTTTGTGAAATATATGCGCATATGTGACGCCTACCTTCGAAAATAGCTGTGCGTAATACCACACCTGTTGCTTAAAGCGTTGTCGCCCTTTTTAGTACAATTTGGCTTGATTGACAATTAATTTATTCAGTCGGTGAGAGTATAAGCTTTCTAACGATGTATAACATGTCTGATTTTGCTTTTGGAATAGCGTTTTATCGGTCAGCGTAACCAACATTTTTCTTATCTGCCAATGTCTAAATAAATAAAACGGTAGGCTACTTTGCGCACAGCACGCAGATCGCGAGTTGATATTACGTCTTTTTTCCGTTTTTTCTCAATGTCGTATTTATTATTTGAAATGTGCATTCGTGTGTTATTATTCTATCTGTCTCTGTGGCGCTCTGAAATGTGCATTCTCTGCTAAGCTGAGCAATGAATTGGAATATGTGTCTGACGTAGTGTTTCTCGGTATACCAAAACTATAGCACTTTCTCGGTACTTAAAAAAAAACAAACAAAAAAAAACGGTTCGGTATTAGAATATTCCGACGTTCGGTAGTTTTGAGTCAAATGTAAAAGCCAGGGAAAATTGTCTCCCGCATTACTGATTGAGAGGATGAAAAGTGTAATTTGTCAGAATCTTCGCTGTAAGGCAGTAGCAACTATGGTTGCCAAGTGAGGTGACTTGCGCTTGTGCACTCAGCTCCTTGATACAGCGCAAGCTTTCACCCAGTTCACGTCAGTAGCAATAGGTGTTCCAATTTGCAAATATTTTATTATAGATAGATGCTGTATTGTTATTAAAATATGCAGTTTTTAAATCTATTTAAAAGTGAAAAAACTGTTTTAAAGATTATTTAGTTTACAACTGTTTAATTTTTGAAATATATTTGATATATTTTTCTGTTGTTTAGTGTTGTAACACTATAGGCCTATGCTTATTGATATGTTGAACAGGCTTCAACTCAAAGGTTGTTAATAAACCAGGTTTTTTATAAACCGTGAATTTGAAAAAAGAGGTCAAACCCTTGTGGACATTACGTTTCTAATCTATTAAGGTTGAAATATATTTAATATAATTTCTATGGTTTAGCGTTTGTAACACTATAGGCCTATGCTTATTGATATGTTGAACAGGCTTCAAATCAAAGGTTGTTAATAAACCAGGTTTTTAATAATCCGTGAATTCGAAAATGAGGTCAACCCTTGTGGTCATTGAGTTTCTGATCTATTAAGGTAATTTCAGTATCGTTAGGTACCGAGTATTGAATCAGTATCGTTTCAGTATTAATTATTGTGATACTAAACTTGGTATCGGTATCAAAGTCAAAATTTTGGTATCGTGACAACACTAGTGTGATGCCTTTTTTTTGTTACAGCATGGAAGCGCTGCAGCTGTACAAACACGCCAGGCCATATGTGCGTTACGACATGCCATCTAAGTGTTACGACATCCCATCTAAGTGTTACGACATAGTAAAGGCTTTTCACGGGAAGCGGCCATGGCGATGCAACTAAGTCATCCGACAGCGTCTCTTAGCACAAAAATTGGCCATAAGTCATCAATATTTTATACAATCATCATGATATTCAGTAGATATGTTGGATGAAGGCATATGATCATGAGGAAAAAGCCATTTTACAATCGCTCCATAGGGGGCGCGATGGTGCCAATGCTTGGACCCCTCCCAACGCCGCTTGCGGCTTTAATTAGGGGTCCAAGCAGCGAAGCTGGTGGAACCCTATTGTTTTTGTTAGGATTATTATTAGGGGTCCAAGCAGCGAAGCTGGTGGAACCCTATTGTTTTTGTTAGGATTATTAGGGGTCCAAGCAGCGAAGCTGGTGGAACCCTATTGTTTTTGTTAGGATTATTATTATTATTATTATTATTATTATTATTATTATTATTATTCTTATTATTTTTCTCCGCTAAAAGTGTCTGAGGCTCAGCAACCATAAGTCGTAGAGCAACCAAATTTGGCAGGTGGGTTCCTATGGCCCCCCACTACTCAGGCACTAAAAATCACCTATGTCAGCCAGATGGTGGCGCTGTAACAAAGGGTTTTGCGTAAAAGGCCATAACTCCCACACCATAAGTTAGATCAACACAAAACTTCATCGACCTATGCATCTGAACGTGCTCTACAACTTTGCCATTGGCACCACCCATGTCCGCCATATTGTTTGCCCGCCATTTTAACTTTTACGTTGGGGCGTGGAAGCTTTCTCTGCTAAAATGTCTGAGGCTCAGCAACCATAAGTCCTAGAGCAACCAAATTTGGCAGATGGGTTCCTATGGCCCCCCACTACTCAGGCACTAAAAATTACCTATGTCGGCCAGATGGTGGGCGCTATAACAAAGGGTCATGCTTTAAAAGGTCATAACTCCCACACCGTAAGTCAGATCAACACAAAACTTCATAGACCGACGCATGTGAATGTGCTCTACAACTTTGCTATTGGGGCTACATATGTCCGCCATATTGTTTTCCTGCCATTTGGACTTTTTTATTAGGTGGGGTGCGGAAGAGCTGTGGCTCCAAATCTAAACGATTACGACATCTAGTAAACTTCTTTACGGCAAGCGACATCCATGGCGACGCAAGTAATCCGACACCGTAGGGTCTAGTTTTTATCAGTGAGGGGACGGTCTGAACGTCGGGGAAGCAGTGAAAGACAGTGCCAGACATCATTTGAAGACAGTATCGGGTGAGTTCGTTTAGTCTTTGAATCTGTCATTATGCTGAGAAATAGCTAAACCATTTTATTGATAGGTTCTGAGTTTCTGTGCAAACGCGCGAAAACACGCTGGTATAATGAAACAATGACGGTAGCCTAATACATATAGCCTATAGTCCGCTTCGTTCCGTTGCTACCATAAGATAACAGACTATCTTGTGTCTACAGCTGCAGTTTCTCACTGCAATTTCTAACATTGAATATTCACAAAAGATTGCAATTTATACTGTACTCTGCCAATGTCTAAATAAATAATACGCTACGGTAAAGCTTTAAGACGATGAATCATTACTTTTCTTTGGCATGGATCCATTTGAAGACAATAACGGGTGAGTTCGTTTACTTTTTAAATCCGTCATTATGCTGAGAGAAATCGTATTCTCAATTTAATCTCCACATTGACTGTAAGCTTTGGGTTGTAACTAGTTAGCTGTTTCGTAGGTGACTTAACTCGTCTTAACTATTGCTTGTATTTTTGCATAGATTGCGTTGTTGCTGTTCTTGTTTGTGTTAGTGTTAATCAGTTTAACCTACAGGGTCCAAGTTGAACTATGCGGTTGTTCCCTGCACTTAGAACGGTAGGCTACTGCCCTCTAGGGTTTTCGACACACTTATTCCTGGTTATGGTTATACATTTTTGTTGTAACCTACGTCGCTCTGGATAAGAGCGTCTGCCAAATGCCTGTAATGTAATGCAATATTCCGTAGCAACAAGATAAACCCGACGTTTGCCCTAAAATATGCCGATACAGCAGTGAAAACGATGCTCACTGAAGAACGAAATAAGCTAGACTAACTTAAAAAAAATTATACAATGCCATTCTACAGGCAATATCTGGGACTAAACATTGAATAAATATACAATCTTACCATTGGTTTTACGCGTACAGATGTCCCTTTTGCGAATGAGTGGTCATATATTGTCTTGGATAATCCGTTTGCGAAATATACGCGCATCTGTGACGCCAGGGTCGGCTATCTTCAATAATAGCTGTGCGTAATACCACACCTGTTGCTTACGGCGTCGTCGCCCTTTTTAGTACAATTTGGCTTGATTGACAATTCATTTATTCAGTAGGTGAGAGTATAAGCTTTCTAACGATGTATAACATGTCTGATTTTGCTTTTGGAATAGCGTTTTATAGGTCAGCGTAACCAAAATTTGTATTATCTGCCAATGTGTAAATAAATAAAACGGTAGGCTACTTTGCGCGCAGCACGCATTTCGCGAGTTGATATTACGTCTTTTTTCCGTTTTTTCTCAATGTCATATTTATTATTTGAAATGTGCATTCATGTGTTATTATTCTATCTGTCTCTGTGGCGCTCTGAAATGTGCATTCTCTGCTAAGCTGAGCAATGGATTGGAATATGTGTCTGACGTAGTGTTGCACGGTATACCAAAACTTCAGCACTTTCTCGGTACTTAAAAAAAAAAAAAAAAAAGAAACGGTTCGGTATTAGAATATTCCGACGTTCGGTAGTTTTGAGTCAAATGTAAAAGCCAGGGAAAATTCTCTCCCGCATTACTGATTTAGAGGATGAAAAGTGTAATTTGTCAGAATCTTCGCTAGAAGGCAGTAGCAACTAAGGTTGCCAAGTGAGGTGACTTGCGCTTGTGCACTCAGCTCCTTGATACAGCGCAAGCTTTGACTCAGTTCACTTCAGTAGCAATAGGTGTTCCAATTTGGAAATATTTTATTATAGATAGATGCTGTATTGTTATTAAAATATGCTGTTTTTAAATCTATTTAAAGGTGAAAGACCTGTTTTAAAGATTATTTAGTTTACAACTGTTTAATTTTTGAAATATATTTAACATATTTTTCTATTGTTCAGTGTTGTAACACTATAGGCCTATGCATAGTAATATGTTGAAGAGGCTTCAATTTAAAGGTCGTTAATGAACCAGGTTGTTAATAAACCATGAATTCGAAAATGAGGTCAACCCTTGTGGACATTACGTTTCTCATCTATTAAGGTAATTTCAGTATCGTTAGGTACCGAGTATGGAATTAGCATCGTTTAAGTTTCAAGTATCATTTCAGTATTGAGTATCGTAATACTAAACCTGGTATCAGTATCAAAGTCAAAATTTTGGTATCGTGACAACACTAGTGTGACGCCTTTTTTAGTTGCGGCGCAGAAACACTGCAGCTGTGCATACACGCCGGACCATCTAAGTGTTACGACATGCCATTTAAGTGTTACAACATAGTAAAGGCCTTTACGGGAAGCGGCCAGGACACATCCATGGCGACGTAACTAAGTCATCCGACAGCGTCTCTTAGCACAAAATTGGCCATAAGTCATCAATATTTCATACGATCATCATGATATTCAGTAGATATGTTGGGTCAAGGCATATGATTATGAGGACAAAGCCATTTTAAAATCGCTCCATAGGGGGCGCGATGGTGCCAATGCTTGGACCCCTCCCAACGCCGCTTGCGGCTTTAATTATTATTATTATTATTATTCTTATTATTTTTCTCCGCTAAAAGTGTCTGAGGCTCAGCAACCATAAGTCGTAGAGCAACCAAATTTGGCAGGTGGGTTCCTATGGCCCCCCACTACTCAGGCTCTAAAAATCACCTATGTCGGCCAGGTGGTGGCGCTATAACAAAGGGTTTTGCGTAAAAGGCCATAACTCCCACACCATAAGTTAGATCAACACAAAACTTCATCGACCTATGCATCTGAACGTGCTCTAACACTTTGCCTTTGGCACCACCCATGTCCGCCATATTGTTTGCCCGCCATTTTAACTTTTACATTGGGGCGTGGAAGCTTTCTCTGCTAAAATGTCTGAGGCTCAGCAACCATAAGTCCTAGAGCAACCAAATTTGGCAGGTGGGTTCCTATGGCCCCCCACTACTCGGGCACTAAAAATCACCTATGTCGGCCAGATGGTGGCGCTATAACAAAGGGTTTTGCCTAAAAGGTCATAACTCCCACACCACAAGTCAGATCAACACAAAACTTCATAGACCGACGCATGTGAATGTGCTCTACAACTTTGCTATTGGGGCTACATATCTCCGCCATATTGTTTGCCTGCCATTTGGACTTTTTTATTAGGTGGGGTGCGGAAGAGCTGTGGCTCCAAATCTAAACGATTACGACATCTAGTAAACTTCTTTACGGCAAGCGACATCCATGGCGACGCAAGTAATCCGACACAGTAGGGTCTAGTTTTTATCAGTGAGGGGACGGTCTGAACGTCGGGGAAGCAGTGGAAGACAGTGCCAGACATTATTTGAAGACAGTATCGGGTGAGTTCGTTTAGTCTTTGAATCTGTCATTATGCTGAGAAATAGCTAAACCATTTTATTGATACGTTCTGAGTTTCTGTGCAAACGCGCGAAAACACGCTGGTCCAATGAAACAATGACGGTAATGCATATAGTCCGCTTCGTGCCGTTGCTACCATAACATAACAAACTATCTTGTGTCTACAGCTGCAGTTTCTCGCTGCAATTTCTAATATTGAATATAAACAAAAGACGCAATTTATGCTGTAGTCTGCCAATGTCTAAATAAATAATACGGTCCATTTGAAGACAATATCGGGTGAGTTCGTTTAGTCTTTAATCCGTCATTATGCTGAGAGAAATTGTTTTCTCAATTTAATCTCTAAATTGACTGTAAGCTTAGGGTTGTAACTAGTTAGCTGTTTCGTTGGTGACTTAGTTAATGCACTCGTCTTAACTATTGCTTGTATTTTTGCATAGACTGCGTTGTTGCTGTTCTTGTTTTTGTGTTAGTGTTAATCAGTTTAACCTACAGGGTCCAAGTTGAACTAACGGTTGTTCCCTGCACTTGGAACGGCATTTCTCTCTAGGGTTTTCGACACACTTGTTCCTGGTTATGGTTATACACTTTGTTGTACGTCAGTCTGGATAAGAGCGTCTGCCAAATGCCTGTATTGTAATGGAATGGAATGTAATATTCCGTAGCAACAAGATAAACCCGATGTTAGCCCTAAAATATGCCAATATAGCAGTGAAAACGCTGCTCACTGAATAAGGAAATAAACGAGACAAAGTTTTTTTTAAATTATGCCATGTCATTTTACATTCAATATCTGGGACTAAACATCGAATAAATATACAATCTTACCACTGGTTTTACGCGTAGAGATGTCCCTTTTGCGAATGAGTGGTCATATATTGTCTTGGACAATCCGTTTGAGAAATATAGGCGCATATGTGATAACTGGGTCAGCTACCTTCAAAAATAGCTGTGCGTAATACCACACCTGTTGCTTACGGCGTTGTCGCGCTTTTTAGTGCAATTTGGCTTGATTGGCAATTCATTTATTCAGTAGGTGAGAGTATAAGCTTTCTAACGATGTATAACATGTCTGTTTTTGCTTTTGGAATAGCGTTTTATAGGTCAGCGTGACCGAAAATTTTCTTTTCTGCCAATGTCTACATAAATAAAACGGTAGGCTACTTTGCGCGCAGGTCGCGACTTGATATATCGCCTTTTTTTCGTTTTTTCTCAATGTCGTATTTATTATTTGAAATGTGCATTCATGTGTTATTATTCTATCTGTCTCTGTGGCGCTCTGAAATGTGCATTCTCTGCTAAGCTGAGCAATGGATTGGAATATGTTTCTGACGTAGTGTTGCACGGTATACCAAAACTTCAGCACTTTCTCGGTACTTAAAAAAAAAATTAAATAAAATAAACGGTTCGGTATTAGAATATTCCAACGTTCGGTAGTTTTGAGTAAAATGTAAAAGCCAGGTAAAATTGTCTCCCGCATTACTGATTTAGAGGGTGAAAAGTGTAATTTGTCAGAATCTTCGCTAGATGCCAGTAGCAACTAAGGTTGCCAAGTGAGGTGACTTGCGCTTGTGCACTCAGCTCCTTGATACAGGGCAAGCTTTGACTCAGTTCACTTCAGTAGCAATAGGTGTTCCAATTTGGAAATATTTTATAATAGATAGATGCTGTATTGTTATTACAATATGCTGTTTTTAAATCTATTTAAAGGTGAAAGACCTGTTTTAAAGATTATTTAGTTTACAACTGTTCAATTTTTGAAATAGATTTAATATATTTTTCTATTGTTCAGTGTTTGCAACACTACAGGCCTATGCATATTAATATGTTGAAGAGGCTTCAACTTAAAGGTTGTTAATGAACCAGGTTGTTGTTAAACCATGAATTCGAAAATGAGGTCAACCCTTGTGGACATTACGTTACTGATCTATTAAGGTAATTTCAGTATCGTTAGGTACCGAGTTTCGAATTAGCATCGTTTAAGTTTCAAGTATCATTTCAGTATTGAGTATCGTGATACTAAACCTGGTATCAGTATCAAAGTCAAAATTTTGGTATCGTGACAACACTAGTGTGACACCTTTTTTAGTTGCGGCGCAGAAACACTGCAGCTGTGCATACACGCCGGGCCATCTAAGTGTTACGACATGACATCTAAGTGTTACGACATACTAAAGGCCTTTACGCGAAGCGGCCAGGACACATCCATGGCGACGCAACTAAGTCATCCGACAGCGTCTCTTAGCACAAAATTGGCCATAAGTCATCAATATTTTATACAATCATCATGATATTCAGTAGATATGTTGGGTGAAGGCATATGATCATGAGGACAAAGCCATTTTAAAATCGCTCCATAGGGGGCGCGATGGTGCCAATGCTTGGACCCCTCCCAACGCCGCTTGCGGCTTTAATTATTATTATTTTTCTCCGCTAAAAGTGTCTGAGGCTCAGCAACCATAAGTCCTAGAGCAACCAAATTTGGCAGGTGGGTTCCTATGGCCCCCCACTACTCAGGCACTAAAAATCACCTATGTCGGCCATATGGTGGCGCTATAACAAAGGGTTAGGCGTAAAAGGCCATAACTCCCACAACATGAGTTAGATCAACACAAAACTTCATCGACATATGCATCTGAACGTGCCCTATCACTTTGCCATTGGCACCACCTATGTCCGCCATTTTGTTTGGCCGCCATTTAGACTTTTTCGTTGGGGCGTGGCAGTTTTCTCCACTAAAATGTCTGAGGCTCAGCAACCATAAGTTGTAGACCAACCAACTTTGGTAGGTGGGTTCCTATGGCCCCCCACTACTCAGCCACGAAAAATCACCTATGTTGGCCAGATGGTGGCGCTATAACAAAGGATCACTCTTTTAAAGGCTATAACTGCCACACCATAAGTCCGATCAACACAAAACTTCATCGAACGATGCATCTGAATGTGCTCTACAACTTTGCTTTTGGGACCACCTATGTCCGCCATATGGTTTGCCCGCCATTTGGACTTTTTTATTAGGTGGGGTGCGGAAAAGCTGGAGCTCCAAATCTAAACGTGTTACGACATCGAGTAAACTTCTTTACGGCAAGCGACATCCATGGCGACGCAAGTAATCCGACACCGTAGGGTCTAGTTTTTATCAGTGAGGGGACGGTCTGAACGTCGGGGAAGCAGTGGAAGGACAGTATCGGGTGAGTTCGTTTCGTCATTTGAATCTGTCATTATGCTGAGAAATAGCTAAACCATTTTATTGATAGGTTCTGAGTTTCTGTGCAAACGAGCGAAAACACGCTGGTATAATGAAACAATGACGGTAGCCTAATACATATATAGTCCGCTTCGTTCCATTGCTACCATAAGATAACAGACTATCTTGTGTCTACAGCTGCAGTTTCTCGCTGCAATTTCTAACATTGAATATTCACAAAAGACGCAATTTATGCTGTACTCTGCCAATGTCTGAATAAATAATACGGTACTCTGCGCGTAGGTAGCATGGATGGCGAGTTGGTCTTTCATTTTTTTGCTATTAAAAGTTGTTAGTAAAAGCTTTGAGAAGATGAATCATTACTTTTCTTTGCATGGATCCATTTGAAGACAATATCGGGTGAGTTCGTTTAGTGTTTAAATCCGTCATTATGCTGAGAGAAATCGTATTCTCAATTTAATCTCTAAATTGACTGTAAGCTTAGGGTTGTAACTAAGTAGTTGTTTCGTAGGTGATTTAACTCGTCTTAACTATTGCTTGTATTTTTGCATAGACTGCATTGTTGCTGTCCTTGTTTGTGTTAGTGTTAATCAGTTTAACCTACAGGATCCAAGTTGAACTATGCGGTTGTTCCATGCACTTGGAACGGTAGGCTACTGCCCTCTAGGGTTTTCGACACACTTGTTCCTGGTTATGGTTAAACACTTTGTTGTACGTCGCTCTGGATAGGAGCGTCTGCCAAATGCCGGAAATGTAATGTAATGCAATATTCAGTAGCAACAAGATAAACCCGACATTAGCCCTAAAATATGCCAATACAGCGGTGAAAACGCTGCTCACTGAATTACGAAATAAACGAGACAAATTTTTATTTTTTAAATTATACCATGTCGTTCTACAGTCAATATCTGGGACTAAACATTGAATAAATATACAATCTTACCATTGGTTTTACGCGTAGAGATGTCCCTTTGCGAATGAGTGGTCATATATTGTCTTGGACAATCTGTTTGCGAAATATACGCGCATCTGTGACTCCTGGGTCGGCTATCTTCAATAATAGCTGTGCGTAATACCACACCTGTTGCTTACGGCGTTGTCGCCCTTTTTAGTACAATTTGGCTTGATTGACAATTCATTTATTCCGTAGGTGAGAGTATAAGCTTTCTAACGATGTATAACATGTCTGATTTTTGCTTTTGGAATAGCGTTTTGTAGGTCAGCGTAACCAAAATGTTTCTTATCTGCCAATGTGTAAATGAATAAAACGGTAGGCTACTTTGCGCGCAGCACGCAGATCTCGAGTTGATATTAGGCTACGTCTTTTTTTCCGTTTTTTCTCAATGTCGTATTTATTATTTGAAATGTGCATTCATGTGTTATTATTCTATCTGTCTCTGTGGCGCTCTGAAATGTGCATTCTCTGCTAAGCTGAGCAATGGATTGGAATATGTTTCTGACGTAGTGTTGCACGGTATGCCAAAACTTCAGCACTTTCTCGGTACTTAAAAAAAAAACAAAAAAAAAAAACGGTTCGGTATTAGAATATTCCGACGTTCGGTAGTTTTGAGTCAAATGTAAAAGCAAGGGAAAATTGTCTCCCGCATTACTGATTGAGAGGATGAAAAGTGTAATTTGTCAGAATCTTCGCTGTAAGGCAGTAGTAGCAACTATGGTTGCCAAGTGAGGTGACTTGCGCTTGTGCACTCAGCTTCTTGATACAGCGCAAGCTTTCACGCAGTTCACGTCAGTAGCAATAGGTGTTCCAATTTGCCAATATTTTATTATAGATAGATGCTGTATTGTTATTTAAATATGCAGTTTTTAAATCTTTTTAAAGGTGAAAAACCTGTTTTAAAGATTATTTAGTTTACAACTGTTTAATTTTTGAAATATATTTGATATATTTCTCTGATGTTTAGTGTTGTAACACTATAGGCCTATGCTTATTGATATGTTGAACAGGCTTCAACTCAAAGGTTGTTAATAAACCAGGTTTTTAATAATCCGTGAAATCGAAAATGAGGTCAACCCTTGTGGACATTGAGTTTCTGATCTATTAAGGTAATTTCAGTATCATTAGGTACCGAGTATTGAGTCAGTATCGTTTCAGTATTAATTATTGTGATACTAAACTTGGTATCAGTATCAAAGTCAAAATTTTGGTACCGTGACAACAGTAGTGTGATGCCTTTTTTTGTTACAGCATGGAAGCGCTGCAGCTGTACAAACACGCCAGGCCATATGTGCGTTACGACATGCCATCTAAGTGTTACGACATAGTAAAGGCCTTCACGGGAAGCGGCCAGGACACATCCATGGCGATGCAACTAAGTCATCCGACAGCGTCTCTTAGCACAAAATTGGCCATAAGTCATCAATATTTTATACAATCATCATGATATTCAGGAGATATGTTGGATGAAGGCAGATGATCATGAGGAAAAAGCCATTTTAAAATCGCTCCGTAGGGGGCGCGATGGTGCCAATGCTTGGACCCCTCCCAACGCCGCTTGCGGCTTTAATTATTATTATTATTCTTATTTTTCTCCGATAAAAGTGTCTGTGGCTCAGCAACCATATGTCCTACAGCAACCAAATTTGGCAGGTGGGTTCCTATGGCCTCCCACTACTCAGGCTCTAAAAATCACCTATGTCGGCCAAATGGTGGCGCTATAACAGAGGGTTTTGCGTACAAGGCCATAACTCCCACAACATAAGTTATATCAACACAAAACTTCATCGACCTATGCCTCTGAACGTGCTCTACAACTTTGCCATTGGCACCACCTATGTCCGCCATATTGTTTGCCCGCCATTTAGGCTTTTTCGTTGGGGCGTGGCAGTTTTCTCCGCTAAAATGTCTGAGGCTCAGCAACCATAAGTTGTAGACCAACCAACTTTGGTAGGTGGGTTCCTATGGCCCCCCACTACTCACGCACGAAAAATCTCCTATGTCACCCAGATGGTGGCGCTATAACAAAGGATCACTCTTTTAAAGGCTATAACTGTCACACTATAAGTCCGATCAACACAAAACTTCATCGACCGATGCATCTGAATGTGCTCTACAACTTTGCTTTTGGGACCACCTATGTCCGCCATATGGTTTGCCCGCCATTTGGACTTTTTTATTAGGTGGGGTGCAGAAAAGCTGGAGCTCCAAATTCTAAGTGTTACGACATCGAGTAAACTTCTTTACGGCAAGCGACATCCATGGCGACGCAAGTAATCCGACACCGTAAGGTTCGTTTTTTATCAGTGAGGGGACGGTCTTGGGGCACTTGGAACGGTAGGATACTGCCCTCTAGGGTTTTCGACACACTTGTTCCTGGTTATGGTTATACACTTTGTTGTAAGTCGCTCTGGATATGAGCGTCTGCCAAATGCCTGTAATGTAATGTAGGCTAATAATCCGTAACAACAAGATAAACCCGACATTTGCCCTAAAATATGCCAATACAGCAGTGAAAACGCTGCTTACTGAATAACGAAATAAACGAGACAAAGTTTTTTTAAATTATACCATCTCATATTACAGTCAATATCTGGGACTAAACATTGAGTAAATATACAATCTTACCATTGGTTTTACGCGTAGAGATGTCCCTTTTGCGATTGAGTGGTCATATATTGTCTTGGACAATCCGTTTGTGATTCCTGTTGCTTACGGCGTTGTCGCCGTTTTTAGTACAATTTGGCTTGATTGACAGTTCATTTATTCAGTAGGTGAGAGTATAAGCTTCCTAACGATGTATAACATGTCTGATTTTGCCTTTGGAATACCGTTTTATTGTTCAGGGTAACGGCATTTTTCCTTATCGCATTCACTTGCGCATTCGCTGTGGCGTAGCATTAAAGACGATGCACCTAACGAAACGTTGTCAACGATTTTCATAATTTCTTGGAGAGTACTTTTATTATTGAGGACCTGGGGGCATAGCTAAGCCATTTCTTTGCTGATAGACCTATCTGACATCGTTTTCTGACGCAGAACAGAAGCGGATAGGACTTTGTCCTTGCTTTTCTGTCTCTATACTACTAAACACAGATAAAATGTCATATTGCTATGTAAGTATTACTGCTCAAAATATTTCGGTTACGTACGTTATTTTTTAAATTGAGTGTCTTTAAATAGGTTAGTGGTTTTATATAATGTGGATATTTCACACTGCAATGTAAGCGTTAGTGTAATAGTTTTTGTGACCCATGGAACAGTGATGACGAGAGTGTTGGAACGTTGCTAAAACGTGGTGGACGGTTGAAAATTATTTACGTCGCATCTCCATCCGTCATTATGCTGAGAAATAGCTAAACCATTTTTATTGATAGTAATTGAGTTTCTCTGCAAACGCGCGAAAGCACGCTGGTATAATAAAACAATGACGGTAAATATAGCCTATATATGTAGTCCGCTTCATTCCGTTGCTACCATAATATAACAAACTGTCTTGTGCCTACAGCTGCAGTTTCTCGCTACAATTACTAATATTGAATATAAACAAAAGACGCAATTTATGCTGTACTCTACCAATGGCTACATAAATAATACGGTACTCTGAGCGTATGAAGCAGTTATCATGGATGGCGAGTTGATATTTTTTGCTACTACAAGTTTGTTAGTAAAAGCTTTGAGAGGATGAATCATTACTTTTCTTTGGCATGGATCCATTTGAAGACAATATCGGGTGAGTTCGTTTACTCTTTAAATCCGTCATTATGCTGAGAGAAATCGTATTCTCAATTTAATCTCTAAATTTATTGTAAGGTTAGGGTTGTAACTAGTTAGCTGTTTCGTAGGTGACTTAGTTAATGCACTCGTCTTAACTATTGCTTGTATTTTTGCATAGACTGCATTGTTGCTGTTCTTGTTTGTGTTAGTGTTAACCAGTTTAACCTACAGGGTCCGAGTTGAACTATGCGGTTGTTCCCTGCACTTGCAACGGTAGGCTACTGCCCTCTAGGGTTTTCGACACACTTGTTCCTGGTTATGGTTATACACTTTGTTGTACGTCGCTCTGGATAAGAGCGTCTGCCAAATGCCTGTAATGTAATGTAATGTAATATTTCGTAGCAACAAGATAAACCCGACATTAGCCCTAAAATATGCCAATACAGCAGTGACAACGCTGCTCATCGAATAACGAAATAAACGAGACAATTTTTTTAAAATTATACCATGTCATTCTACAGTCAATATCTGGGACTAAACATTGAATAAATGTACACCCTTACCATTGGTTTTACGCGTAGAGATGTCCCTTTTGCGAATGAGTGGTCATATATTATCTTGGACAATCCGTTTGCTAAATATACGCGCATCTGTCACGCCTGGGTCGGCTATCTTCAATAATAACTGTGCCTAATACCACACCTGTTGCTTACAGCGTTGTCGCCCTTTTCAGTACAATTTGGCTTGATTGACAATTCATTTATTCAGTAGGTGAGAGTATAAGCTTTCTAACGATGTATAACATGTCTGATTTTGCTTTTGGAATAGCGCTTTATAGGTCAGCGTAACCAAATTTTTTTCTTATCTGCCAACGTCTAAATAAATAAAACGGTAGGCTACATTGCGCGCAGCACGCAGATCGCGAGTTGATATTACGTCTTTTTTCCGTTTTTTCTCAATGTCGTATTTATTATTTGAAATGTGTATTTATGTGTTATTATTCTATCTGTCTCTGTGGCGCTCTGAAAGGTGCATGGTCTGCTAAGCTGAGCAATGGATTGGAATATGGTTCTGACGTAGTGTTGCAAGGTATACAGAAACTTCAGCACTTTCCGGGTACTTAAAAAAAAAGAAAGAAAAAAAAGAGAAACGGTTCGGTATTAGAATATTCCGACGTTCGGTTGTTTTGAGTCAAATGTAAAAGCCAGGGAAAATTGTCTCCCGCATTACTGATTGAGAGGATGAAAAGTGTAATTTGTCAGAATCTTCGCTAGAAGGCAGTGGCAACTAAGGTTTCTAAGTGAGGTGAGTTGCGCTTGTGCACTCAGCTCCTCGATAGAAGAGAAGAGCACAGAAGAGCACATGTTATAATTCCAAGACGTTGGCAGGCTATAACCAAAACTAGGCTACTGCGCCGCATAACATACAAGTTTGATTATGAAAGTTATTATGAAAATAAATCGGTCCAAGTTCAACGACCAACGACAGTTTTGCTTGACAACGGTAAAATATGCCCAAACGGCTGCAGAAGAATACTTAAATTCCAGGTGATTAAATCGATAAAAATCAATAAATACAAAAGTAACCATATATAGTCATTGTTGGTAACCCGTTGTACATAAGTGGAATAAACCCCTGCTATCCCGGTTATTAGAAAATAATGTAGGCTACTTCGGTGGTAGTATGGGGTTACAGAAGAAATCATAGGACCGATGGACCGACGACAACGTTGCTTTTTCATACGTCAGTGGGCTAATTTGCCTAATCTTCGCGGGACTTTAGACCGCGGTGGAAACGCAGACAACAATGGGCTGAAGGAACCTTTTAGTTCCTTGAAAAGTAGTTCCTGGGACTAAAAGTTCTGGGTACTTTTGGTGGAAACGCGGCTAAGAACACTAGTGCAGACAAGAACGCATATTGAGAAACAGCCAAAATGTGCATTGGTATCCATGTACAATAAGCTGGGCGCAGCTAGCACAATGCTAGCCGGCTAAAAAAAATCAATTATCGGTTTAAAATCAAAATTGCTATAGTTATGCAATGGAGGCTAGACTGAAGCGTCCATTAACACATTATATGGACTCATGGACTCGGGAGTGCAACATTAAATGACGCCCGAGGGGGAACAAAAAGGGTATGCCATAGGAAATGACAGGATAGCAACCTATTTACAAGCGGGGGACGAATTTTGGGGAAATTCACGAATAATAAATTAAAGGGTCTTCAGGGAAAATAAAAAAATAAAAGTAAACAATAAAATTAGCTCTGCTACAGGAGCAAGGAGAAATAATATATTCATTTTGTATAATAGCCAACATGGGGATGAGGGATTCACTTATGTATACGCACGCACACACACGTTACAACGAAAACTTAAATGCGCTTGACTTCAGAAATAACGTTTCGCTTTAAAATGGGACTTTCGACATTAAAAGATGATCAGATTCAGCAATCAGGGAGTTACTGTATTAGCGAGTAATATAAACATGTAGCCTCAGTGTTGTTTTTATTGCTTTCAGGTATTCATCGAGGAAAAAAACCCACAAACACACGCGTTATTTAATTTAAAACAGTTTTTTTTACATGTCACTGTCCAAATACTTTTGGAATTCACTATACATAACAATGCATGATTTTAAAGTGACTTTGAAAAGCAAAGAGTCTCCGAAAAACGGCTACTATCCTCCTTAAAGTTAAAGTCATTTCACATCCCACTCCACCGTTTAAAACAGAAACTATGGCACACCGTTTTAACATTTAATCATTATTTGTAGCTAGCTACCGTAATGATTAAATGTTAAAACGGCGTGCCATAGAGACACACGGCGTGACGTGGCACTTAAAAAACACGCAGTGTGTTGAGCTTTTGAGAAAAATATACATTTTGTATGTTATTGTTCATAAAACCGATTGATGGCGTCCTTGGTTGTCTGGACTACAGGGCGCTACTGTGTGACGTATTTTTGTTTCCCTCCCTAGCCTTAGTTTCGCTATTTTTTTCGCACTAGTGATTGTTCGGTATTATTGATTTATTTATTTATTTATTTATTGACCTTTCAGCATTATTACAGGTTCATAAAGACAGTTGTCATTAAAAACACTGAATTATTTTGCTGTTACAATAAAACATCAATACTAAGTAGACTAAAAATTTAAAATATTGCAATTATCTAAGCTGAGATCTAATCTCGTATGCCAAATTTAAATTTAAAATCCGCTGTCATTTAGGAGTCTGCACATATAGGGGATTGGTGATTGGTGATTGGTTCCTTGTCTGACGACCTGTGAGCTCCTCCCTGAGGGGGGGTAGCCAGTCACTGAAGTTGGACTTAACAGCTTTCTGGCAAAGCCAAGACACAGTTGAGTGCGTCTCTCTGATAGAGTGCACAATCCGAGAGTGCAGAGAGTCTCTGGGTACCCTGAGTACCTCTGGCCAAGTATGGTTTTACAAGCCCGTTTCTGCGTGCTTTCCAGCCTTTTAGCCTGGTCTATAGTCAGGGAACTGTGCCAGACGGGGACTGCATACTCCAGCACCGGGTGTACGTAGCCTGTGTAGATGGAAACCATCTGGGTCTTGGACACCAAATTTCTTCATTTCTTCAGAGCAAAAAGCTTCCTGTTCGCTGAGGTCAGCATGCGGTCCACCTGACTGTCCCAATGCAAATTACTCTGGATGGTAACCCCCAGCACCTTGACAGTGTCACAGACTTCCAGGATGTTCTGGTCAATGGAGAGAGTCGGCAGGGCGGGTGGATGCCTCATGTGGGTGACATGTAAAACTTTACATTTCTTTGGGTTGAGTTTCATTTTGTGCTCCTCTACCCAGATATTAAGACCATTCAGGGTCTGTTGGAGGGTATAGGGTAGTTGGAGCTTCCACGTCTGGGCCAGAGTCATGTCATCCACGTATTTCCAGTGGTCTGTTCTGTTCTGGAGGGCACTGTTAATCAGTGCTAGAAAGACTACAGGGTCTAATACAGTTCCCTGTGCAACTCCACACGTGGGGTATTCCCAATCAGAAAGATGTCCCTGGTAGCGCACTTTTTGACGGCGGTCAGTCATGAAGCTGCAGATCCATGGGATCAGGCCCGGTCTCACTCCAAGGTCAAGGAGGCACTGTACTGCCATTGTGTGATCTACAGCATCAAAGGCCTTAGCAAAGTCAGTTGTAATTAGCGTGCACACTGAGCCCGGAACATCACAGGCCTTGTACGCAGAGTCCATCAAACTGACTAGATAGTGTGTTGTAGAACGATTCTGTCGGCTGCCAAACTGCATGGGATCTAGATTTGGCGTGATGTCATTCAGGATCCAATGCGCAGCATACTGTTCGCGTAGTTTAGAGAGCTGAGCTGTTAATGAGATCGGCCTCAGTTCATCAATGTTTGGTGGGGAAGATTTTGGTATGGGGACAACAGTAGCCTCTTTCTATTGTCTAGGGACGACCCCTTCATCAAACAAACTGTTAATGATATCACAGATAGGAATGCTGATCTCGCATGCAGACTCCTTCAATATTCTTGGGGGAATCATGTCTGGGCCAGGGGATTTGTGGCAGTTGATGGAGGACAGTCTGCTATACACATCCCACACTGGAATAGTGGGAAATGGGGGGGATGGCAGGAAAGGAGGTAGAGCTGAACGTTCGAAAGGTGGAAGCGACTGGGACACTTTAACAAACTTTGTGTTGATTGCAATAGCAATTGTCACAAAGTCCTGGGGATTGATTCCAGGGACATTGATTCGGTCCACCTTTTTTGCAGTTTTGCACATTGATTTAACTCTATTGTGCCAAGCTCTAGAATTCGCTTTTTCCATGCTTTCCACTTTGGATTTGTAAAATTGTTTTTTTGCCGCATATAATTCCTTTTGGACCTTATTTCTGTAGAACCTTGCCAGGGCACATGATTTTCCAGTCTTGAAAATCTTATGTAGTTGGTTGGCAATAATCGCAATTTATGTTAATAAGGGCACACAAAACATGTGGAAAAGTTTATTCGATCACAAAAAAGCAAACACAGTTTATGTCGGAGGTGGTCAAAATCTCAATCCTCAATTAATTTTAATAGCGAGTACCCCAGGTTGTACCCAAGTGGCCAAAACCAGACTTCGTTTTTGAAGCTCATTTCCTGGTCTTGTTGTTCCTGGTTGCTCACTAGCGCCACTACGGTTGGCTCCAGTATAGGTGTTTTCATATCCGGTTTCCATGTAAGTCTACGGTACAAATGCGGTCAAAATACAAAGTCAATAATTTTTTCTCACAAGAACAAATAGTCACAGTATGTGTATTTTATTCATCTTATGACTGTCCATGGGTCGATTTCATGATTTATTGTGTCATTTGGGCACTGTTATAATATTTGTTGTGGACCAACGAGGTACAGTTTGCGTCACTTCCTGATTATTGCGGAGGACTAAGCTACGGTAGGGGCTACAGTCTATGGTCACTGGGGTGGCGCCTCTTGGCCTTTGACATTGCGGCTCCGACTCATCATCCACGGTCCACCTGTGCAAAGTCAGAAAATGCAGGCATCCCATTTCATAGTGATTTCATTATGGCGTGTGCTATTTACAGCTGCACTAGACGACCATAAAATAATCCTCCTCTGAAGTTTTTTCGGTAGCCAAGTTATTTATCAGGGATGCAAACTTGTCACCTTTCGGCGAAAATCGTCGTTTTGAATCCAAAATAGGTCATTTGTGTGATTTGTGTAGATCCGATGAGTTTTTGAAATTTGAGGTCAACTTTCAAAGTTGACCTTGGTCGCCAAAAGTGACAGCTATTTTCTCCGAAGCATTTAATTTCCAGTTGATTTAATTTGCATCCAACAGCACAGAACACTTTAAATTTTGGGCTAGTTTAAGCTTCCGTTGGGCGGGTTTGAAGCAGACTTTGAACTGGATCTTTTCCCTGGACCTGGCAACCCTGTGTGCTTGGCACGTGCAACGCACCGGAGAAGAGTGAAGTCTGAAGAAGGCCTTCTCTGGGAGGTCAGTTTTTGACTGTCCGCATGCCTTAAGGTAAGAATCTCTTACAGTAGCGTTATGATAACCTTAATTGGCTTATATGACGATATGTCAAGCTTGGGACTGTTAATTAGCCTGATACGGTTGAGTTGTTTTGATTTAGCGAACGCTAGCCATCACAATTTGGATGTAACGTTAGGTGTTAACGTTATTTCCATGGAGTCTAACGTTAGCTAGCGTACTTGTTATTCCAAATTCCACTTGTATAGAATGAGAGCACCTATTATCGACCACCTTCGTTTGACAGACAGGAAAACGTAAACTGATTTGCAACTATATATGAAATAGGCGAAATATCCGTAACAACCTGTACCGAGTTATGTGGGAAAAAATGTCCTTGTTATCCTCCAGTGGTTATTTTTTCAGTACTCTCGCGATTTTTTTCTGTGCCGGAAAATAAATCAAAGGTGGTCCAGCGCTAGCTTTTGGTTGCTAAGGGGACATGTATCGACCACCGCATATAAATGAATGGAACTTGACATAAATTTGCTAGCATACTGTTTAAGTGTCCTGTCTTGTGTATTTGAGGTTAATATGAGAGGGTGGTTGCTATCAGCATGTCTAGGAATCCGTACATATTCACTGTTGTAACCCAAGTCGCAGGACGCAAAATAGCCGTTAGGAAAGCAGTTTGAAATTATGAAGCATCATCTTCATAATTTGAAACGTCTGTAGCATCGGATTTAATGGGTCGCGATGAGATAATTCTGAGCGTGTTGCTTGTCTTAAAGTTAATTTATAGTAAATAAGGCTGTAATAATTTAACTAAATGTATATCTGTGAAGTTGGTTTTTTACATTTAGACAGTTTATTATCTGTATTTTTACAGGACATACATATTTTAATAGGTAACGATGTCAGGTTCTCTCTGATAAATATGAAGTAAATACACTATCGGTTAAAGCGGTCGATTTCTTTATGCTAAGATAATATTAGCAAGGCTAATGCTGTTATAACCACAACGTAATTAAACAGTTTGCTTTTGGATTTTTTTTGGAACATGAAACTAATTCTTGAGACAACGGTGTAGACCAGTGGTGGCCAACCTGGTTTGAACTGCGGGCCACAAGTGCGGCCCTTGTATTGCCCTGCTGGCCGCACAATATAACATCACCCCCTCACACGAACGCATGTTCCCGTCGTACTACCAGCAATATAGGAATCTATCTTAACCTTGTTTTATGTTTATTTTTTAAAAGGCACAAGATTTTACAATTTGAAGCATACGTGTGTAAAGTTAGGCCTACATAAAATTGTAAATCAGACATCATGTAAAATGAGTAGGCATACTTACGCTACTTAGTCCGACTTCTGGCACATGGTGTTCTCCACCAACCTTTAAGTTAGGTATAAGCGAGGTGCAGGCGAATCTCAGTTCCGCACTGAGATTACCATCAGTCAGTCTATTGCGCTTCTTGTTTTTGATGTGTCCCATTGCTGAGAATGTCTGCTCGACGGCCAGAGCGGGTTTAGTTAAATTCACCCAAAGTTCCCGAATGTCTTTCCTCTTGAACTGCTCAATCCGGTCCTCATCCATCGCACGCATCTCCATTAACTCATCCTCAAATTGTTTTTTATCAAGTCCAAGTCGGTCGAAACTGTGGCACTGTCTGACATGTCAAAGTAAAAGGGATTTGAGAGCAATGACACAAAAGTTTTCAGCTCATCTAAAGAAGTGAAGCGGTTTTCGAAACGCCCGGCTAATACATTCAGCATGTCTGCGTGGGCCGTTCCACTGTATTCATCGAGCCCATGATCGGTAAACTTCTGTAATGTCTCGTTCAGTTTTGGGAAGCGCGTGAAGTCAAGGGACTTAATCTGGGTGGCCATTAACTTGAGTTTCAACCTGAATGCCCTGATTGTGGCAACTAGTGTAGGCAGATCGCGCATTTCCCCAGCATGGACTCATTCAAATCATTAATCCATTTCAATTAGCGCAATACATCGTAGGCCTTTCACAAACCGGTACAAAAGTGTAATATTTAATTTGAACATGATTAATAAATCATAATAAATGCTACTTAGCTAATAATAAATTATGAATTAAAATAGTTGTAAAACATTCACAATTTTAAAGTGTTAATAGGCCTACATCTTAATTTGTTCATCATTCATTGGTGGGCTGCATGACGGGAGAACGGGCCGCAGGTTGGCCACCACTGGTGTAGACATTTAGCTAAAATGTACCTACGTTACTTATGATGTAGTTAAATAGAACGCTTGTTACAGTAGCCTAATTATGTCGCTTGAGAAGGGGACAAATGCCAAGCTCACTGAAAACGACAGAAGCTGAACTGAAATTACCTTGTGACAGTTTTTCTTTTAGTTGTAGTGGTTGTGAAATCAATTTATAAACGTCATATCTAAGCCCTGTCTTTTAATCGACCAAACACCAATTGCAATAGCTCTAAAGAGCAAAAACCACATTAATTTCTACTCCCTACACCCCCCCCCCCCCCCCCACACACACACACACAAGACGTTCTGCTTATATAGCAATGTCATAATGACAAAATTGTGTGAGTAAATGCAAGATGGGTGGCAACGTTTGTGATAATTTACTTAACTTTAACTACGGTATGTGAATTGAATGTTCATTATCTGGTTCCATTTCAGAATGAGAGAATTAGGGGAGAGCGAGGGACTGCTGGTAAAAGCAGATTGAGGCAGGTGTGAGATGCAAGTGGAGCTGGAGCTGACTGAAGCTTGAGGCGGCTATGGACATTAAGGGTGCAGCACACACATTTCCACTGTCAGATTTCTTTAAGAAGGTTGACACACCAGGACATGCTAAATGCATTCTTTGTGTTAAAGCTATCAACTACGGTAGTAAGGGCTCACATGCAATTTTGGCTCACTGTCAAACAGAGTGCCACAAGCAGAGAGTCTGCAACATTTTATCAACTTGCAGTATTAGTGTGCTACAGGTTTCAGTAAGTGAGACACCAACAGTAGGAGCAAAAGAGACACCAGCACCTGAAAAGATAAGGGAGAAATTAAAAATGCCAGTCCCTCCCATTGACCATGTGACAAATGCAGAGGTAGGTGTGGTTGGTCAGGTCAGCGTAACACTGTTCTGCATATTGAATTAAAAAATTAGCACTTCAAGACCAATGCGTTTACAAATTCTTGTGAAAGCAAGTTTCTCTCCATGCTGTCAATGTAAAGTGAAACTGACATGACTTCTTTAGTTAACTTTATTATTGCGTTTAGGCAATGGTCCTGGGTGCCACAGCAGAGCACTCCCTCCCTCTCACTATGGCACCAGTCCATGTGGAGCTTGCCCAAAATCTTGCCACTGACAAGGTGGCATGAAGCTATCACGCACAGCTGCAAAATACAGGATAGTCTATGGCTTGGGAAGGACATTTTCAGAGAGAACGTTTACCAACATCAGGAATTGGCCGTTTTCTATTAACATAGATGAGTCCACCAGTAACAGCAACAAGAAGGTCCTCTCTATGCTGGTGAGCTACCACCATGAAGATCTGGAGCAGGTTGTGGTGGAACACCTGGGGTCTACTGAGGTGATGAAGGTCAGTGCTGCCAAGGGGCTCTTCATGGATCTTCACACCGACCATCAATGGTCTCCAGACTAGGTAACGGTTGCTGTTGACATTGTCCAAATGGAGCACATACACACACACACACTACATTCCTTTGTGAATTAGTAATAATTATGTAGCTGTATTGTATGATATCTTGTCATTTCCTGCTTTTTTTGCAAATGTTTAATTTTCCTGTTGTCATTTTTATTGACATCCCTGCCTCCAACCCACAGAGATTTCTGTTTCTCCGCTGGCTCTCAGTATATGATGTGGCTATTAGTACACACAGGCTGCTTCCTGCATACAAGGTTCTGTATTTTGGCTTCATGGTGTTACATCCCAGTGTATTATTTAGAACACAATTATTATTAAGGGATGTTACTGTTTTGGGTTTTTGGCTGGGTATTGCTGGTTGTTTGTGTTCCCCTATACAGGTGGAGGTAAACATGCATCCTGTTGCCAGGTGACCTGACTTGCGGGATGCTGTTGGGAAGGACGCACCGACAACTGTCGCGGAGGAACCATTTTGGAGGATGCGCGGTGACGAGGACGCCGGTGTCGTCGCTCAGAGACCGGACCAGATGCGGCTGTAGCTGGGGACGCCGGGGACCGTTGCGGAGCAACGCTTAGGGAAAGATGCGGGCCTATATAACAGCTGGACGCCGTCATCACATCAGAACCGTTTTTTCATCTGCTGCTGAAAGCCACGCCTGACTTCGCTCTGCTCCGAGAATTCTATCCAACCTTTAAGTTAACAAATAGTTTTAGATTAGTCGCCGTATCCGGCAGTTCAGTACCTGACCAGCAGAGGATGCTAAAGATCACGGGATCCCTGCAGTTGGACTTGCAGAGGACCGGCCTCACGGACGACTTGGACCGCTGTACTGGCTGCCCGGTGAGGCTCTGATAAATAGCCTTCGTGTCACGGACATTTTAGTTAGACTGAAACTGTTAGTTTAGGAATTACTTTAGGCTGTACATAATAATCATTTTCTTTTTTAAAACCCCCACGTGTTGGTTGCGTCTTTGTGTAGGTTAGTGGTTGTGGTGGTTAAATGTTACGATCAGTTCCACCCTCTTTGTTATTGCAACATTGTAGGGCTTTCAATTCGTAACAACGGATAAGGGTGACAAGGAGCTTTATAAAGATCTGCTGAAGGAGCTGTACTCTGTCCACAGAGTGAGTGAGAAAGCACAGACCAGGATTCAGTCCTTCCATGATGAACTCAGCAAAAAAGGCAAAAGACTATTACATTTGTCCCCTCTGTTGAATTTGTTTTTTCTGAACTATTGCTAATGTATTCTTGCATTGTCTTGTTTCTTCCCAGGCATGACACAGCAAGGCAGGGACTGGAAGAAGAGAGTGATCAGAAAGATGTGGCATGAGAACGTCACTACAGACCTTCAACTCAGTTTATACATTGGTGTGCTGGCCATCCTGAAGGAATATGTGATGGTTTTCCAGGCAAGTTCTTTAGTACCAAAAGAATTGTGAATGTTGCTTAGCCAATGCATTTTGGGTGCTGTAGATCAGAGGTATATTGGACATCAATTAAGACTATTAAGACAAATTATTTTTCTCACAGGGTAGCCAGACGTTAGTCCACAAGTTACATGACAAGCAACTTGAAGTGTTCACACACTTCATGGCATGTTTCATCAAAGCTGAACATCTGAGCAATGTGCATCCCAAAGCACTGGTAGAGCTTGACTTCACAGACAAGATGCTGCCTGCAAGAGAAATCTATGTGGGACGAGAAGCAGATGAATTCAGAACCAAGAATCCAGAACACGCAGTTAGTACCCTGCAAAATGCAATTCAACACAATTTTTCTTTGTAGTAATTGTTTGTTTTATTATGTACAGTGAGCTCCATAAATATTTGGACAGCTCCATAAATATTTGGATAGCAACACACTGATGTTTTAGCACCATACTTGTGTACTTTAACTAATTTAACTAATGCAACTTTCATTGTAATCTGATATGGCTGAAAATACTCTCAAACCAAAGTTGAGTCTGCACTTTAATCTCATAGTCATTGTGCTATTTTACATCCAAAGTAATGAGTATGAAGCCAAAGTAACATTTTGTCACTGTCCAAAAACTAATGTAGCTCACTGTATTGCAGCTGCTGAAGGTTTTCCTTGAGAAAGTAATCAGCACATTTACCACCACTGCTAAGTACCTACAGAAGCAGCTACCGATTCGAAGTCCAACGGTTCAGAGTCTGTCTTCCCTGGATCCCACTGTAAGGGGTCACTCACTGACTGGTAATTGCCTCAAGAAACTGGCTACCATGATGAAACACCTTATACCAGCAAAGAGCGATGTGCACATGGAAGTCATCAAGTACAATGGCCACTTAGAAGGAGGGAGAATGTGGTGTAGTGGTGGACCCATGTGATGAAAACAGGGAGGTACCCAGCCCTCAACCAAGTGGTGAAAGCTGCACTCTCATTCTTCCACGGTCCTGTGGTGGAGTCATCATTTAGTTTAATGAACAGTATAATCGACACCAGAAGAACCGACCTGAACATGTCAACCTTCAGTGCTGTTCAGACTGTGAAGTATCAACTACAGTCGAGGCAGAAGACGGCAGTAGAGATGTTTGGACGAACAGATGTGAAGTTTGGAGAGGTGGACTGCAGGCTCTGCCGAAACATGCAGTCTGCAGGAACCACCGACAAGGCCCAGCGGCAGAGGAATCTTCTGCAAGATGAAAGAAGGCGCCTTGAGTATGGCTGCCATTGTTCAGGCAATGCTCAGGAGAGCAAGAGGGCTACAGCTGAGGAGGAGAAAAGGGCCAGGCTCAAGCACGCTGCAAAACAAAAAAAGCGGGCACTTGAGACCTGGGACTCTACCAAAATATAATATTTGCTGTGTTTTCCATTTGATTTGTCAGTTGTGCATATTGTGTTTTTGTTTTGTTTGATGAACTTTATTGTATAGTCGATGCAATGCACTTTAATACAATTTTGGACCCAGCTCTACACTGTCTTGACTGTTTTTTTTTTTTTTTTAAGTGTCCTGAACTGATGTCCCCCTTACATTACTTTTGTAGCAGTAAGATCACATAAATTCTAGTTTTTCCCCTATATCCTCATGCTAAAATTGACTGTAAATCCACATTTTAAAGCTGATATTTAAAAAATTTTCTTCCCGGGGGGGCATGCCCCCGGACCCCCCTAGGAGCTTCACATCTTTGTCACCTTTTTCACCCCTGATGAGTTTGCATCCCTGATTTTTACTATTTCCTTTAGCCTACTTAACCAAATAATTAGTTGGCAGAAAGCGTAATCAGCTTGCTATATTTGGTAGTCCAGTAGCCTATGCTAAAACAATTCACAACTTTGGCTACCAAGCCATTTGACTAGCTAGCTAACCCTAACCGGCAAATATTCAATCTGTCAAACGTGTTTGACGGCTTGTCAGTCGTGTACATTCCGTAAATGTCTACCTGGGCCATGCTTCACGGATGTGACAAAGCTACTATAATCCCGATTTTGGGATAAACATTGCAAAATTTTCAGTTTCACAAAGCGAATTAAGAGTCTTAAGGTTTATTTGCTGGATAACATACAACGCACAATGAAATCACACACACAGAATTTAACGAAATTAACCATCATTGTAAGACTAGAAAGGAACATGTTTTTAGCATTTAAGAGACCGACATTTAAGCCAGTAGTTTTCAGAATCGGTCCTGGGGGCTCCTTGCGTATATTGGCTTTTCTCCATTGGTTTTGATGATCTACAAGGAAAAATAATAATAATGATAATAATTAGAAATTCAATGTAGGCTACGTTATTTTTGTCTTCATGCACTTGGTGGAAAACTTGCCATACAAAGTGAGTTGTCATATTTACACACCTGCAGATCAGTCATTAAAATACTTGGTAGATTTGTTAATCACCGCTGACAGTGTTCATTTTTATTCGTTTAAAAGTGACTTGCGAACGATCGATCAGCTAGCGTCACCCAGCAAGTGAACACCACAAACGGTGATGGAGTAGCAGTTACTGGCTCATTAAAGGAGTACCATGGTGATTTTCACACTTTCTCGGTTTTATGTGCTATTTGCACAAGAGGCATTTAAGAAACACAATGAGTAAAGTATTAAATATGTCCATTCTGTATTTTTGGAGAAATATGCATTTTAAATTTATCGTCCTATTTTCAACCGGTTGAGAAAGTTGTCAACTTGGTGCGTCACGAATACAGTAACCACTCCCCTTTCCACGTCCCATAAACCCATGGATAACTCGAGACCCGTAGTTTGCACCGCTGGCTTACAGGCAAGTCAATGCAAATATTTGACTAACGTTAGGTTCACTTAAATTAGAGTGCCTTTTAAGGACTATTAGATTATTTCTGGTTATATTCATTTAGCTAGCTAGCTAACGTTAGCTAGCTAGGTCGTTTGCTTTCATAAGGCAATGTTATCGATAACGTTAACTAGCTAGTTTGCTTTTATGAGGACGTTATAGTTGCTGAACGAGAAATATTCGGACTCATCTACAGAACTCTGCGTAGTGTATAGTCTGCGTACGCTTGTCAGAAAAGCGGAACTGTCAGTCTGTCACTCAGAACTCTGTGACTGAACTTTACTGTACCAGTGCTAGCCATCGAATCGTCTGATTGCAACCTACTGCGCCTACTAGTCGGTTACGTTACTTACTGCTCGATTTGAAGGGTTGATTTGTTTACGTTAAAACTACAAAAAATTTAATGATATTTGGTGCTGTGTATCTTTTTTTTCAGGTGTCAAAAAAATGTATTTATTTATTTTTTTGTTTGTTTTTTGGTGTCAAACGGTCCAGGGCTGGACGAAAAACATCCGGGGCTTCAGCCCTGGAAGCCCACCCCTAGCGACGCCACTGTCCTCTTCTGTCTTATGCCAGAAAATGATGTCAGCTAGGTCTATCAGCAAACATATGGCGTAGCTATGCCCAGAAGTCCTCAATAATAATAGTATTTATCAAGAAATTAGGAAAAATCGTTGACAACGTTTCATCAGGTGCAGCGTCTTTTACTGCTACCACAGAGTGAATACGTCAATGAATGCGATGACGAGGAAACTTTCGGTTAAGCTGACCTATAAAACGATATTTCAAAAGCAAAATTAGACATGGTATACATCATTAGAAAGCTTCTCACCTACTGAATAAATTAATTGTCAATCAAGCCAGACTGTACTAAAAAGGGCGACAACATGTGGTATTACGCACAGCTATTTTGGAAGGTACCCAGGCGTCACAAATGCACGTATATTTCACAAACGGATTGTCTAAGCCAATATATGACCACTCAGTCCGAAAAGGGACATACCTATCCGTAAAACCAATGGTAAGGTTGTATATGTCTTCCATATTTAGTCCCAGATATTGACTGTAGAATGACATGGTATCATTTTTGAAAACTTTGTCTCGTTTATTTTGTTATTCAGTGAGCAGCATTTTCACTGCTGTATTGGCATATCTTAGGGCTATTGATTTAGATTAATTTTTATTTATTTTTTTTTGATTCAACTGTCAACTGTCATTGCACAGAGTACACGTACTGAGACAACGAAATGCAGTTAGCATCTAACCAGAAGTGCAAAAGAAGCAGTAAAGTGCAGCAAGGTGTATGTACATAAGTGAATAAATATGAATACAATATGATAAATATGAATACAATACAATGTGGTATAAACAGTATAGACAGTTATAAACAGTATAGACAGTGGATCGGTATAAATATGATAAATATATTATTAGCAAGGTGCGGCAGTGCAAGGTTCAGTCATTGGGGTAAGTTGAGTGGGGGGGGGGGGGGGGGGGCTGGGGGGTCCAGGTGGGGGTATCCGGGGTGGGGGGGGGGGCTGTCACCGTGGTGCAGAGTTCAGCAAGGTGACAGCAGAGGGGAAAAAGCTGTTCCTGAACCTGCTGGTCCTAGAACGGAGGCTCCTGTAGCGCCTCCCAGAGGGAAGGAGGGCAAACAGTCTGTGGCTGGGGTGAGAGGTGTCCCTGGCGATGCTGCGTGCCTTCCGCAGACACCGCTTGTGCTGGACAGTCTGAATTGCTGGGAGTGGAGTGCTGGTGATGCGTTGGGCGGTTTTCACCACCCTCTGAAGTGCTTTCCGGTCCGAGGCAGAACAGCTGCCGTACCAAACTGTGATGCAGTTGGTGAGGATGCTTTCAATTGTGCAGCGGTAGAAGTTCACCAGAATCTGAGGAGACAGATGGGCTTTCCTCACCAAAGGCGTGCCTCCTTTGGTCTTTCTGAAGTCCACAATGAGCTCCTTGGTCTTCTTGGTGTTGAGGGCCAGGTTGTTGTAGGCGCACCACGCCGCCAGGTGCTGGACCTCCTCCCTGTAGGCTGTCTCATCGTTGTTATTTATGAGACCAACCACCGTTGTGTCGTCTGCAAACTTGATAATGGTATTGGAGCCATGTACAGGAGTGCAGTCATGGGTGAAGAGGGAGTATAGGAGAGGACTCAGCACACAGCCTTGTGGGACGCCGGTGCTCAGGATGAGGGTTGAGGAGGTGAGGTTGTCTAACCTAACATACTGAGGTCTGTTGGTTAGGAAGTCTAATATCCAGTTGCAGAGGGAGGGGTTGATACCAAGGTCACCAAGTTTGGTGATCAGTTTGGAGGGGATGATGGTGTTGAATGCTGAACTAAAGTCAATGAACAGCATTCTTACATAGGTGTTGTTGTTGTCCAAGTGGGAGAGGGCGGAGTGTAGCGCTGTGGAGATGGCGTCCTCCGTAGTCCTGTTCTGACGATAGGCGAATTGGAAGGGGTCCAGTGTGGGTGATAGGCAGGATTTTAGATGAGCCAGGACCAGCCTCTCGAAGCACTTCATGATGGTGGAGGTGAGTGCAACAGGGCAGAAGTCATTTAGGCTCGCTGCAGAGGAGTGTTTCGGCACCGGCACGATGGAGGTGGATTTGAAGCACGTGGGGACAGCTGCTTGGGCCAGTGACAGGTTGAAGATGTCAGTCAGGACCTCAGTCAGCTGCCCAGCGCAGGCCCTGAGCACGCGTCCGGGGATGCCATCAGGGCCAGCAGCCTTGCGTGCATTGATCCTGCTCAGTGCTGCACACACGTCGGTGGGGGCGAGTGTAAGGGGCTGGTGGTCTGCAGAGAGTACGGCCTTGATAGCCGCCTCCTGATTGTCCCTGTCAAAGCGAGTGTGGAAGTTATTAAGCTCGTCAGGGAGGGAAGTGTCGCTGGTTGGGGGGAAGGTGTAGGTGGGTTTGTAGTCCGTGATGGCCTGGATGCCCTGCCACATGCGTCGGGGGTCGGAGTTGTAGGTGAAGTGCTCCTCAATCCTTAGCTTGTGGCTGTGCTTAGCCCTCTTGATGCCCCTTTTCAGGTTAGCCCTGGCTGAACTGTAGGCCTGCGCGTCACCTGATCTGAAAGCAGCGTCGCGTGCCTTCAGCAGTAGGCGGACCTCTCTGTTCATCCACGGCTTCTGATTGGGGAATGTTGTAATCTGTTTGTGGGTGGTAACACTGTTGATGATAGTGTTGATATAGTCCAAAACAGAGGCATAGGCATCAATGTCTGTGTGGGAATCCAGGGCCTGAGTGGCAAACATACTCCAGTCTGTGTGTTGAAACCGGTGCTGAAGGACAGAGTCTGCTCCCTCTGGCCATACTTTAACTGTTCTAACTGACGGTTTCACACATTTGATGAGTGGTGTGTATTTAGGGAGTAGGAACAATGAGAGGTGGTCTGACTGTCCCAGGTGGGGGAGGGGAATGGCTTTGTATGCCTCAGCCATGTTAGTGTAAACATGGTCTAAGGTCTTGTCCCCTCTTGTAGGCCAGGAGACATGCTGATGGAATTTGGGGATTACAGTCTTTAGGTTGGAGTGGTTGAAATCTCCCGCAATAATAAAGGCTGCCTCCGGGTGTGTAGTCTGTTGTTTGCTAATGGCGGCCTGCAGTTCTTTCATAGCAAGCTTAGCATTAGCGTCCGGGGGTATGTATGCTGCAGTCACAACAGCAGATGTAAACTCTCTGGGCAGATAAAAAGGTCTGCACTTAACCATGAGATGTTCTAGGTTAGCAGAGCAGTGACTCTCGATAATGGCATTGTCTGTGCACCAAGCTTTGTTGACATAAATGCACAATCCCCCACCTCTGGTTTTACCGGAGTCATCAGCTGTTCTGTCCGCCCTGAGGATGTAGCGCCCAGGTAGCTCAATGGCGCTATCGGGAACGCCGCTGTTAAGCCAAGTTTCCGTAAAAATCATGACGTTGCAGTCCATAATTCTTTTATGAGTGGTGATCCGCAGTCGCAGTTCATCCATCTTGTTTGCCAGGGACGGTACATTGGCGAGGAAAATGCTGGGTAGAGATAGTCGATGAGGAGATAGCCTTAGCTTGGCTTTTAGCCCTCCTCTTGTCCCCCGCTTTTGTTTGTGGTCTTGACGCCGCCTGCGAGTACTTCCGGCCGGCAGAGCCGGGTTGGTAGCCTCCGGTGTCCAGACGGTCTCAGTGTAGAGCCGGAGATCGCTGATAAAGTTGTCCGAGTTGAATAATCCTATATCCAAAAGTTCTTGTCGGGTGTACGATACGTATGCAAAACTATTCTGAGTGAACAGACTTAAAACGACTAAGTAGATCACCGCTAATTTGCGAAAACTGGAGAGACGCTGAGCCTCGCGTTGTGCACGCGCCGCCATCTTGGTCTGAGTGATATGTATATATATCATATATTTGTATATTATATATAAATATAAATTTATATATGTAAATATATATTTGTTAGGATTATTAGGGGTCCAAGCAGCGAAGCTGGTGGAACCCTATTGTATTTGTTAGGATTATTAGGGGTCCAAGCAGCGAAGCTGGTGGAACTCTATTGTATCTGTTCGGATTATTATTAGGGGTCCAAGCAGCGAAGCTGGTGGAACCCTATTGTATCTGTTCGGATTATTATTAGGGGTCCAAGCAGCGAAGCTGGTGGAACCCTATTGTATTTGTTAGGATTATTAGGGGTCCAAGCAGCGAAGCTGGTGGAACCCTATTGTATTTGTTAGGATTGTTATTATTATTCTTATTTTTTTCCGCTAAAAGTGTCTGAGGCTCAGCAACCATAAGTCCTAGAGCAACCAAATTTGGCAGGTGGGTTCCTATGGCCCCCCACTACTCAGGCACTAAGAATCACCTCTGTCGGCCAGATGGTGGCGCTACATATGCCAGTGTCTACATAAATAAAATGGTAGGCTGCTCTGCGCGTAGGTCGCGACTTGGTATCTCGTCCTTTGTTTCGTTTTTTCTCAATGTCGTATTTATTATTTGAAATGTGTATTCATGTGTTATTATTCTATCTGTCTCTGAGGCGCTCTGAAATGTGCATTCTCTGCTAAGCTGAGCAATGGATTGGAATATGTGCCTGACGTACTGTTGCACGGTATACAGAAACTTCAGCACTTTTTCGGTACTTAAAAAAAATTAAATAAAAAGAAACGGTTCGCTATTAGAATTTACCCACGTTCGGTAGTTTTGTGTCAAATGTAAACGCCAGGGAACTGTCTCCCGCATTACTGATCGAGAGGATGAACAGTGTAATTTGTCAGAATCTTTGCTAGATGGCAGTAGCAACTAAGGTTGACAAGTGAGGTGACCTGCACTTGTGCATTCTTCGTGGTTGATACAGCGCAAGCTTACACTCAGTTGACTTCAGTAGCAATAGGTGTTCTAATTTGTAAATATTTGATTATAGGAAGATGCTGTATTGTTATTGAAATATGCTGTTTTTAGATTTATTTAAAAGTGAAAGACCTGTTTAAAGATAATTTACTTTGCAATTGTTTAATTTTTGAAATATATTTCATATAGTTTTCTATGGTTTAGTGTTGTAACACTATAGGCCTATGCTTATTGATATGCTGAACAGGCTTCAACTTAAAGGTTGTTAATAAACCAGGTTTTTAATAAACCGTGAATTCGAAAATGAGGTCAACCCTTGTGGACATTACGTTTCTGATCTATTAAGGTAATTTCAGTATCGTTAGGTACCGAGTATTGAATCAGTATCGCTTCAGTATCGAGTATCGTGATACTAAAACTGGTATCGGTATCAAAGTCAAAATTTTGGTATCGTGAAAACACTAGTGTGACGCTTTTTTTAGTTGCGGCATGGAAGCGCTGCAGCTGTACATACACGCTGGGCCATCTAAGTGTTACGACATGCCACCTAAGTGTCACGACATAGTAAAGGCCTTTACGGGAAGCGGTCAGGACACATCCATGGCGACGCAACTAAGTCATCCGCCAGCGTCTCTTAGCACAAAATTGGCCATAAGTCATCAATTTTTTATACAATCATCATGATATTCAGTAGATATGTTGGGTGAAGGTGTATGATCATGAGGACAGAGCCATTTTAAAATCACTCCATAGGGGGCGCAATGGTGCCAATTCTTGGACCCCTCCCAATGCCGCTTGCGGCTTTAATTATTATTATTATTATCATCATCAACATCATCATTATTATTAGGGGTCCAAGCAGCGAAGCTGGTGGAACCCTATTGTTTTTGTTAGGATTATTCTTATTATTTTTCTCCGCTAAAAGTGTCTGAGGCTCAGAAACCATAAGTCCTAGAGCAACCAAATTTGGCAGGTGGGTTCCTATGGCCCCCCACTACTCAGGCACTAAAAATCACCTATGTCGGCCAGATGGTGGCCCTATAACAATGGGTCATGAATAAAAGGCCATAACTCCCACACAATATGTTAGATCAACACAAAACTTCATCGACCTACGCATCTGAACATGCTCTACAACTTTGCCATTGGCACCACCTATGTCCGCCATATTGTTTGCCTGCCATTTAGACTTTTTAGTTGGGGCGTGGAAGTTTTCTCCGCTAAAATGTCTGAGGCTCAGCAACCATAAGTTGCAGACCAACCAAATTTGGTAGGTGGGTTCCTATGGCCCCCCACTACTCAGTCACTACAAATCACCTATGTCGACCAGATGGTGGAGCTATAACAAAGGGTCATACTTTAAAAGGCCATAACTCCTACACCATAAGTCAGATCAACACAAAACTTCATCGACCGATGCATCTGAATGTGCTCTACAACTTTGCTTTTGGGAGCACCTATGTCCGCCATATTGTTTGCCCGCCATTTGGACTTCTTTATTAGTTGGGGTGCGGAAGAGCTGGAGCTCCAAATCTAAGTGTTACGACATCTAGTAAACTTCTTTACGGCAAGCGACATCCATGGAGACGCAAGTAATCCGACACCGTAGGGTCTAGTTTTTATCAGTGAGGGGAGAGTCTGAACGTCGAGGAAGCAATGGAAGACAGTGCCAGTCAGAGTGCATGCTACGCTACTAATAGTTAGTAAATGCTTTTTGAGAGGATGAATAATTACTTTTCTTTGGCATGGATCCATTTGAAGACAGTATCGGGTGAGTTCATTATGGTTTGAATCTGTCCATATGCTGAGAAATAGCTAAACCATTTTATTGATACACATACACGCTGGACCATCTAAATGCTGTTTCATACTTTTGCGTAGTCTGCATAGTTTCCGCTGTGTGCGGCACTCGCAAAGGGCCAAATCATTTGTGCAGCATATTGCACAGGTTGCGCAGGCCACATAATTAGATTTTGCTACTGACCGCCATAGTTCAAATGACAACACCTTCATTCATATTTCCAAACCTACTAAATACTGCACCAATGACCACAACAATGCTCAGCTAGATGTTACTTGTTGCAACGAAGACATTCACCTGACAAAAGCGTTTTTAGTCGCATATTTAACGTTGCCTATCGGTTTTGTGAATCAACTGTTATAACCTGTTAGTCAGAGCCTTATGCCACTGACCTCATGTCAGCAGTCAACCAATAATTTTCTTTACGGCGTATGCGGGCACTGGTTACTAACTATGCGCTTATTATTTCTTGAGGTCTGGGTCTTCAACGCGGCCGTGGTCTGCAACCGTCGCACATGCCGCACATTGCGCACAACCCCTACACAGACCCATTTTTACGTGTACTATGCAGAAGTATAAAACAGCCTTTAGTGTTACCACATAGTAAAGGTCTTTACGCCTAGCGGCTAGGAGACATCCATGGCGATGCAGTAGATATGTTGGGTGAAGGTATATGATCATGAGGACAAAACCATTAAAAAATCGCTCCATAGGGGGCGCACTTGTGCCAATGCTTGGACCCCTCCCAACGCTGCTTGCGGCTTTAATTCTCTTGATTATTGTTATACCATATATCCCAATGTAAGTGATTTGAAATGTACTCTTTATAGCAAATAGTATCAAATCAAGTGTTTAGACCTTTGCATAGTCAGTTCTGAGTTCTGTATAGTGAGATGACACCCTGTCTGAGAACTAGTTAGCAAACAAAAAGATAAATGATCAAGGCCTAACTGTGAAAAACAGATTGTCCCATTCTCCAGAAATTGGGAGGACTGGTGGATGACACCGCACCCTGGAGGATTTATTGTACGGTCATCAGAAGACAAAATAAATCTGGGAAGCCCAAGGTTGTCAGACTGGGTGTCCACTGCTAAGGAGGGTAAGGATTAATTAGGGCAGAGGGCAGCTGTTTATGTGAGAAGGAGAAACATACCTCCGGTGCCTAGTGGAAAGTTACTGAGATTGCGGATATAAGGAACGGCCTATGCATCTGAAACTTAAGAGAGTTCTGTGAGTGCTCTCTCATTCTTTCTTCTCCTTGCAAGTTGAATAAAGCCGCGTTTCCACCAAAAGTACCCGGAACTACTTTTCCAGGAACTAAAAGGTTCCTTCAGCCAATGGTTGCCTGCGTTTCCACCGCGGTCTAAAGTTCCGCGAAGATTAGGCAAATTAGTTCGCTGACGTGTAAAATAGCGACGTTGTTGTCGGTCCATCTGTCCTATGATTTCTTCTGTAACCCAATACTACCACCGAAGTAGCCTACATTATTTTCTAATAACCGGGACAGCCCGGAGGGGTTTATTCCACTTATATACAACGGGTTACCAACAATGACTATATATGGTTACTTTTGTATTTATTGATTTTTATCGATTTAATCACCTGGAATTAAAATATTCTTCTGCAGCCGTTTGGGCATATTTTACCGTTGTCAAGCAAAACTGTCATTGGCAGTTGAACTTGGACCGTTGTTATGCAACAAATAGGATACAACAGGCCAATAGTCAAATTGTAACTGTTTTATATATCCTCTCAAACACATTCATTATGTTTTTATGCGAACATTCACTTTCATGTCTTGACATCCGAAGCGACAGAATGCATTCACATTTCCAATATAACTGGCAACAACAGCAGAAAACATGCACACGTTGTAAACAATTTGCTGTTTGATTACTTTCTCATCGTCAATTCCATATAGGCTAATCGCAAAATGACAAGAATAGAACGAAAACTTGAACTTGCGTGAAAATAAAAAAAAAGCAGTGGTACAGCCACCGTTTGCTTTCCTTCGACGTTACTGCTAGCCGAGCAGCGAAGTGTGCCCTCCAGATGCGAACCATGCACCATAAATTAGTCCATAATCTTCCTGGTCTTTTTGTGGAATTGAAGAATGGCAGAGTAAAATTACGGCAGTCTGAAAAAGCTAAAGGGACGATTACTAGAGTTAACCTGTTATTTTACCTTGACAAAAAGTGCGGAAGGTGATTTCCAGTTTGCTTTTACTGTATCACCAATGTGAATTACGCAGACCTACCGCATACCTCACATAACTGTATCAAACGTTTTGAGTCATTACAATGGGCTAACAAAGAAAATCCGGAAGAAAATATTCAGCAACCGAATTAATCCGTTTGAATGTTTTGGTACGTAATATGCTGTCCCAGCACGAATGCTTAGCATTTTATAAAACGAATACTAAAGCAAGAAAAGAACAGAAGAGCACACGTTATAATTCCAAGACGTTGGCAGGCTATAACCAAAACTAGGCTACTGCGCCGCATAACATACATGTTTGATTTGAAGTTATGAAAATAAATCGGTTTGCAGCTGCAGATTTTTAAACATGGCGGTTGAAAAAAAACAAATAACACGGCAAGTAGTCGACCAGTCAGAAATTTTCAGCGCTTGCGCCCCACCCCAAAGGTTCCGGTACTTTTGGAAAGTACTACCCCCCGAGCAGGAACTGTTTTGGGGTAAAATAAAGCCCCCGGAACTAAATTTAGACCCTAGTTCCTGCGGTGGAAACGCACTGAGTTCCTCAAAAGGTTCCTAGTTCCGGGGTAAAGTTCCTGCGGTGGAAACGCGGCTTTATTGATTTTTGAAAGTGCTGTGAGTCTGTGTTATTGGGGAAGGATCTCACCTCTGGGTATGTGGAGATGGGAAACAGTAATTTCCCTGACAGTATATATATATTAGGTTCGAAAACTATTCGAAGATCTTTCATTTTTTAAAGTTCGAACCTAAACTTGAGCATTCGAATATTAGTTTTGGATCCCGCGCATTGTAGCTAATTAACATGCAGGCTTTAATTTCATGCGGTGAATTATGTTCATGCACGCAAAGTTCATTTCCTGTGCTAACGTTACTTCCTCTGTCAACAAAAAACATTCTGCCCTGGACCCAGGGCAAGTCGTCTGGTTTTCCTTGCCAATGACCTCCGGTGAAACTTTCAGCTCTATGGACACCAAACGTTACTGGTCAGCTAGCCTTGAGAGCCAGTCTCTTTTTTCACTTTGTTCAACAGATCTGGTCAGCTAACAATTTAGGCTAAATAATGTTCCCATGGCAGGCTATGTTTCCTTTCTTTTCTGAAGATTTTGATAAAATTGGATGATGAAAGAAGTTAAACAAACTAAACAGAGTAAGTAATTTATGTTGTTTTAGGCTACAGGTATTAACCGTTTGAATAGTTTTTGTGTTAAAAAATAAACAGGGATTTCCTATAAACAATCATTTCCCTATGATTAATAAATGCCGATTTGTGGCAAATTACATCCACAAGAAAGTGCTTTATTCATTTGCACATTAGGCTATAGAAACTGAAGGGGGCTCATTTATAAAATGAATGTCGTGTCTAGGAAAACGACAGAATTCTGAGTCCAATCGCCAATCTGTAGAAAACTACTTCACGAGGGAAAGACACCACAGCAGCAAACTCTTCAGAAAAGTGTAGACTTTATTCGCGCCGGCGCAACACAAAGTCGGATCAATTCCGCCGAATTGAACCTCGACTGTCAGTTTTACAATCCTTTTATACACTAAATGTACTCCACCAACTCCATAACCCCTTATACATTTGCGTAAATCCCAGCCACCTGTTCTTCTTGGCACTACATGGTGTTATTCTACCCATCTCTTATCTGACCTGTTCGGCACCCGACGGACTTTCTTGGGTCCTAGGAGATAACGTCAGTGTGGAAAACTACACCAACTTTCTTTTAAAACCAGTGGTCTTTGTTCTGTACGTTTCCAGTGTGCATATAAGTCTCAGCTTTCTGTAATTTTTTCATTAACCATACAAGTTTACATATGGGTCACTGTAAATATTAGTTTTCTAGCATTTTAGCATCAGCGTTTTTGTTAGTTTTGGATTATAGTTTTCTGCTATATCTTGGCAGTATGTGATTAGTTTTTTTGTTAGTGTTTATCTGTTGTAAATCTGTTAGAAAATAGGATATGATTAGTATTTGATTAATATTTTCTGCTCAGTAGTGAGCAGTTTAAGTAAATGTGTAAATAGGATTTCTAAGGCTACTGCGTTCTCATGCTCTTTATCTACAGTGGATACTGTGGTTTCTTGCGTTTCAAAAAGCTTATCTACAACTACTGATAGTAAGATTTCTAAGGCTACTGTTTTGATTATATGAGTAGATGTTTGTACTTGTGATATTTTATCATGACGCATAGTGAAGTCATCACAGGCGTAAAAGCTTATCTACAACTACTGATAAAGCTACTGTTTTGATTATATGAGTAGATGTTTGTACTTGTGATATTTTATCATGACGCATAGTGAAGTCATCACAGGCGTAAAAGCTTATCTACAACTACTGATAAAGCTACTGTTTTGATTATATGAGTAGATGTTTGTACTTGTGATATTTTATCATGACGCATCGAGAGTTTTGGAGGACACATCTGGCCCAACCTTGATAGTGGAGTCAGCACAATCATGGGGCGTCTCAAAATTTTCCTACATGAACTTGCGTGCATATGTGAAGTGAAGACCTGACGTAGAGCCACGACTGTTTCCACGGTCAGATCGAGTCATGTTGAAATTTTATAAATCACTACTTTGACGTGATTTTCTACGCACGCGCCACACAATTGATCTAAAATACGTTTTATAAATGAGGCCCCAGATGTAGTAACCTAGTATTAAAGTTCACCGATGTCCTCTATTCTACTGCCCGCTCGTGGAAAATAACGTGTAGGCCAGGTTAGAGGGAGCGTCACGTGCATATTGTGCCTGACAATAAGCAGCTTATTTTTGTGAATTATAGGCAAATGATATTCGAATATATTCAAACTCTAACTAATTACAAAAGCTAATATTCAAACTCAATTTCATGGCACTTTTGACAGCCTTTATATATATATATATATATAAAGTTTCCTTTTCATGCTATTTCCTTTTCATGCCATTACTCTGTCTGTAGTTTGCATGCCTCTGTGTCTAACACCTCTAGTGTCTGCGGCAAGGATGTCACATACCTATGCTAAATGGCTGTGAGGGTTCCAAGTGAGGCATAGGACCATTTGTCTCCGGCCTGCCACTTAACTCAATCTTTTGATATGTATGACCGCAAACTGTATATCCAGACACCACACAGCGTGATCGGCAGAGACTTGCTTGGCGCACTGCCCAAATTTTCTGAGTTTGTCTCTCCCTTGCGCATTGTAATAAACCTCAAATTCTCTGAGGAGACGTCGTCAGCGTGTTCTTCATCGTCCTGCATTTGACTCCACGGAGAAGGGCAAAATAATCCTAACAGTTTTGGCGACCATGAAGGGACAGGAAATATCTTCCACTTGAATCAACGAGAATCAACAAGAGGGTGAGTATCTTTTCTTAAACAAAACCTACCACCCTCATTAGGCGTTGAATTTCCTTGGTGCAATTTGGGAGTGACTCCTGTTCTGTATTTTGTTAAGAAATAGTTACGTGGGCAGGACTTGGTTGTAACAACTGATGATGATTTTTGTCTTTTAATGTGGTAATGCTAGCAGTATTAACAGAGGACGCGGGAGCGTCAGTCTCTTTAGTAACGTCTGCGTGCTGGGTTAAGTCACGTCAGCGTTGCGGGTCGCGTCGGACCCAGGACGCGGGAGTGTCAGTTTGCTTAGTAACGTGCTGTGGTGTGGGGATGGCTGGTTTAAGCAGCCACACCTGCCCTGGGTCAAGTTAATTAGACCTGGCCAATTGGATAATTGGTTAAGAATTGGAGAATTGGCCAGGCTAATTGGGCCCAGGAACAGGAGTGGCTGCACCTGTGCGTAGTGAGGTAATCACTGCGCACAGGTTAAATCTGCCATCCCCACCCACACGAGGAGAGCTTCTCTGTCATGACAGTGTTTTACATCTGCTCCTTTGGCTATAACATCTTGCCAAACCCTTGTAAATAAATCATGGACGGTTTGAACATCTTCTCCCTGTGTCTCTGTGCTGGAGGGCCCCAAGGAAAGCCACTTCGGTGGCCTGTGGCAGGCGTGTTTGCCACACGTGCGTGTTGGGATTTGGCACAGATGTGCGTTTCGGGCCACGTCGAACCCACCGGACGAGGGAGCGTCCGTTTCCTTAGTAACATGCGTGTTGGGATTTGGCACAGATGTACGTTTCGGGTCACGTCGGACCCACCGGACGAGGGAGCGTCCGTTTCCTTAGTAACGTGCGTGTTGGGATTTGGCACAGATGTACGTTTCGGGTCACGTCGGACCCACCGGACGAGGGAGCGTCCGTTTCCTTAGTAACGTGCGTGTCGGGATTTGGCACAGATGTGCGTTTCGGGTCACCTGGGACCCACTGGACGAGGGAGCGTCCGTTTCCTTAGTAATGTGTGTGTCGGGATTTAGCACAGATGTGCGTTTTGGGTCACGTCGGAACCACCGGACAAGGGAGCGTCCATTTTTGTTGGACAGGTTTTGGTGTTGCTGCCGTTTGGGGCATGCTGGTTGCTGGTAGCAAGTGCTTCGGAGTAACACTGCGAGTTGTGAAAAACTGGGCTGTGTGCCAAAGTGTGTGCAAGAAGAGAACCTTGGTTGTTTGCCAATGCGAGTGAATGCAAGAGAGAAAGTTCTCTGTTTGCTTGTTCTGAGCTCAATTTGTGTCATGTGTCTGGAAACTTTAGGTGCGTTAGTTGAAGTGCGTGAATGTCTGCAGAAAATGTTGTATTGTTTCATTAGGCTGCATTCACACCAAATCAGGCAATGCAGCACCTTGCCGCAGGGTTGTGCGCCGGTGTGGGCGTGTCACTACATAGCCCATTTGTGTGACGTTGTGTTGTGAACTTTAACCTGCCCCCCCTCCATTTCCTGTCCGCTAATTCAAAAAAAAAAAAAATTGACAAAAATGCAAACCGAAGGAAGCTTCTTGCTATCGTTATTTTGCAGCGTAGACGGCCAGCCAGATGCAGACGTCGAAACTGGGTACACAAAATAAACCAAGCGAGGACACAACTGGGAGAGTATCATCATTTGGTCCATGAACTCCATAGTGCTAGGTACAATAAACTAACATGCAAGAACTGCTAAATAGCGAATCTTTTATACAGCTTAATTCTGACGCTGGGAATTGATATTTAGCTCGTAATTATTGTTTTGGTACTCGTCCCATTACCTGGTACTGTCAAATCATGATGACGATAATAAAATAAAATCTTAGGAAATGAATCGCATCAGTAATTCATCTGACAGTTGCTCGGTAAACAGCGGACTGCTACATGGTAATTTAAACAACTTACGTGATTGGCCACTGCAGCGTGACATCGGGTTGCGTTCCGGCGAAAGTTGATTCTGGTTCAACTTTCTTGCCGCAGGCCGCTGCGGTTTTTCTCGGCACCCCATGCAGTCAACTACTGCTGCAGCCTAAACGCACTACCCCCATTCAAATGAATGGGAAGACTGTCGTTTTTGCCACACAACCCTGCGGCAAGCTGATCTGGTGTGAATCCAGCCTATTTTACTATGGGCTGAGTTCAAATGGTGTCGCATTTGGAAATGTTATGTGTGTGCGGTGAAGTGCGTGAATGTCTGCAGAAAATGTTGTATTGTTGTGTTAGGCCTATGTGATTTAGTTGTTATATACTGTGTGCACAATATATCATATACAGAACATAATAGCCTAAGGACTGCGGACACTATATGAGCCTGAAATAATGAAGGTTAAAAAGAAGTAATGATAAAATAGTAACACACATAGGAATGGCTCCTATATTCTGTGTAATATGATAGAGTACAAGACACACACTTTACTTGCCCTTAGCAACTCTCTTACACACAGGGATGTAGCTACAGACAAGCATTTTACACCCACGTACTAGCTGTGTATTGTTAATAATGACTAATCTACAGATCTCTGAAGAGTTATCAATTGTAGGGACTAAAATTGGTGAAAGAGAGGTTAAGTGCAGAGGTTAGGAAGGCTGCTATGTGTTCCCTGCTAGGGAACAAGGTGACAATCGGCCTTTAGAGATACGCTGCTGTATTTAGCTTATGGTATTTCATGGAATGAATTGAGTAGAGACAGTGGTGATTTTCTGACTGGTAATTGATGGTGGTCTTCCCATTTGTAGAAACAAAGCTGGAGAAATTAGTTAAGCTTTGAGAGATTGTAGTGATCTATTGGGCATGGGCTGTATATATTTTACAAAATAGCATAAGGACCGTGGACACCATAAGTCCCTAAATATTCTTAATTTATGAGCCCAAGGTGAGGGAGTGACAATAAATAAATAAATAAATAAAAAAGGTAGCACACATATGATTTTCCCCTATAAGGTAAAATACAAAAGCGCATATTTTTCCTTCCTTGTATCAGCTGTGAAACACTTTATAATGGCTACTCTGCATACCTCTGAAGGGTTACTAACCGCTGGAATGATAACGGAGAAAAAGATGTTAAGTCTCTGGTGAAAAGATATGGGAAAGCAATGAATAGATGGTGGTCCCAACAAAAGAATAATAAAGAGAAAGGGAAATAAGCATGCAGACAAATTAACACCCCTAGTGGCAGAACCTAACACCATCCTTTCCACTGTTACTCATGTAAAATACACACTGAGCAATGTTGGCTTCAAGCTGACACTGAGGTAATGGATCGTTACCGAGGGCAACTGAGGCTGTGTAAATACGCCACAGATGGAGGAACTAGTATGTAGCATTGGAGGATTCAAGTACGTGTGAAAGATGGAAGTAAAAGACGGAAGCATTGAACAGAAGAGAAGGGTTTTGATGCAAGGTAGTATACTGCCTTTACTGCAGTACTGTGGGAGATGCTGAGGACATTGCTCAAACACAGCAGGAAGTTAGGCACTGGAAAGCCAGTGAGATTTACAGGGAAATTGCAAGTAGGGATTTGGCAGAAATGTGTTTGAAAGTGCTTGTATGTGGAGAATTGAGGATGTAAGCACAAGGATTTTAAAATGAGTTGAGACATTTGAGCTTGTGGGTAAATAGGAGACTCCTGACTAGTGCAGGAGCCCCCAATACAAAATGGGGGACTGGTACAAGAAACTAACATTGATACAAGAAACTAACTAATCAATTCAAACTAACTAATCATTTGTTCTCTATTTTAGGATAAGACTGGGTGACGCAGCCACCAGCGGTGCTCCTCTTCGTGAAAGCGGGACCGAGTAATTAACACCGAGTAATTAACATTTGCTTTCACCCTTTGAAATTCTTACAGGTCGACCCATGAGGACTCCTGGTGATTAGTGTATTGAGGCGCATTTCCACCGCAGGAACTTTACCCCGGAACTAGGAACCTTTTGAGGAACTACGTGCGTTTCCACCGCAGGAACTAGGGTCTAAATTTAGTTCCGGGGGCTTTATTTTACCTCCAAAAGGTTCCTGCTCGGGGGGTAGTACTTTCCGAAAGTACAGGAACCTTTTGGGTGGAGCTTGCAGCGCTGAACATTTCTGATTGGTCGAGTACACGCAGCATTTTTTTGTATTTATTTTCAACCGCCATGTTTGAAAATATGCAGCCGCAAACCAATTTATTTTCAAAATAACTTCAAATCAAACTTGTATGTTATGCGGCGCAGTAGCCTAGTTTTGGTTATAGCCTGCCAACGTCTTGGAATTATAACGTGTGCTCTTCTGTTCTTTTCTTGCTTTAGTATTCGTTTTATAAAATGCTAAGCATTCGTGCTGGGACAGCATATTACGTACCAAAACATTCAAACGGATTAATTCGGTTGCTGAATATTTTCTTCCGGATTTTCTTTGTTAGTCCGTTGTAATTGACTCAAAACGTTTGATACAGTTATGTGAGGTATGCGGTAGTTCTGCGTAATTCACATTGTTGATACAGTAAAAGCAAACTGGAAATCACCTTCCGCACTTTTTGTCAGAGAAAAATAACAGGTTAATTCTAGTAATCGTCGCTTTAGCTTTTTCTGACTGCCGTAATTTTACTCTGCCATTCTTCAATTCCACAAAAAGACCAGGAAGACTATGGACTAATTTATGGTGCATGGTTCGCATCTGGAGGGCACACTTCGCTGCTCGGCTAGCAGTAACTTCGAAGGAAAGCAAACGGTGGCTGTACCACTGCTAATTTAAATTTTCACGCAAGTCCGAGTTTTCGTTCTATTCTTGTCATTTTGCGATTAGCCTATATGGAATTGACAATGAGAAAGTAATCAAACAGCAAATTGTTTACAACGTGTGCATGTTTTCTGCTGTTGTTGCCAGTTATATTGGAAATGTGAATGCATTCTGTCGCTTCGGATGTCAAGACATGAAAGTGAATGTTCGCATAAAAACATAATGAATGTGCTTGAGAGGATATATAAAACAGTTACAATCTGACTATTAGCCTGTTATATCCTTTTTGTTGCACAACAACGGTCCAAGTTCAACTACCAACGACAGTTTTGCTTGACAACGGTAAAATATGCCCAAACGGCTGCAGAAGAATATTTCAATTCCAGGTGATTAAATTGATAAAAAATCAATAAATACAAAAGTAACCATATATAGTCATTGTTGGTAACCCGTTGTATATAAGTGGAATAAACCCCTCCGGGCTGTCCCGGTTATTAGAAAATAATGTAGGCTACTTCGGTGGTAGTATGGGGTTACAGAATAAATCATAGGACAGATGGACCGACGACAACGTCGCTATTTTACACGTCAGCGAACTAATTTGCCTAATCTTCGCGGAACTTTAGACCCCGGTGGAAACGCAGGCAACCATTGTTTGAAGGAACCTTTTAGTTCCTGGAAAAGTAGTTCCTGGGACTAAAAGTTCCGGGTAATTTGGTGGAAACGCGGCTTTGGTGGGGAATTGCATGTACTGGGTGACCATTTAGGTGAATATTTCAGGCTTTTGTCCAAAGAGTTTTTCGCAGGATCACAGAACTGGACCTGACCCGGCTGAGGACAAAGAAGAAACATGCCTGGTTGAACATGGAGACAAGGTCCTGGTGAAAAACATAATAGGAAGACATTTTATCCAAATTTGGTCTGGACCACACATGCCCAGGAATCCATCAGCTGCTTCCAGTGACCGGAACTCCGGTGTGGTTCCGCATTAAATAGTTAAGAAAATACAAGGGTGAGACGCAACATAGGGCACAACAATCCCTATCTACCCTTCAAGCCCCTGAGGGCTATCTTTAGCCGCGTTTCCACCGCAGGAACTTTACCCCGGAACTAGGAACCTTTTGAGGAACTCAGTGCGTTCCGACCGCAGGAACTAGGGTCTAAATTTCGTTCCGAGGGCTTTATTATACCCCCAAAAAAGTACCTGCTCGGGGGGGGGGGGGGGTAGTACTTTCCAAAAGTACCGGAACCTTTGGGGTGGGGCGCAAGCGCTGAAAATTTCTGATTGGTCGACTACTTGCAGTGTTTTATTTCAACCGCCATGTTTAAAAATCTGCAGCCGCAAACCGATTTATTTTCATAATAACTTGAAATCAAACTTGTATGTTATGCCGCGCAGTAGCCTAGTTTTGGTTATAGCCTGCCAACGTCTTGGAATTATAACGTGCTCTTCTGTTCTTTCCTTGCTTTAGTATTCGTTTTATAAAATGAAGAATCTGTCTGTGATTTCTGCAACGTGCTCTGTATGTCTAAACTCTAGTGTAGTGCTGTTTACATTTGCATTCTTGACATTTCATTTAGGCCTACAGGATTAACATATTAAAGAAATTGCCTATGGGAGACAGAATACCACGACGCGAAAAAAAGATACAATAAAAGATTCCGTTTTGCCCATTAGGCCGCACTTTTAAATTTTTGTTTTTTATTTTTTTTAACTTTGATTCCTGATTTATAAATTGATCGACTATAGACTGAACTGTAAATTGTCTGTCTGAAAATGCACAGTTTGAGATTTAAAAAAATGCAGGCCTATAAAATTGTCATAAATACTATTTGAAAACATAAAATGATTATTTTATTTTATTATTTACTCGATGTGTTGGTGACATAATAAGGCTAAATACATCCTGAATGTCATTTAGCTGAGAATTCTTGGCTGCACCGTTCCCAATAGATGTCCGCAGTTCCCATTCACAACATTTTGCCATTCCTCCAGTATCCCTGCATTCCCCGCAGTAGGCAGGAGCTGCCGTGACGGTCGCCATGTTGGTCTCAGTTTTTCCCTGCTGTTGGAAGGTGTCGAAGCTGAGACTGGAGATTGAAGTTGCTGGAAATGTAACTCATGAACGAAATGAGCAACATCACGAAATTATTTTGCCGAACCACTGCACGATCCTACATGGGCATTGGGGCATAGGCGACAATTACAATAATGAAGAAACCCTTGATGAACTAGTTAGCTATGTCTTTTTCACCTGAGATCACGGGAATGGACGAAAAATAAGAGCATGGAATTTAGAAAAACTAGTGAAGCCTTTTTTCTCTCAAACGCAGACGGAAAACAGGAGGGGCATTGGAGCTTTGTACTAGCATTGTAGATGTACTGTCGATGCAGTTTTTGTTTCTGTATTGTAGATGGTTCATTTCTAACAATTCAGTTTAACTTATTTGTCACTGGAACAAATTTCCTGTGTGTTTCTGGAAGAGGCGAAATTAAATACGAAATAAATTTTTGTTTCCAGTGCGCGAGCAGCTAAGCTAGCCAGCGGGTTACGTCAAAACAGCCGGTCAGGGCAGGGTCTGCATTTGTGGATCTGTATAATTTATAGTCCTCAGCGGAAAACATTAGTCTACGTTGAATAAAATTAAGTAATACGACATGCCTCTACTATTTCCAGTGCTTATTATATTGATTTGAAGGTCATCATGATTGATCTAATTAAGCACTAGCTCGCCAGGTAGCCAGTGACATTCTAAGTTTAAAAAGGGTGACATATTACACGTGGGTTTCTAATATCAGAAGTTCGTCTGCGTAAGAAATTACATTTTCATACATCTTCAGTTTCTCGTTGGGAAATCACATTTTTATATTAGGAAAAATGTCTGGGGAGGTTCGTTTGAAGAAACTTGAAAAACTGATTTTGGACGGGCCAGCTCAATCGAACGGCCAGTGTTTTAGCGTGGAAACGTTATTGGATGTCCTAATATGCCTTTATGACGAGTGCAACAACTCGCCGCTCAGAAGAGAGAAAAATGTGTTGGAATTTCTGGATTGGGGTAAGTCATTTTTCTTTAACGATTTCCCATGCGTAAAATACTAGCGGGCCAACATTACTGCAGTGTTCTTCCCAATGGCAGTTGCCTGCTTCCATAGCTACTTGCTATTCATATTTTTCGGATGCTTCGGTTATCACAGTCCAGATGGCTTACACGGTTCAAACGCGTATACGCTTTAGCATTATGCAGATATGTCTGATATAGCAAACTACATAGAAAATCGCCTACCATAACAGAAGTAGGGACATGTAGCCTACTAGCGTTAGTGAACGTTAATTTGCTACTTTTGTAAAAGGCTTGTGGTCACATCTAACGTTATTTACGCTGGTACAATGTTCTTGGTCGTTCTGCGTTTTTGAGTAGCTAGATAGGCGAATGCGTTGTAACAAGAAACCTGGCTTGCAACAATGATTTCTGACTTAGCGACGAAATGTTAATATGTACCATACGTAATAATTAAACCTAGTGATCTAGTATAGCAATGTTAGTGTAAAGATGAGAGATGGTGCTGAAAACAACAATATTAATGGTTTGTTGCTATGTCACAGGTTCGGTGCGGTCGTGTCAGTGTCCTTGTACTGGAAGACTTTTATTGTGGGAAGGTAGACGATAACCAAGTGTGACATCATGTTGACGTTCATCGTACTGATAGACAGGGACAGAAAGACAAGAACGGCTTTACTTCATTTAAAGTTCAAATGACCCGTCCGTTGATTTTGATGCAGTTGAGGAAAGGATCAAATTGAAAGTGAATAATTTGTTGCTGTTGCTTGAGCTGAGCAGAGTTTATAGATTTTCCCTGACTCAGTCAAAGAGGCTTTGGTGCCTAAGCGTGGCTGGTCTGGCTGTCATCGTGGCTAACATAAAATCTACGTCACCTGCTAGTGTAGTTCTACACTTTGATAGACGCCAGTTTTTGGCATAGACTAGCACTGTCCTACTGTGTCCACTGTCTGCAAGTATTTGAACAGTGACACTGTTTTGTGTTTTGGCACCTTGGATTTGAAATGAAATGATGAATATGACCTTGAAGTGTAGACTATCAGCTTTGCAAGATCTGCAACAGACTGTTTTCCTGCTCCTGCTGCATCCGCAGGTATGACATTCCGCCAAGTTATGGCTTGGCTCATATAAACAGACAGAATTCACAAACAACTTCACACATCCACACAATAAAGCCCCAAACTTAGGCTATTTAGCATTTTTTCTTTCTTCCTTTTCCTGCCGATTAGACGTCACAAATGCTCCAGTACTAGAATCAATAATTATTGCCATTGGACATTTAGACTGTAGAAAAATATGGAGTCACTGTGACGTCACCCATTGACTCTCCATGGGCTTGGTGAAAAGCATTTCATAGCCCAGGAAGTGTAGTTCATAGGCACTGTCATGTAGTACAAATTGGAGCCTGAGACTGCACAGTAGGGACATGAATTTGTTATTTGTCCACTAAGCTTTTGAGATACAGTGACTCAGTAGTAATGCAAGCTGTCCCTGATTCATCCACAAAATATTACCGCCTTGTCCACATAGCACAGTAACTTAACAAATCGGCATATGGGGAGACACTAACTTTGTTCAATTTCTACATTTAAATATAAACATAATACAACACATGCATTGTAATTGTTACTATAGACAAACTTGTGGTTTCTATTTAGGCCTATTCTTATATGCATTTTTTGCCATTAAAGGATGTGGTAAAGTCCATTTTTATTATAATAGTGGAGACATTTACCTTTATGTAACAGAAGCAACCACATTCAAAAGCTTTATGTTCACAGATTTTTGTTTCTGCTTGGTTCAGTGATAAGTCTTCTTTGTTCTTGTCAATGTCAATAAGCAAGTTTGCTCCAAACCATAGGCAGATGAATGTTCTCTTTTTTTTCTTCTTGTGTCTGCTTAGAACAGCTAATAAAATAGAATGTGCTGTTGAATTAATGTGTAATCTTGAAATTTACATGATCATAAATTAACCTACATGTCAGTCACTGTATTTGGGAAATAATTGGATATTTCCGATAGAGGAAAACTATTCCTTTATATTTAATGACAGTGCCTATACACGTATTCATAAAAAGGTGCAAAGGAAGAAGATACTACACCGTGATAACACTTAATCGTAAGGTTCCATGAACTAGCCTAATGTATTAGAGAGAGAGAGTACTGTTTTATGAACCAAATTAGAGAATTGTAACAGAATTGGCTTTTCAGAAACATTTTGCCTTGGAAAATGTTACTTTCATGGTGAGGATATGCATACAATTCCAATGCACCTCGCTTGGCAAGACTAAGGTGAATTAAAAAAAATAAATAATTGCCAAGTTGCGTTGGGGATGTGTTACTAAAAATGTGATGTAAATTGAAAATAATGTTGCCCCTGTCACTGCTCAAGAGTCAGGTGCTCCCGCCTTCCCAGAATCCTAGGCGGGGCAACCAGATTCAGACAGTGATCACAGGAAATGTTCAATTGTGATAGTAATTCAGTTGTTAAGAATGTTCAAGTATTACTGTGGTAAGGTGTGCTTAGCAGTTCTGTTTAAATGAATGTTGAGTTAGGGGTGAATTCACACCATGTGAGGGATTGCTGTGTGTGGGAAGGACACATTTGCATTGCGTTCAATAAAGGGACATTTCTTGCTGATAAATGACTATACCTTTATTAGAAAACAGTACACTAAGCGAGAAAGGACCAGTGCAGCTCCTTCCAACTGTCATAATAAATTGATTATTTAGCCCTGACTTACATATTAGACTGTCGGGATGTGTTCCTAGAGCGAGATGTCACTCATTTTTTAATAAGAAAACTAGTTAAAAACATTGAAGGGCATCAATCTACAAAAGAGAGCATGTAACATAAAACTAAGGAACAACACTTTATTGCAGACATTTTTATCAGTATTGATATTCAAAGCTTAACTCGATGTTTCCTTTTTGAATGAGGAGTATTGATTCTTTCTCTGTCTACTGAACACAGATAAGATTTCATCGTCCAAATGTAAGTGTTACTGCTGAAAATATTTCAGTTATATACGTTATTTTTTAATTGAGTGTCTTTAAATAGGTTAGTGGTATTTTAGAATGAGGATATTCCACACTGTAACGTAAGTGTTCGTTGGTTTTCTTGTAGTTTGTGTTTATGTATCTATCGGATATGATCTCAGCTGGAACATTGCAAAAACGTGGTGGACGGTTGAACAATGTTTTAATGTCGTCCCATCCCCATACAAGAAAACCATCACATACTGTAGAGTACCCTACAGAAAAACATATGGGATTTAATGATTACACATTTAGGTACTGTACCACAGTGTGATAACGTTTTTGCATTATTTTTTAAATCTGATATCAGTGTTTCACCTTAAACCTTCATAAGGGGCACATGTATATGCTTTATAATGGACGAAAAGCATTTTATGCATTTTTGGATATGTTTCAGGACCCCTAGATATTTTAAGCCAAAAGTTATGTTACCAAATGTAAAAAATAAAATTTCAATTGTTTTTTCTCACTCATGTTTACGATTTAATTTTTTACGAGTACGATTTCATTTTTTACAATTACGATTCTGTTTTTCTCGCGCTTGGGGTTGCATGATTTTGACGTGGAGGAGGGGTGAAGGGGGCGACTTTATTGGTCACTCGGACAAATGCGTCATTGGTATGCACCGTGTTTACCTCCCCTGACTGAAGGCATGCACATCATCATTTATGCCGGAACATGGTGGAGCAACGACATCCTTCTCGAGTATTTAGCTAGCTATTAAACTTGTTATTGTGGACAATGAAGTACCAAGTGATGGATTGCTGGTTAAGTTACTGAAGTTAACTATTTAGCACAGTCATATATCCAGCTGTTCAATGTCTAGTCAAGCGAATACCGAAGGAGTTGCTGTAAACAGCTAGCTCTAGCCTATCATAGCTTTATCTTAATTATTAGGTAGGTAGGTAGGTAGCTAGCTAGCTTAGCTAACATTAGCTATGGCTGTTAAGGCTGTTTTATACTTCTGCGTAGTCTGCATAGTTTGCGTAGTTTGCGTTGTGTGCAGCACTCGCAAACGGGCAGATCATTTATACTTGTGCGGCATGTTGCACAGGTTGCGCAGGCCACGTAATTAGATTTTGTTAAGCCGCGTTTCCACCCAAAGTACCCGGAACTTTTAGTCCCAGGAACTACTTTTCAAGGAACTAAAAGGTTCCTTCAGCCCATTGTTGTCTGCGTTTCCACCGCGGTCTAAAGTCCCGCGAAGATTAGGCAAATTAGCCCACTGACGTATGAAAAAGCGATGTTGTCGTCGGTCCATCTGTCCTATGATTTCTTCTGTAACCCCATACTACCACCGAAGTAGCCTACATTATTTTTTAATAACCGGGAGACCCCGGAGGGGTTTATTCCACTTATATACAACGGGTTACCAACAATGACTATATATGGTTACTTATGTATTTATTGATTTTTATCGATTTAATCACCTGGAATTGAAATATTCTTCTGCAGCCGTTTGGGTATATTTTACCGTTGTCAAGCAAAACTGTCGTTGGTAGTTGAACTTGGACCGTTGTTATGCAACAAATAGGATATAACAGGCTAATAGTCAGATTGTAATTGTTTTATATATCCTCTCAAACACATTCATTATGTTTTTATGCGAACATTCACTTTAGTGTCTTGACATCCGAGGCGACAGAATGCATTCACATTTCCAATATAACTGGCAACAACAGCAGAAAACATGCACACGTTGTAAACAATTTGCTGTTTGATTACTTTCTCATCGTCAATTCCATATAGGCTAATCGCAAAATGACAAGAATAGAACGAAAACTTGGACTTGCGTGAAAATTTAAATTAGCAGTGGTACAGCCACCGTTTGCTTTCCTTCGAAGTTACTGCTAGCCGAGCAGCGAAGTGTGCCCTCCAGATGCGAACCATGCACTATAAATTAGTCCATAGTCTTCCTGGTCTTTTTGTGGAATTGAAAAATGGCAGAGTAAAATTACGGCAGTCTGAAAAAGCTAAAGGGACGATTACTAGAATTAACCTGTTACTTTACCCTGAAAAAAAGTGCGGAAGGTGATTTCCAGTTTGCTTTTACTGTAACACCAATGTGAATTACGCAGAACTACCGCATAGCTCACATAACTGTATCAAACGTTTTGAGTCAATTACAACGGGCTAACAAAGAAAATCCGGAAGAAAATATTCAGCAACCGAATTAATCCGTTTGAATGTTTTGGTACGTAATATGCTGTCCCAGCACGAATGCTTAGCATTTTATAAAACGAATACTAAAGCAAGAAAAGAACAGAAGAGCACACGTTATAATTCCAAGACGTTGGCAGGCTATAACCAAAACTAGGCTACTGCGCCGCATAACATACAAGTTTGATTTCAAGTTATTATGAAAATAAATCGGTTTGCGGCTGTAGATTTTTAAACATGGCGGTTGAAATAAAACACTGCAAGTAGTCGACCAATCAGAAATTTTCAGCACTTGGGCCCCACCCCAAAGGTTCCGGTACTTTTGTAAAGTACTACCCCCTGAGCAGGAACTTTTTTGGGGGTATAATAAAGCCCCCAGAACTAAATTTAGACCCTAGTTCCTGCGGTCGAAACGCACTGAGTTCCTCAAAAGGTTCCTAGTTTCGGGGTAAAGTTCCTGCGGTGGAAACGCGGCTTTACTGACCGTTTATAGTTCAAAAGAAAATACCTTCATTCATATTTCCAAACCTACTAAATACTGCACCAATGACCTCAGAAATTCTCAGCTAGAAGTAACTTGTTGCAACAAAGACATTCACCCGACAAAAGCGATTTTAGCCGTTTAACGTTTCCTATCGGTTTTGTGAATCAACTGTTATAACCTGTTAGCCAGAACCGTATGTCAGTGACCTCATGTCAGCAGTCAACCAGTCATCTTCTTTATGGCGTATGCGGGCACTGGTTGCTAACCACGCGCTTTTAGTTTCTTGAGGAGGTACGCGGCCGTGGTCTGCAACCGTCGCACATGCCGCACATTCCGCACAACCCCTATGCAGACCCATTTTTATGTGTACTACGCAGAAGAATAAAACAGCCTTTAGTGTGATTTAGCGTTGGGGTTCTGTATACTTTGTGGTATAACTCCCTAACGTTTTTCGCAAACTAATGATAATTTTGTGTTCACCAGAGAGAGTATGCTGATGTTGTCACAGCAGCACAGTCTCTAATCTCTGTGCTGACTCAAACCCTGAGAGGTGAGGGTCAAGGCCAGGTTCAAAAACATTAGCTAAGCTAGCTAGCTAGCTAGCTACCTACCTACCTAATAATGAAGATAAAGGTATGATAGGCTAGAACTAGCTGTTTAAAGCAACTCCTTCAGTATTTGCTTGACTAGACATTGTGAACTGCTGGATATATGACTGAGGGGCAGTTCCATGGAAATGTCAACCAATGCATGAAAAAATAAAGTTACTTGTCTACACATCAAACTTGTTTAAAATGTAACCTTAAGGTGTATATTTTGGAATGGAAAATTAATATGACCATAGTTTGTATGACATTGCATTACCATTACAATATAGGCAGTCAAGTCACAAAAATAAGACATTTCAATAAACCACAGTTAGTGCTTTTAAGACAAAGCTTACAGAACTTTTTTTCCCACTCCGACCTGTACTCCAGTGTTAGTTACTTGGTTTTGGGGTTATTAAAACACTGGGGAACAAATTTATGTGTCCTGCGTTTAACATTATAATTCTCAAACCATTTAAAGATGATGTGCTGTTTCAGACACTAGTGTCACATCCATAATGTTCTAGAGGGAAACATTTCTGTAAATCAGGCATTTTAAATAATATCATACTAAAACTTCCTATGCAAAGCTAACTTTTATCAAGGTGATACATTATCTATAATTGGTCTCTTTGATCGTATTTTCTGTATTCTGTTTAAGCGCTACGGACGTGACTGTTACGGACGTTACATAACTTGGACAGTTTATTCTCCAGTCTCCACTGTCTGAAGCATCACGACCATTGCATCAAAATGGGTGGTTGGCTCCTCATTTCATTGCTATTTAAAACTAGCGATTTCTTCTACAAAAACCAATTGATATAGTAAATCTAAACCTATGTTGGCTAGCTAGCTAGTTAACCCAATTGGCGGAGGATACCGAGCCTCCTAACATGAGAAAAGTGGCCGTGAACGTTGCTAATGCAATTCTAACTACACTGGACATTCCGCTGCTGCTAGCTGTCACTGTATGTTTGTAAGCTTGTACCGCCTGTACCGTGTGTTTACTTCCTGGCTTAACTTTTTGAGGGGCAGGGCTTATGTCTCCCGCGGCAATACATTGGTCTCGCTTCTCTCGCCTCTCGTGCAATTGTTGAAGGCAGCTGTCAAACCTGAGGTGATTAACGACGACCTGTCACTAGCCCACAACAAAAACGGTATGTTTTAATAAAATAAGAATTATAATATAAATACATGTGAAAGTGAATGGTTTCACCTTAGCATTACTTGCAATGGCAGGTATAGCCTATTATATAGCCTATAAGATAAGATAAGATAAGATAATCCTTTATTCATCCCGCAGCGGGAAATTCGCAGTGTTACAGTAGCAAAGTGGATAGCGCAATAGAGTAAAAATAATATAGGTGAAGATGCTAGCTAACAACACAAAACTTAAACATTAATGGATATAAGTTACCTTCAGTGAGCTAGAAAAAAGAGAAATAAATTTATTTATGTCACTTTACAGTTTTTACAAGATTGACAGAAATTATTTTAAAATGCGGTTCATTTTCCTGTTATTAAACCGCATTTTAAAATAATTTCTGTCAATCTTGATGGCTATGACCCAAACTGGGCTTGTAGGCAGTAATTCAGTTAATTCATTAAACAGGTAGGCAGTAATTCAGTAAAACTGTACTTAAAGTATGAAAAGAAAACATAAAAGTAACCATTAATAAAAATAACGAGAGCAGTTAATGATAATAATAATAATAATAATAATAATAATAATAACAAAAGTTTTTTATTTCATTTCAGCAATGGCTAAAACAGCTGCTGAACGCCAAAAGGCGTTTAGGGAGAGGAAAATAAATGATGATGTTTTCAAAGAAAAAGAAAGGGAAAAGAAGAGAGCAGAGAGATTACTTAAGAAGCAAACACAAACGAAGGAGGAGGCTGAGAGGGTTTGGGCTTTGGCAAGGGACAGGCAAAGAAAAATGCATCTACACCAAAAAAAGAGTCCTCAAAGTCCATCTGTGTCAGCATTTAAATCAAGACAGTCATTTGGGAAGGCAATGAGACATACACTAAATGCTCTGCCAAAGAGCCCTACCAACAAAAAGGCTGTGATAGAAAAACTTGCAGTATCAGTGTGCTTGCTGATAACAAAAAAACCCACCAAAAACACTGAACTCCCAAGTTCGACCAAACAGAGAGTGAAGGAGTTTTATGTCAGGGATGACATCAAGACAGGCCCCAGGGATGAGGGATGCTGTAACGATCAGAGAGGCAGGAGTAAAGGAAAGGATCCAGAAACGTCATTGAACAATGTCTGTTTTGGAGGCCTACCGCTGTTTCAAGGAGGATAATCCTACAATAGTGATTGGCAAATCGAAGTTTGCAGAGCTGCGTCCGTCTCATGTCTTTCAGTGTTCCGAGACGCCGCAAAATGTCTGCCTGTGCCGTCATCATGAAAACGTGAACCTGCTCCTGGAATGTGTACGCCGCTGTGTTCCAAGGAAAGTGTTCAAGAGCTTGACAGAATTTGTTAACTCCTTGTTAGCAAAGATGACCCAGAGTGCATGCTAAATGCCTCTGTGGAGTGCAGGGATGCACTTTTGTTTCACATGCACATCCTTAGCCACATTCCAGATGAGGAAAAACAGTTGAAGACCACCTGGTACATCTGGGAGGCAATAGGGGGAGTACAGGTTAAGGTCCAGAAGAGTGGGGTACTGGGGGATGTGCTCAATGTTCTGGCAATGACCGCACCACAATTCTGGAGACACTGCTTCATCAAGAGAAAACAAAGTGCATCATTTGAAAAGAAGGCTCAAGCTGATGGAGAATCTGTGGTCCTGCAGGTGGACTTCGCAGAGAACTACACCGCAGCGTACCTGGACGAGATCCAGTCTGGCCACTGGCATCAAAAGCACATCACCATCTTCACATCAGTTGCATGGTCGGACACTGACCCGCTGTCTTATGTTGTAGTGAGTGACAGCCTGGACCATGACAAAAGGGCTGTGGCAACATTTTTGGGAAAGGTTGTACACGACATAAAAGAAAAACACATAAACATGAAGCAACTGCACATTTTTAGCGATGGGGCTGCATCACAGTTCACGAACAACTACATGTGGGCATTTTTGTCGAGTACATTCCATGAGATGTTTCCTGACCTCCTCATTGAGTGGCACTTTTTTGCCACCGGTCACGGAAAGGGGGCAGTGGATGGTGTGGGGGACACAGTTAAGCGAGCTGTTAGCACAGCTGTGGTCAGCTGACAGGCAGCAATAGTCAACAATGCTGCAGATTTTGCAAAGATCGCCACACAGAGATGCCCAAACATTAATGTCATCAAAGTGAAACCAGAGAAGATTCAGAGCTTCATTGAAGAGCAACAGCTGGAAGCCAAGTGGGAAGATGTCCCACCCCTTCATGGAACCCAGGGAGTCCATCACATCGAGATCATTTCATGGGGCAAAGTGAAAATTAAATTTACTGCACAGCAGAAACATCACTGGTGCACACACTTGTCCCTTTCTCTGAACAGGCCCAGAGCTGCACACCTGCCATCAAGACAGGGGACTGCCTACTGATTGAGTTCATGACAAACAAATCCCACAGAAGGTTTGTGGGATTGGTCACTGAACAAGAGAAAGAGGAAATTGAGATTCAATTTCTGCGAAGGAATAATGATTCCTACCAGCAAAAGAGGACAAAGCGTGGGTCAATTTTGAGCAAGTCCTGAACCCTCTTCATCCATGCATTGACAACAGGGGGAGATACCATTTCTCAGAGCCTGTTCTGGCTGAATGAAGGCCATAAAAAACGTTTGTTCCAAGAAATGCGGTTTGACTTGCACTTACGTCCTGTGAGTGTGGGACGGATGCAACAGTGCTACTACAGTGTCAGTTCTATCACTTTATTTTGTGTAATCTGTATTATAATAATAATTATATTAATTATCTAAAATGGGGTAAAATAGTTGATAAAAAAGGGAAATCAATTGTTCTAAAATTTATTTGTGTTGTTGCTGTTCTGTCTTCTAATTGAATATTTTTAAATTAAGTTAAAATCTACTTTTATTTGAAATAAATACATCAATCAATATCTTCCTTGGACCTTACATACTGTATTGTAATTAAAAAGCAGCCTCATACCATAAAGGTCTCTACAGGGTATCTGCTACTTTTTGGGGTGTTATAGAGCCTTGACATTTTGTTGACATTTTCAAAAGGGTTCAGACTAAAAAAAAAAAGTGCTTTGATGATATTTTGACTATGCATCTTTAGTCTATTTCAGACACGTCACATCCATAACAGAAAAATGTCACATCCATAACGGCACTATTTCTTATTTCCTTCCTTAACAGGGTATGCAATTCTTTTTAAAGGTGTTTTTTGGGTACTACAAACACAAAATGATATTTAACATATTAGTCATTGGCACAGCAATTCACAGAGTTTTTGTGATTTGTTTATTCAGCCCGAAAAGCTTGTCCATTTTCGTCACATCCATAACGCAAGAATGTTTTGCCACTTCTCTCAAAATCTAAATACTTAAAACATTTCATATTGTAGGCTTATGTTTATCCCATTAAATATAATTAAAATATGTATTTTCAGTTTTCAAAATATAATCCATGCCATGTCAATGTGAAGCTTAGTTTCCAATATTCTGTGTGAATGTCACATCCATAACGCTGGAATCGCTCTGAGCTAAATAGTTAACTTTAACTTAACCAGCAATCCATCACTTGGTACTTAATTGTCCACAATAACAAGTTTAATAGCTAGCTAAATACCTGAGAAGGATGTCGTTGCTTCGCCATGTTCCGGCGTAAATAATGATGTGCATGCCTTCAGTCAGGGGAGGTAAACACGGTGCATACCAATGACGCATTTGTCAGAGTGACCAATAAAGTCACCTAGGGCTGCCAATAACGACTATTTTTCTATCGGTTAATCTATCAACTATTTTACCGATTAGTTGATTAATCAGAACGATTAATTTTCCTCCAAAAAAATCAAATTGACCATTTCAGGTTTTTTTATTTCATTTTATTTTGACAACAACTAACTGTAGCCTATATGCCATTGTATAATGCAGCACTAAACAAAATGTAAACAAAGGTTTAAATATTTAAGTGCAAAAATGTAGGTTTAAACTGGCAACTCCAACATGATTAAAGAAGAGGGCTTATTATTTAATTCAGTAGTGCAACTCCAAAATAAATCCAAGTTTCTATTAAACCCCTTATCAAAGTAAAAACAAGTTAGGTCTGCATATTGTTTAGAGTGTAAGAGACAATGGTGTCCAGCTCAATGTCCAACTCAAATATTGGAATCAAACGTCTGTTAGACGTGTGTTTTAATGTAAGAATGTCAACATGTCCACATGTTCTGGACTTAGGCTAGCTCTTTTCTTGAAAACCTTTCACTACTTACTAATGCTTACATTACAGTGTGAAATATCCACATTATATAATACCACTAACCTATTTAAAGACACTCAATTTCAAAAATAACGTATATAACTGAAATATTTTGAGCAGAAATACTTGCATAGCAATTATAATTTTATCTGTGTTCAGTAGACAGTAAATCAATGACAGTTCTATCTGCTTCTGTTTTGCGCCAGAAAACGATGTCAAATAGGTCTATCAGCAAACATATGGCTTAGCTATGCCCAGAAGTCCTCAATAATAATAGTATTTTCCAATAAATTACGAAAAACGATTGACAACATTTTGTTAGGTGCAGCGTCTTTTAGGCTAAGTCTGCTACCACAAAGTGAATGCGTAAGTGAACGCAATGATAAGAAAAAATTCAGTTACGCTGATCTAAAAAACACTATTCCAAAAGCAAAATTAAACATGCTATACATCGTTAGAAAGCTTATACTTTCACCTACTGAATAAATGAATTTTCAATCAAGCCAGACTACTCAAAAGGCGACAACGCAGTAAACAACACGTGTGGTATTACGCACAACTATAGGCATCACAAATGCGCATATATATTTCACAAACGGTTTGTCCAAGACAATATATGACCACTCAGTCTCAAAAGGGACATCTTTGCGCGTAAAACCAATGGCAAGGTTGTATATTTATTCAATATTTAGTCCCAGATATTGACTGTAGAATGACATGATAGATATGATTTTTTAAAACTTTGTTATTCAGTGAGCAGCGTTTTCACTGCTGTATTGGCATATCTTAGGCTCTTTGGAAACTTTTACACTGACCCTCTTTCGCAACCGAGTCGGACTCTGCTGCAGCTGCCATGATTTTTAAAAAAAACTGTAGCGTTGACTGGAGCCGACCAATGACTGGAGCCAAAAACGACTGACGTCATGCACGCAGAAATTACGTAGTGATATTGAAGAAAAACATTTATTATAATGATTTGAAGTGTTTTAGAAATCAAAAAGGTAAATTCATAAAAAAAATAAAAACGATGCGTCGGTTTAAAATATTGATGTTGATGCATTTTCAGCATTGACGTCATCGATTACGTCGACTAATCGCAGCAGCCCTAATGTCGCCCCCTTCCCTTCACCCCGCCTCCACATCAAAATCATGCCAAAACCCCAAGTGCGAGAAAAACAGAATTGTAATCGTAAAAAATGAAATCGTACTCATAAAAAATGAAATCGTAAACATCAGTGAGAAAAAACAATTGCAATTTTATATTTTACATTTGTGAACATAACTTTTTCATTTATTTAAATGACAGAATTTTGCGCAACAGCACAATAAACTCTGGACACGGCTATCAGGAAGCGTGAGCCCATGTTCAAGTTAAAACAGTATTAATTACATCACTGCGTCCCGTCCAAAAAATGTAAACTCCCGTCCAATTAATATAGAACAGGGTCAATTTACGTTCATATTTATTATAAATATGTATGTTTTTTTAATAAAGCAAAAAAAAAGCAATTACTCTATACGTTAAACGAATACTGACGTCCAAATCGAGTACTCGAGTACTCATGCCCATCCCTAACGCCTACGATTTTTCACGCGTGCAATTTTTTTCCCTAGGCGGACAACACTTTTGGCACAAAAATGACGCCATAGAAAGACAGCCAATATTGTTTCTTGAAACTTGGTGTAATTTTGATATCATTACATGTAATGGCAGGCCTAGTTTTTGCCAGTTTGAGTTAATGACATATAGTGCTTTGTATGTGTGAGAAACTTGGCATTTATGCACATTTAAAATGTGTTTTTCATCAGATGAATGTTTACACTGCAGTATGTGGAATACCTGTATTACAGAATTGCACAGACCTCTTGAAAGAGACTCAGTTTTACTTGAGTGGTATGAATACTTGTAATGCAGGCCACTATGAGCCACTGCGTTAACTCTGCCCAATGCCCCTGTACTAACAGCTAGGCCTAAGTACACAAGCATTGTTTGTACTGGCTAACAGTTGTCTCAATGTGAATATAATAAGAATATCAAAATTAAAGCCGCAAGCGGTGTTGGGAGGGGTCCAAGCATTGGCACCATCGCGCCCCCTATGGAGCGATTTTAAAATGGCTTTGTCCTCATGATCATATGCCTTCACCCAACATATCTACTGAATATCATGATGATCGTATATAATATATTGATGACTTATGGCCAATTTTGTGCTAAGAGACGCTGTCGGATGACTTAGTTGCGTCGCCATGGATATGTCCTGGCCGCTTCCCGTAAAGGCCTTTAATATGTCGTAACACTTAGATGGCATGTCGTAACACTTAGATGGTCCGGCGTGTATGCACAGCTGCATTGTTTCTGCTCCGCAACTAAAAAAGGCGTCACACTAGTGTTGTCACGATACCAAAATTTGGACTTTGATACTGATACCAGGTTTAGTATTACGATACTCAATACTGAAATGATACTTGAAACTTAAACGATGCTAATTTGATACTCGGTACCTAACAATACTGAAATTACCTTAATAGATCAGAAACGTAATGTCCACAAGGGTTGACCTCATTTTCGAATTCATGGTTTATTAACAACCTGGTTCATTAACAACCTTTAAGTTGAAGCCTCTTCAGCATATTAATATGCACAGGCCTACAGTGATACAACACTGAACAATAGAAAAATATGTTAAATATATTTCAAAAATTAAACAGTTGTAAAGTAAATAATCTTTAAAACAGGTCTTTCACCTTTAAATAGATTTAAAAACAGCATATTTAAATAACAATACAGCATCTATCTATAATAAAATATTTCCAAATTGGAACACCTATTGCTACTGAAGTGAACTGAGTCAAAGCTTGCGCTGTATCGAGGAGCTGAGTGCACAAGCGCAACTCACCTCACTTGGCAACCTTAGTTGCTACTGCCTTCTAGCGAAGATTCTGACAAATTACACTTTTCATCCTCTCAATCAGTAATGCGGGAGACAATTTCCCTGGCTTTTACATTTGACTCAAAACAACCGAACGTCGGAATATTCTAATACCGAACCGTTTCTTTTTATTTTTTTCTTTTTTTTTTTTTAAGTACCGAGAAAGTGCTGAAGTTTTGGTATACCTTGCAACACTACGTCAGAACCATATTCCAATCCATTGCTCAACTTAGCAGAGCATGCACATTTCAGAGCGCCACAGAGACAGATAGAATAATAACACATAAATACACATTTCAAATAATAAATACGACATTGAGAAAAAACGGAAAAAAAGACGTAATATCAACTCGCGATCTGCGTGCTGCACGCAAAGTAGCCTACCGTTTTATTTATTTAGACATTGGCAGATAAGAAAAATTTTGGTTACGCTGACCTATAAAACGCTATTTCAAAAGCAAAATCAGACATGTTATACATCGTTAGAAAGCTTATACTCTCACCTACTGAATAAATGAATTGTCAATCAAGCCAAATTGTACTAAAAAGGGCGACAACGCCGTAAGCAACAGGTGTGGTATTACGCACAGCTATTATTGAAGATAGCCGACCCAGGCGTGACAGATGCGCGTATATTTCGCAAACGGATTGTCCAAGACAATATATGACCACTCAGTCTCAAAAGGGACATCTCTACGCGTAAAACCAATGGTAAGATTGTATATTTATTCAATGTTTAGTCCCAGATATTGACTGTAGAATGACATGGTATAATTTTTTTTTTTAAAAGTTAGTCTAGCTTATTTCGTTATTCAGTGGGCATCGTTTTCACTGCTGTATTGGCATATTTTAGGGCTAACGTCGGGTTTATCTTGTTGCTACGGAATATTGCATTACATTACAGGCATTTGGCAGACGCTCTTATCCAGAGCGACGTAGGCTACAACAAAATGTATAACCATAACCAGGAATAAGTGTGTCGAAATCCCTAGAGGGCAGTAGCCTACCGTTCTAAGTGCAGGGAACAACCGCATAGTTCAACTTGGACCCTGTAGGTTAAACTGATTAACACTAACACAAACAAGAACAGCAACAACGCAGTCTATGCAAAAATACATGCAGTAGTTTAGACAAGTTAAGTCACCTACGAAACAACTACCTAGTTACAACCCTAAGCATACAGTCAATTTAGAGATTAAATTGAGAATACGATTTCTCTCAGCATAATGACGGATGCAAAGACTAAACGAACTCACCCGATATTGTCTTCAAATGGATCCATGCCAAAGAAAAGTAATGATTCATCCTGTCAAGAAGCTTTTACGAACCAACTTTTAGTAACAAAAAACTAAATATCAACTCGCCATCCATGTTAACTGCTTCCTACGCTCAGAGTACCATATTATTTATTTAGACATTGGCGGAGTACAGCATAAATCGCGTCTTTTGTTTATATTCAATATTAGTAATTGAAGCGAGAAACTGCAGCTGTAGACACAAGATAGTCTGTTATGTAATGGTAGCAACGGAACGAAGCAGACTATAAATGTATTACCGTCATTGTTTTATTATACCAGCGTGTTTTCGCGCGTTTGCACAGAAACTTAAATACTATCAATAAAATGGTTTAGCTATGTCTCAGCATAATGACAGATTCAAAGACTAAACGAACTCACCCGATACAGTCTTCAAATGGATCCAGGCTCAAGAAAAGTAATTATTAATCCTCTCAAAAAGCTTTTACTGAAAAACATTTGGTAGCCTAGCATGCGTTCTGGCTGGCACTGTCTTCTATCGCCTCTCCGACGTTCAGAGCCTCCCCTCACTGATAAGAAGTAGAGCCTACGGTGTAGGATTGCTTGCGTCGCCATGGATGTCGCTTGCCGTAAAGAAGTTTACTCGATGTCGTAACACTTAGATTTGGCGCTCCAGCTTTTCCCCACCCCACCTAATAAAAAAGTCCAAATGGGGTGCAAACAATATGGCGGACATACGTGGTCGCAAAGGCAAAGTTGTAGAGCACATTTACATCGGTCGATGAAGTTTTGTGTTGATCTGACTGACGGTGTGGGAGTTATGACCTTTTAAAGTATGACCCTTTGTTATAGCGCCACCATCTGGCCGACATAGGTGATTTTTAGTGCCTGGGTAGTGGGGGGCCATAGGAACCCACCTACCAAATTTGGATGGTCTACAACTTATGGTTGCTGAGCCTCAGACATTTTAGTGGAGAAAGCTTCCACGCCCCAACGAAAATGTCAAAAGGGCGGGCAAACAATATGGCGGACATAGGTGGTGCCAATGGCAAAGTGATAGAGCACGTTCAGATGCATATGTCGATGAAGCTTTGTGTTGATCGGACTTATGGTGTGGGAGTTATGGCCTTTTACGCATAACCCTTTGTTATAGCGCCACCATCTGGCCGACATAGGTGATTTTTAGTGCCTGAGTAGTGGGGGGCCATAGGAACCCACCTGCCAAATGTGGTTGCTCTAGGCCTTATGGTTGCTGAGCCTCAGACACTTTTAGCGGAAAAAAATAAGAATAATTAAAGCCGCAAGCGGCGTTGGGAGGGGTCCAAGCATTGGCACCATCGCGCCCCCTACAGAGCGATTTTAAAATGGCTTTTTCCTCATGATCATATGCCTTCATCCAACATATCTCCTGAATATCATGATGATTGCATAAAATATTGATGACTTACGGCCAATTTTGTGCTAAGAGACGCTGTCGGATGATTTAGTTGCATCGCCATGGATGTGTCCTGGCCGCTTCCCGTGAAGGCCTTTACTATGTCGTAACACTTAGATGGCATGTCGTAACGCACATATGGCCTGGCGTGTTTGTACAGCTGCAGCACTTCCATGCTGTAACAAAAAAAGGCATCACACTAGTGTTGTCGCGATAACAAAATTTTGACTTTGATACCGATACCAAGTTTAGTATAACAATAATTAATACTGAAACGATACTGATTCAATACTCGGTACCTAACGATACTGAAATTACCTTAATAGATGAGAAACGTAATGTCCACAAGGGTTGACCTTATTTTCAAATTCATGGTTTATTAACAACCTGGTTCATGAACAACCTTTAAGTTGAAGCCTCTCCAACATATTAATATGCATAGGCCTATAGTGTTACAACACTGAACAATAGGAAAATATGTGAAATATATTTCAAAAATTAAACAGTTGTAAAGTAAATAATCTTTAAAACAGGTCTTTCACCTTTAAATAGATTTAAAAACAGCATATTTTAATAACAATACAGCATCTATCTATAATAAAATATTTCCAAATTGGAACACCTATTGCTACTGAAGTGAACTGAGTCAAAGCTTGCGCTGTATCAAGGAGCTGAGTGCACAAGCGCAAGTCACCTCACTTGGCAACCTTAGTTGCTACTGCCTTCTAGCGAAGATTCTGACAAATTACACTTTTCATCCTCTCAATCAGTAATGCGGGAGACAATTTTCCCTGGCTTTTACATTTGACTGAAAACTACCGAACGTCGGAATATTCTAATACCGAACCGTTTTTTTTTTTTTTTTTTTAAGTACCGAGTAAGTGCTGAAGTTTTGGTATACCGTGCAACACTACGTCAGACACATATTCCAATCCATTGCTCAGCTTAGCAGAGAATGCACATTTCAGAGCGCCACAGAGACAGCCAGAATAATAATAAATACATTTAAAAAAACGAAACAAAAAACGAAATATCAACTCGACAACCCTGCTAGCATGCGTGCTATGCGAAGAATACCTTATTTATTTAGACATTGGCAGACTACAGCATTTGCGTCTTTTGTTTATATTCAATATTAGTAATTGTAGCGAGAAACTGCAGCTGTAGGCACAAGACAGTTTGTTATATTATGGTAGCAACGGAATGAAGCGGACTACATATATAGGCTATATTTACCGTCATTGTTTTATTATACCAGCGTGCTTTCGCGCGTTTGCAGAGAAACTCAATTACTATCAATAAAAATGGTTTAGCTATTTCTCAGCATAATGACGAAAATAATTTTCAACCGTCCACCTCGTTTTAGCAACGTTCCAACACTGTCGTCGTCACTGTTCCATGGGTCACAAAAACTATTACACTAACGCTTGCATTGCAGTGTGAAATATCCGCATTATATAATGCCACTAACCTATTTAAAGACACTCAATTTCAAAAATAACGTATATAACCGAAATATTTTGAGCAGTAATACTTACATAGCAACATGACATTTTATCTGTGTTTAGTAGTATAGAGACAGAAAATCAATGACAGTCCTATCCGCTTCTGTTTTGCGTCAGAAAACGATGTCAGATAGGTCTATCAGCAAAGAAATGGCATAGCTATGCCCCAAAGTCCTCAATAATAATAGTACTCTCCAAGAAATTATGAAAATCGTTGACAACGTTTCGTTAGATGCATCGTCTTTAATGCTACGCCACAGTGAATGCGCAAGTGAATGCGAGAAGAAAATATTCCGTTACGCTGAACTATAAAACGCTATTCCAAATGCAAAATCAGACATGTTATACATCGTTAGAAAGCTTATTCTCTCATCTACTGAATAAATGAACTGTCAATCAAGCCAAATTGTACTAAAAACGGCGACAACGCCGTAAGCAACAGGAATCACAAACGGATTGTCCAAGACAATATATGATCACTCAGTCGCAAAAGGGACATCTCTACGCGTAAAACCAATGATAAGATTGTATATTTATTCAATGTTTAGTCCCAGATATTGACTGTAATATGAGATGGTATAATTAAAAAAAAACTTTGTCTCGTTTATTTCGTTATTCAGTAAGCAGCGTTTTCACTGCTGTATTGGCATATTTTAGGGCAAATGTCGGGTTTATCTTGTTGTTACGGATTATTAGCCTACATTACATTACAGGCATTTGGCAGACGCTCATACCCAGAGCGACGTACAACAAAGTGTCTAACCATAACCAGGAACAAGTGTGTTGAAAACGCTAGAGGGCAGTATCCTGCCGTTCCAAGTGCCCCAAGACCGTCCCCTCACTGATAAAAAAACTAACCCTACGGTGTCGGATTACTTGCGTCGCCATGGATGTCGCTTGCCGTAAAGAAGTTTACTAGATGTCGTAATCGTTTAGATTTGGAGCCACAGCTCTTCCGCACCCCACCTAATAAAAAAGTCCAAATGGCAGGCAATCAATATGGCGGACATATGTAGCCCCAATAGCTGTAGAGCACATTCACATGCGTCGGTCTATGAAGTTTTGTGTTGATCTGACTTACGGTGTGGGAGTTATGACCTTTTAGGCAAAACCCTTTGTTATAGCGCCACCATCTGGCCGACATAGGTGATTTTTAGTGCCTGAGTAGTGGGGGGCCATAGGATCCCACCTGCCAAATTTGGTTGCTCTACGACTTATGGTTGCTGAGCCTCAGACACTTTTAGCGGAGAAAAATAATAATAATAATAATAATAATAATAATAATAATAATAATAATCCTAACAAAAACAATAGGGTTCCACCAGCTTCGCTGCTTGGACCCCTAATAATAATAATCCTAACAAATTCAATAGGGTTCCACCAGCTTCGCTGCTTGGACCCCTAAATATGCCACAACGTAAACATTGAAATGTTACAAGCAGTAATACGTACATCTTCACCATATGTGTATGCATCCTCGATAGCCTACTTACTTTGGCTATTTTCATGAATTCCCAGATAGACACTATTGTCCAATGTGAGGGGGCCACGCCGCTACTTCTCACAGTGTGGCAACTAAAACGTTAAAGATATACATCTATATCCTCACAGGTAGCGCCAGCATGTAATAATCAGTCTCATAAATGTATTATACAAACTAGGCTATGAATTGGCAACTTAAATTATAATTAGGGGTCCAAGCAGCGAAGCTGGTGGAACCCTATTGTATCTGTTGTTGTTGTTTTTGTTGTTTTTGTTGTTTTGTTTGTTTGTTTGTTTGTTTTCTCTGCTAAAAGTGTCTGAGGCTCAGTCCTAGACTAACAAAATTTGGTAGGTGGGTTCCTATGGCCCCCCACTACTCAGGCACTACAAATCACCTATGTCGGCCAGATGGTGGCGCTATAACGAAGGGTCATAGATTAAAAGGCCATAACTCCCACACCATAAGTCAGATCAACACAAAACGTCATCGTCCGATGCATCTGAATGTGCTCTACAACTTTGCTGTTGGGACCACCTATGTCCGCCATATTGTTTGCCCGCCATTTGGACTCTTTTAGTAGTTGCGGTACGGAAGAGCTGTAGCTCCACATCTAAAGTGTCACGACATATAGTAAACCCCTTTATGGCAAATGGCTAGAAGACATCCATGGCGACGCAAGTAATCCGACATTGTCGGGTCTAGTTTTTATCAGTGAGGGGAGGGTCTGAACTTCATAATGGTCAATATTATCTATCTGGGCATTCATAAAAATATTCTTTCACCACTCAAAAATCGTATTCCGTCATGGCAACAAGATAAACCCGAATATAGCCCTAAGATATGCCTATACGGCAGTGAAAATGCTGCTCACTGAGTAACGAAATAAACGAGACAACATTTTTAAAAAATGATACCATGTCATTCTACAGTCAATATTTGGGACTACATATTGAATAAATATACAACCTTACTTTTGGCTTTACATGTAGAGATGTCCCTTTTGAGACTGAGTGGTCATATATTGTCTTGAACAATCCGTTTGTGAAATACGCGCATCTGTGATGCCTGGTTACCTTCAAAAATAGCTGTGCGTAATACTGTTGTTTACGGAGTTGTCGCCCTTTTTAGTATAGCCTGGCTTGATTGACAATTCATTTATTCAGTAGGTGAGAGTATAAGCTTTCTAACATGTCTGATTTTGCGTAATCGAAAATGTTCTTATCGTCGCATTCACTCTGGGGTAGCAGTAGAAGACGCTGCACCTAATGAAACGTTGTCAACGATTTTTCATAATTTCTTGTAACGTACTATTATTATTGAGGACTTCTGGGCATAGCTAAGCCATATGTTTGTTGATGATAATAATAATCTTGCATTTATATAGCACCTTTCCGAATGCTCAAAGTGCTTTACAGTCAGGGGGAACTCACCTCACTCACCACCAATGTGTAGCACCCACCTGGGTGATGCACGGCAGCCATTTTGCGCCAGAAAGCTCACCACACATTAGCGAAGGTGGAGAGGGAGAGAACATATTTTAGCCAATTAAATCTGGGGATGATTTTGGTGGCAGTTTGCGAGAGCCAGATCTGGGATTTAGATCTGGAATTTAAATCTGGGATCTGGGATAGACCTATCTGACATCGTTTTCTGGAGCAAAACAGAAGCGGACCATATCATTGATTTACTGTATCTTTCTCTATCTACTGAACACAGATAAAATTGCATCATTGCTATGTAAGTATTACTGCTCAAAATATTTTGGTTCTATACGTTATTTTTGAAATTGAGTGTCTTTAAATAGGTTAGTGGTATTAGCCTATATAATGTGGATATTTCACACTAATGTAAGCGTTAGTAGTGTAATAGTTTTTGTGATGGAAACATTGTCAAAACGTGGTGGACGGTTGAAAATTGTTTTCATATCGTCCTATCCGTCATTATGCTGAGAAATACCTAAACCATTTTTTTGATAGTATTTGAGTTTCTCTGCAAATGCACGGAAACACGCTGGTATAATGAAACAATGACGGTAAATATAGCCTATATATATAGTCCACTTCGTTCCGTTGCTACCGTAATATAACAAACTTTCTTGTGTCTACAGATGCAGCTTTTATTTATTATTTGAAATATGTATTATTATTCTGTCTCTGAGGCGCTCTGAAATGTGCATCTGCTAAGCTGAACAATGGATTGGAATATGTGTCTGATGTAGTGTTGCACGGTATACCGAAACTTCAGCACTTTTTCGGTACTTATAAAAAAAATAAAGAAACGGTTCAGTATTAGAATTTTCCGACGTTCGATACTTTTGGGTCAAATGTGAAAGCCAGGGAAATATGTCTCCCTCATTACTGATTGAGAGGATGAAAAGTGTAATTTGTCAGAATCTTCGCTAGATGGCAGTAAGCAACTAAGGTAGCCAAGTCAGGTGATGTGTGCTTGTGCATTCATCCTCGTTGATACAGCGCAAGCTTCGACTCCGTTCACTTCAGTAGCAATAGGTGTTCTAATTTGGAAATATTTTATTATAGGAAGATGCTGTATTGTTATTAAAATATGCTGTTTTTAGATCTACTTAAAAGTGAAAAAACCTGTTTAAAGATTATTTAGTTTACAGTTGTTTGTTTTTGAAATATATTTAATCTCATAAAAAACACGTTTTCAACGTACAAAAATGCCAAGTTACTCAAAAGTATTGATATCAAAATGACGCCAAGTTACGGTACTACAAACAATATAGGCTATCTTGCCTCACCGAAATTAAATAAGATGTATTCCAAAGCAATGCTACCCAATATTTCCTCAGTTCTTTCAAGTCACTTGGCCCTGTGTGTATAAGCATGCTCTACATGGACAGGCCAAACATATGTGTGGATGGCTCTCTCACAGTCAAGATTAATTGAATAGGCGTGTATATGTCCAATTTGTATTGGTATGTATGTATTTCGCTGCCCAGCCTTTCTGTTGCGTGAATGATAGTATGTGTCTTGGTATAACTGTGTGTTCGTAAATGTGAATGTAACATGCTGCGAGGGAAATGTCCCCATGGGGATAAAGAAGTTCTCTGTGTATGTATGTACAATATGTATTTTACATGCAGTATTTATTGTACGTAGCAAATATACAATAACTTGTACATGTACTCAAATTCAGTTCAGAAGCAAGTGTAAACATATGTTTTCTGGAGAAATATGCTTCCTGTAGTTACTCAGCAGCAGTTTTGTACATGAATTTCAATGTGTTCCATGAGGCAATTCGAAATATTTGACTCTTTGATCTTACACAAAGTTTGCATGACATTGTAAAATGGTAAAATGACAAAACACAGGGCCAAGTGACTTGAAAGAACTGAGGAAATATTGGGTAGCATTGCTTTGGAATACATCTTATTTAATTTCGGTGAGGCAAGATAGCCTATATTGTTTGTAGTACCGTAACTTGGCGTCATTTTGATATCAATACTTTTGAGTAACTTGGCATTTTTGTACGTTGAAAACGTGTTTTTTATGAGATATCATTTCTTTTTGCAAAGCGTTTTATTATGAGAGTGAGAAATGCGAAGTGACCCTGTAAGAAACGGTTGTGGATTATGGCTGTCCTTGTGTGAATTTGTACAGTCTGATGAGCGTGTACTGTTTAGCAGTTTCGGTTTGCTATATATGTAAAACAGTGGCTGTGACAGTGTGCGGTGGCGTGTAATTTTAAACGCAACAGAAACGCAGGTGAAATATGGCCAGTGTATGTACTCACGGATTTGACGGCCATCCAACAAGCCTTGATTGAGAAAAGAATCAGCAAGCCCGTAGAATTAGAGCTGCCTAGGTCGCAACTTGTGTACCCTGCTGTCCTGCTCCGTTGTCTGTTATTTCGTGGAGATGCACTTTTAGTGTTTGCAAGGTTTATAACGCGTTGTGATAGGCTTATCTGCAGGTGGGAATCCTGTTCGCTGTTTTGCTAAGCTAGAACCGGAAAACTTGATACTGGAGAATAGGAGCAGACGCATATGTCCCAGTAGGCTTTGCATATGAGAAAATAACAACAGCGTGAGAGAAATGAGGATGAAATTATGAAATTGCGTAGTTGAAACAATATGTTTTTAGCAGAATGGGCATGTAGGTGAAGGTTGACATGATGACAGACTATAGTGCGGAGTAAATAAAGTTACCATGAGCGAGCTTAGTTTCCTTATGGAACGGTATATATAACAGTCGGTATAAAGCATTGGCTGTTAAGGTGGAGGGTTAAGTAACGAGTGAAATCTATTATACTAATGTGCTTTTCTCATGTTCAGTACTACTGGTTATACTTATATGTGAGTCATGATTTTAAATATAATGTTTTAATGGGGAGTTGCAGAACGTACATACGTAGTAGCCTAATTGTTTGTATGTGGCTAGATAGAGAACAGGGCAAGGTAACATGAATGTAGAAACGTGGCGTTTGCTGATAAGAAGGTTTTGCACGGTAGCCAAGTGAAGAAATATAGTTAGTAGAAATGGCACACCGGTGAACTGGTGTAACTTTTTAATAAAAGGAATACATTTGCCGTTATGAAATGCATATGAGTGGCCGTGAGTGAGTTTTGGTAAAGCAAATATAAAAGCGTAAGAAAACGTTAGTGTAAAAGAGGAAATTATCTGCCTGAGGGCGAGACGGGATTCGATCCTTCAACCGGAGGGTTACCAGTCTGTGACTTTGTTAATGCAGCACCATGACATAGCTATGCAATGCGTGAAGTATCATTGGCACAGCTGTCCGTGGTTTTAAAGAAGAACACAGGCCAGTAAGCACAGAAGAGCTCCCGTTGAATCCATATGGCTTTGCAATATTGTAGCCGGTTAATAACAACGTGCAGACGGTACGTCATAATGCAGTGTATACGTTCGGTGAACGGCGGGTAGATATGGTGCAAAAGCAATAATTGAGAAGTAGCAGACAATTATTAGTGAGGGTAAAAGCAGGTTAAAGAAACATGTCCCTAGCTGGGCTTGAACCTAGTACCCCAGGTTCCCAAGACTGTAACCTCACCCACTAGGCTACAGGCGGAGTAGCTGTTTGTACTGAAAAAAGGTATGGGTATTTTGCGTGTGTATGCGAGTTTTTCATTGGGTCGTGTAGGTGAAGATTTGCCGGGTGTCGGTAAAATGTCCAATAGGGAGACATGTTATTAGTGGGATAGGCGGCAGGAAAAATAACAATGAGAAGAAGAAGAAGAAGAAGAAAGAGAAGAAGAAGAAGGAGAAAACGCAAAATCCCCTTAGTTTGGGGCTTTATTGTGTGGACATGTGAAGTTGTTTATGAAATCTGACTGTTGAAATGGGGTCAGAATGTACAGAATTTAATGTTTTTAAGGGCTGAGTGTCTGTGGCTGTTGTGGTTATTTCTGTGGGGAACCCTGAAAAGTGCCAAACTCTCGGTGCTGTATAGGTATGGGGCATGCCCCCGCCAAGGCGTAACTTGGCGGGATGGCGTACCTGCCATCCCAATATATTTTTCTATTGTTTAGTGTTGTAACAGTATAGGCCTATGCTTATTAATATGTTGAACAGGCTTCAACTTAAAGGTTGTTTATAAACCAGGTTGTTAATAAACCGTGAATTCGAAAATGAGGTCAGCCCTTGTGGACATTACGTTTCTGATCTATTAAGGTCATCTCAGTATCGTTAGGTATAGAGTATCAAGTCAGTATCGTTTAAGTTTCAAGTATTGTTTCAGTATCGAGTATCATGATACTAAATTTTGGTACTGTGACAACACTAGTCTGTCTTCTAGTTGCGGCACGGAAGCGCTGCAGCTCTACATACACTCCGGGCCATCCAAGCGTTACGACATACCATCTAAGTGTTACGACATAGTTAAGGCCTTTGCGGCAAGCGGCCAGGACACATCCATGGCGACGCAACTAAGTAATCCGACAGCGTCTTTTAGCAGAAAATTGGCCATAAGTCATAAATATTTTATACAATCATCATGATATTCAGTAGATATGTTGGGTGAAGGGATATGATCATGAGGACTAAACCATTTTAAAATGGCTCCATAGGGGGCGCAGTAGTGCCACTGCTTGGACCCCTCCCAACGCTGCTTGCGGCTTTAATTAAATTAATTATTATTCAAATTACAAATTAGTAGTTCATCTTAACCAAATCATAATATCATAGTTCTGCTAATTCCAAATTAATATACATGATTCAGCTAATAGGTGAAGGTATTCTAAGTTCTTTTGATTAGGAGCGGCTGCTAGTAATATCAGTAGAGACAACCTTGTAAATATAATAAAGTTTATTGAATACAAAGTACTGGAAGTGTCAAGGAACAATTCTCTACAATGATGTACAATAAATTGTGTGAATGCACTTGTGTGTGTGGGTGTTGTGTATGCGTGTGTGCATGTGTGTGTTAGTGTACACGCAATTATGCAAGGCATGTTGTATGTTGTCCTGCGCGTGGGGTTGCGTACACGTGTTCCAGTAGAATAAAGGAACAAAATGGAGTGTATGAATGGAGGGGTTTTTGAAACTAGATAAAGCTAGTGATAGAACAATGGCACATGAAGCATGGCCAACAAATAAAGGGTAACCAAATAGCTATTGGTGCGCATTTTAGATATCAACATTCCATGCTAAGACCAGTTAGTATTTACATGGCTCATATACAGGATTTGTTCTGTGCGTGATATACACTATCGGTCAAAAGTTTTAGAACACCTCCATTTTTCCAGTTTTTATTGACACTTACGCAGTTGTTTCAATGTACTCAAATGAAAGCATGGAACAAATAAACAATTGGAGATAAAAAAAATTATGGAATCTTTCTGTTTAACACAATTTATTCTAATTTTTTGACTCATCAAAGCAGCCACCTTTTGCAGAAATAACAGCTGAACACACGCATGGCATTCATTCTACAATGGAGATACAATATTGTTTGGAAAGACCTTCCCAACACTGCTGCAGAAGTTCCCACAAATGTGTTGCACTTGTAGGTTGCTTTGCTTTCAACCTTCTCTCCAGTTCAACCCAAGCCAGCTTGATGGGGTTTAAGTCTGGAGATTGCGCTGGCTATTCCATGATTTGAAGCCTACCGTCTTGTTCTTTTCTTCTAAGATAGTTCTGACATAGCCTGAGACGTATGTTCTAGGTCATTATCTTGCTGTGGGAGGAACCCCTGACTAACTAGGCGTTGACCAGAGGGTATTGCATGGTGCTGCAAAATTCTGTGGTAGCCCTTTTGGTTCAGGGTGCCAGTCACTCTGTGCAAGTCACCAACTCTGGATCCAGCAAAAGAACCCCAGTCCATCACGCTTTCTCCTCCATGTTTGACAGTTGGTGTCACACACTGAGGAACCATCCTTTCACCTGCTTGACTGCATACAAAAACCCTGCATGATGAACCGAAGATTTCAAATTTTGATTCATCAGTCCATAAGACCTTCTTACTGTCTTCAGTAGTCCACTGCTGGTGCTTCATGGCCCAGGCAAGCCTGTTTTTCTTATTTAGCCATTTTAGCAATGGCTTTCGTAGTGCCACTCGACCTGTCAAACCTGCAGCTCAAAGTCTTCTCTTCCTGTTGAAACGGAGACTTGCTTACTTCGACCACTTAAGCTGTGCTTGAAGCTGTTGTCCTGTGAGCTGCCTATCACGCAAGCTGTTGACTCTCAGAAACTTGTCTTCTGATTCTGTTGTGGATTTTGGTCTGCCCGACCTCTTCCTGTCAGAGTTTCCTCCAGTTTCCAAGTTCCTTTTGATGGTGTAGGAAACTGTACTCATTGACACCTTTGCTTTCTTTGCAATTTCTCTAAAGGGAAGACCTACACTTTTAAGGGTTATAATAGTCTGTCTTCTTTTCTTAATTGCCTTTTCCTCACCATTATGATAGCAATATACTACTTCCTGCAGTGAAATATTGTCCAAATAATGCTTCAGAGGGTGTAGTAATACAGTCTGTTCCAACACTGATTTTATACAAACAGAGGGTTTGTAAGTAATCAACAAAAGTTGGGACACCTGTAGGAATTATTTGCATCAACTTTCAAGGCTTAATTTACTTCTATTGCTGCAGAAAAACTAAGTTGTTAACCCATTACTTGTTCCCTGAAAAAGGCCTTTTTTATAACTCTGAAATTTACATCATTTATCAGTTTCTGGTAACTTAAACTTTTATTTTTTTAACCTCTGGCAGTTTACCATTTCAGGTCATTCACTGGACTTAAACTGCTTAAATTTCAATAAAACTGGAAAAATGAGGGTATTCTAAAACTTTTCACTGGTAGTGTATGAAAACTGACACAGCGTGGTGGATGGCTTAGAGCCAACTGAACACACAGAACGGTTATATTAATCATGAAAACACAATAACCATTAGCATCGTGATGTTCATTTAGTCATAAATATTACTACGTTCAGTCCGTTGCTAATTAAACTATGCCCAGAGTTACAGCTTTACTTGAGTCGTTTGCTTTGTGTTGCTTGTTGAAATTCTTCTTGGTTTCCAGTATGAAGTCTGTGGGAGTTTGTGGAAAAGGAGAAGCCATTTGCCCTTTTCTGATTCCAAGACACGCTGCTTAATCCTTGTAGCAGGCCGCTTGTCTCGTGGGACTTGCTCTGCAGGATACATCGGTCGTGCCTGGCTCTCCTGGTTCTTCAACCACCACTAATCATGTAGGAGTGCTTCGGAGAGCCTTCTGCATCTGGTAGTCGAGGGGTATACGTGCCTTGCTCGGTTGCAGGCCTTGCAAACTCTTCCAGACATGTGTACTCACGCGAGAGGGAGACAGGAGAAGGGTGAGTCCTGGGAGAGGGAGATGAAACAGAGGGGGGTGAAACAAAGGCAACCTCCGTTTTATTGAAGGTTGCACGTTTCTAATTTACAGTAAGCTAATACTGTATCAGGAAAGCTGTGGTAGGAGTGAGTAGGGTTGCAAAATTCCGGGAATATTCAAGGATGGAAACTTTCCAATGGAAAGTTAACGGGAAATAATTGGAATTAACGGGAAATAATGGGAATAAAATGGAAATATAGCCCTATTTGCTCAGGCTGCATTTACCATGTCATACGCAGATAGAAACAAACCTTTTACCATATCATAAGCAGACATAATTGTAAACATCCTCTATGAGCCCTCTCCAAAAAAAAAACTTTTCTCTTAACACCTAAAAAAACCCCCTTAAAAACAGTCTTCCCAGTGTTGTTTTAGAATTCTATTTACATAGATAGTTGAAGCGCGAGTTTTTAGAAAAAGTCAAGGAATGACAGACATGTGGAATAAACATTCACAAAATAGGCCTACATCCCATTTTACTGTGCAAGGGGTCAATTGACCCCGCGGTTCTAGTGACGAGCAGTATACCGTGAGTAGTGCTAAGTGACGTCGGCAGCACACTACATGACCAAAGATGGAAAGTTTTGAAGAAAAGCTAACTGCTTGTCCAAATTTACCAATATTTATACAACATCTGCATGCTGCTTCACAGCGATAAATATATCCTACTTATCAGACGGCGTTAATTTCGTCAACGAAACATATTTGTTATGACCCCTTTTTCCATGATGAAAACAAAACATAACAAAATAACAATTCAGAATAGGCCTTATGGTTTAAAGTGAACTACTCATTTATAAAATAAATGTTTTACAATAAAGAATGAATGGAAATAGATTAATTAAAACTCCTCAATTAGCATGCTCAATCAAGCTACTTCACATGGTAACAGCTAGCTAGCAGAAGGTGTTAACAAGGTATAAACTGTATACTTTGCATTAGGCTACTATCTGCCAGTTAACTGAAATATCATAAAAAATATAAAATATATTCACTCCAGTAATATAATCAAAACTTACCTGAAAGCATGTAGTCCTTTGGCTCAGACAGTGCAGTAGTGTTGGCAGTAATGTGGGCTGCACACGTGATGGGAGAAGCACTGTGCATGCAGAGGGTTGTAATTTTACTGAATTCCTATCTAAAGGTGCAGTGTGTAGAATTTAGTGGCATCTAGCGGTGAGGTTGCAGATTGTAACCAACTGAATACCCCCCTCACCCCTCCCTTTCTAACGACGTAGGAGAAGCTACGGTGGCCTGTAAGTTCCAAAAATGATGTCATTGTCTACAACAGCATTGAGTAGCCAAGTGTCAAGTGATGAGGTTCCTTGATAGATTTATAAATTGTATTTAGTTATTTAGTCTGTAAAAGTATAAGTCATAGCTTACAAGTAAGATAGCGATTATAATCGTTAATTGTTCTGCATTGTGGTAGCATTTATTTGCTAACGTTAGCTGCTTTGCCTGGTAAATCATAGAAAGACATGATGCGTCACAAAAACTATTACACTACTAACTAACGCTTACATTACAGTGTGAAATATCCTCATTATAAAATACCACTAACCTATTTAAAGACATTAAATTTAAAAAATAATGTATATGACCGAAATATTTTGAGCAGTAGGCTTAATACTTACATAGCTATGATGAAATCTTATCTGTTTTCAATAGACAGAGACAGAGTAAATCAATTGTATATTTCTATCCGCTTCTGTCTTACACCAGAAAACAATGTCAGCTAGGTCTATCAGCTATGCTTATGCAGCTTAGCTATGCCCAGAAGTCCTCAATGATAATAGTATTTTCCAAGAAATTACAAAATATCGTTAACAACGTTTCGTTAGGTGCAGCGTATTTTACTGCTACCACAGAGTGAATGCGTAAGTGAATGCGATGATAACAAACCTTTGATTACGCTGACCAAAGAAATGCTATTCCAAAAGCAAAATCAGACATGTTATACATCGTTAGAAAGCTTATACTCTCACCTACTGAATAAATGGATTGTCAATCAAGCCAGACTGTACTAAAAAGGGCGCCAACGCCATAAACAACACGTGTGGTATTACGCACAGCTATTTTGGAAAGTACCCAGGCAAATGCGCCCCCTCCGTTTGTCCGTTCTGGGCTACTGTAGAAACATGGCGGTGCAACATGGCGGCCTCTGTGGAAGAGGTCCAACTCCCTATGTAGATATAAAGGGCTCATTCTAAGGTAACGAAAACAACAATTCTTATTTTCATGGGATTATACACTAATTAGAACATACTTATGAATATTATACTCCATTTCTGCCAAGTCCGTTTCACTAGATGCCACTAAATTCTACACACTGTACCTTTAAAGGGATGCTGGCAAATTATCAGTACATGTGATGGAAGAGTGCGCTGCTGAATGCAGTCCATGATTACAATTCAATTAAATGGTAATCCTTTTAACCAAAACATGCCATAAGACCTAGTATTGCTTTTTTTATGTGTATTCCCCCCAAATAAGTTCACTATTAAAAGGTAAGATTTTTATATTGAAATTGTGCAAAATTCCCAAAATTCCTGAGCTTAACTTCCCTTCCAAAATTTCAGGAAATTTACTGGAAATATTCTGACCCTTTGCAACCCTAGGAGTGAGTCACTCTTTGAGGTGGACATATGGGCTTTGTAGTTTTGTGTCTTTTGTAGTCCATGGTACCTACAAGTGTGTCATGCTAGTTGCAGAGGAGACTAGGCGGTGGCTGCTTGTTAAATGGCCAAACTGCACAACAATGGTGGCCCTTCAAACTCTCTATTTGGCTTAGCTGTTGTGTATAATCTACTAATAAAGCTAGGACACAGAGTGTGTTGTTTCCACTCATAGTTTGGCTGCAGGAGCAGTTGTTTGTGTTGAGCAATCTCAGGATGCTGGTGTTCTGGCCACTAGGTGTCTTGCATGAAGGGGTTATGGTAACTCATCTGCTCTTTAGAAGTCTTACTTTTTGTATTCATCAAATGTGTTGTTTTTTCCAAAACTATAGATGTTTCATCACAGGGTTTTCTCTAGATTTTCAGAGGGCTTAGGTGCTGTCTGGGTTCCGGGGGGGTAGTGGTGGTTGGGGGGGTTTGAAATTATTCAAAGGAAATGTTAGTTATTTTAAGTTTTTTTCACGTTTTCGACTATTATCCTTACCATATTTCTGAAAGAAAGCTGTACTTATAGTCAAGTCTATTAATTTCATCAAATAACATGTTTGAGATTTAATGAAAATATATGTAGATTACCTTAACTTGTACACATAGGAAGAATAAACGTGTTGAAATGCATATGTAATTATTTAGAAAATGCAACCAAAGTACATAAAGGAGACAGAGATTGTTGATTTATTTCAACATTTATTTCAACTGCAAATATCGCAGCCCTCTTTTGAACACTTCACTTTCCTAGCTTTGTTGGCCCTGTGAAATCTTCTGATAAATCTTTTGTAATCCAACATCCCAGGCTAAGGTCCATCAATGGCCACTCGGCAGCAAATGTCCAGGTGACCATCAGTCAGCCTGTTTCTCAGTGGGGTCTTGACCTAAAAATGAAACTGATTTTAAAGGTGTAGTCCTCAGATTTCCTGGCTAATGATTGTTGATATATGAGCTCAACAACCAGTCAAATACACCAGACCACTATAGTTCTATATATTAATTGTTATAGCTTCTTTCTACTGTCATCCTATAATTTTCAAATCCTTACCAACTTGACGGCTGAGAACAGCCTCTCAACATCTGCAGTCTGAACAGGAGCTGTGAGGGTGACAGCTGCTGCCAGACTGAGCTGGGGGTAGAGTTCCTGGGGATCAGGGGACACAAGCCACAGCAAGTCTCCTCCAGAGTTTTTGACTGAAGAAAGAACACACAATTTCTACATATTTGTACACATACATACATACATACATACATACATACATACATTTGAATTAACAACATTTCCTCTCTTCTTGAAGGCTCAGACAAACCTTGAGGTCTAGTAGCATTGCTCACTCCTGGAATGCTTCCCACTCATTCAGCAAGTCCTGTTCATTCAGTCTTGGGAAGTACCTTGCTAGGGACTGCATCTCTGTGCGCCCATAGCTTGCATCTGAACTTCCTTCCTGAATTTGTTTTGGAGCTAGCACCTTAAAATTCCCCAGGATACCCATGTCAAGCGACTTGCCACATTATCTGTGAGCATGTCCAGAAATGGGACCATGACCCAGGGTTAAAAAATAAAAGAATAAATGTACTCAGGGCCATCAACTCATTCAATCTATCCAATCATTTCACAGCTTTTAAAACACTTACATTGCCTGAGAATCTGTCCTAGACTCCATCTGAAAAGTAGGCTGGCACCTCATTTCGCAAAGGCTGCAGGCCCAATTCATCGGCCAGCCAGCTGTCCCACTGCTCCTTCACCTGGGTCTGAGTCCTCTGGATCCTGAGTGAGGACATCAGTGCAGTCACCTGAAATACAAGTTATGTACATATGTACACCATTTTATTTGTAATGTTTGATAATGCTGTAATACTTAACTTGTTCCATTAACATTTTCCTCACCTCCTGCTCCACATGTGCAAAGAACAGGTTCCTTTTTTGAAACACTTGAAACTGCCTGTGCAGTATATTGTGTACAACTTGCATCAGGCAGAGGGTTGGTGGAAAAAACTTGTGTTTGAAGAACCTGTACAGCCCCTTCACCGTTGGCTCTGATCTTGCTTGTATTGATAGATCTGCAAGGACAGCAGGCCAGATCCTCTTCAGGACATTAGTGGCTTCTCTGCTGCTCTCCTATTGTGTCTGGTTTCCTCCCTGAAAAAAATTTTAAAAATATACAACACATTCACAGAAGCTCCATCGCTGCCAAATCCCACCAAACTTTCCCGCCAATCACCAATGCCAGCTTCCTGAAAAACTGAAAAAACAGAGAAACAAAACAGAAAATAAATAATTTTCAGTTTAATCATTATGATGGAAAAGCACAATGATATAAAACAAAAATTTTAATTCTTAAAGAAACGTTTTAATCATCATTACCTGAATATGTAGAGTCCAAGGTTCCCTGTGCATTCCAATGCTTGACGTCCTGATTTGAAAGGTACACACTTACTAGCCCCTCAATTGAGAAAAAGCACACATAGATGAGCTCATTCTCCAATGTAGCCGCATCCATCCTCGATGAGGATGGAGAAGTGTCGTGCCCTCTTCACTTTCTCCAGAAGCCTCTCTCTCTCCATCTCATATCAGATGCCCACAATGAACCTGAACAAAGCCAACATTATATTTATTATAAATATATGCATATGTATGTGTGTGTATATATAAATATATATATATATATATATATATACACATACATACATACATACAAATTCTTGTAATATTTATTCTTTTTATTATGATGTTGGAGCTGTGAATGAGCTATGACATTGGGTAAACGTCCCTATTAAGCCCACCAAATCCGCTTTTCAGACATTTTTAATGTATACTGCCCCAATTTAAGTGAGAACATTTTAGTTAAAATGAAAGTCTAGTCTCTCATTTGAAGTGTCAATAATTCATTTATATCAATTTCTAATGTTTTTATTGTTTAATTTGTCAAAATATGTCAAAAGTCTGGCATGGGCTTAATGGGTACCTAACATACCCTTTAAGCCCATGGGTGTTCCAAATAAGCCCACTTCATGATTTGTTGATAAATAAATATATATTTAAAAAATCTTAACAATACAAACTTGTTCTATTCAAATCTGTAATCTCTTAGCTCTCAATAGCTATTTTCATTTTGTCTCCACTCCTATCCTATGGCCTGTAAATGGCATTTGAAATAGGCATGACCAGCCTTTCTGCTGTGTTGTCAACACAGAAAAAGCTAAACTTACAACATGTCTTCTTTGGAATGTAGCCAAAAAACTATTTACGAACAAAATCAAAACTATAGTGGAAATTACTCTTCAATACTTCATCTTTCAATATGTGTTGTCATTTTGTCTGTATCTCTATCCTATGGTGTGCTGTTGGCATTTGAAATTGGCCAAAATTTCTGGTCCAGTCAGCTGGTTGAAAGTGCATGTGTTTTTATGAAGATTTCTGAAGACCGACTGACTAAACAAAAAACAATTTCAGGTTCAATACTAATGTTCTAAGGATAGTAAATGAGTCAATTTCAGGATTTACAATTAAACAATAACTTTTCAAATGTTAATCACATTTAGGATAGTAGTTTGAAAACATTGTAAAAACACATTTTAAAACCATTCAGTTCATTGCGGAGTAACATTAAAACATACAGTTCATTATGAGGAGACATCAGTCATAACATATTGAAGCTCATTTATCATTAGCCTATAAGTTAAAAATAAACAAGAAAGATGTCAACATTTCTGCAATTTCTACTTTCTCCTAGACTAAATGTAGGCCTATGCTCTTTAAGGTGATTGTATCGTTTTAGTAAGGCTATCATTTGCTCCATGCTCCATCTTAGTAGTGTAACATAACATAGATTATAGGGTGGTCTAAGCTTTATTTTATTTGTTTGTTTCAATCTTTTGCCCACGTCGTGGTTGTCTTTCTTACGCTAACAAGTCGTTCATGGCTTTTATCTTGTTTTTGTAGATTTTCAATGACCTCATGATTGCGCAAATAGAATGGTCCAGGTCCCTACAGCCCTGCTTTGCAGAGGATGATCTTGCGCTTCTATCATGCGTGGGCATGAACTGTAGTTCTTTCGTGTTTTAGTCATCTTAAACTAAAACTCATCTGAAAAGTAAAGATTAAAAAAATTATTGCTAATGTTAAGATAGAACACAGGCCTATCCAGAATGAATTGACCTATGCAATATCACTGATATTTAAATGTGGGTATTAATTATCTGAATTATGGAGCTGATTCATCAGGTGAGGTCAAAATTAGGGAGGAAAATGGTTCAAAGGTGAAAAGGGAGAAAATCCCCATTGAAACACAGTAAAGTGGGCTTAATGGGAACAGGTGGGCTTAAAGGGAACATCAGTGAATTTATGGTTAAAAGACAGAATATTTTATTCTACTCACATGACATTAAAAAACAACTATATGAAATAAATCTATATATGGTGCACTAACATAATATGAAAAGTATAAATTGATCATGTAGAGAAGTAATTAGCTATACTCATTTACATCCACCCCAGACAGTGTGATTTTTTTTAAGCCCACCAGGTAAAAATGTTAATTAAAAAATAAATAAAGATAAACATACACATTTATTGTCTATTTAACAGTATAATAATATAAACTGCATACAAAAATATAAACTATACATGCTTATCATGCTTTATGTCATTGCAATGAACCATACTATGTAGCTACTGTATTGATGCAGCATGTGGTCTGTTTGCTAGCGTGCTAAAACTCATATTTTGATTTCAAAAGACACAATATTTCTAATTCAGGTAATATTCTAACATATGTCTCATTCAAAACACTAATCACTTAAATTTTGATAACAAGTGAGTACTTTCCAAAAACAGGAGTAGAAATATACAAAAAATGTTATTTTCTGAGGGTACCAAAATCACCTAAGTTTTTTCGCAACTTCTTCTGGGATCAGCAGGCACATGCCACACATGTGCTTCGATAACTCAATATCGATAAATGTGATTGACTTACAATAAAAAGTGTCATTTACGTAACAAGCAGCTTCATTTGATAAAACATCACACAGCAAAAAATGATGTAGTTTTTTTTGATTTGACTCAGAAGTTGCAAGTGGGCTTATATGGTACGTGGGCTTAATAGGGACGTTTACCCTACCGTGCACATGCTTTGTCAGAGTCATAGCAGTTTGGGAGTTTGCCCCCAGTCCTGTTGATAAGCGCAACGAGAGTTCTGAACTGCGTGAATGGGAGCTCCTCCTTCCTCACATAATAAGCAGCGTGCATAATGTTAATATTTTCTGCCTCAGGGCCTCATCCATTCTCCGTACTCCTTCCCGCACTACTGAAATGGGAGCGTCAAGACCTCTTGCATTTAAAGCAGCCAAGCAATGGTGATGATGCTTGCTACTGTGGTGAGCCTGAAGGGTGTCATGACGGATCATGTTCCTTTGTACAAGGGGGTTGTGCTGAAATAAGAACAAAAGCACACAATGTGAAACACCCTTCTTATAATAATAATAGTAAACTTTATACAGCACCTTTCATAAATAAAATGTGGCTCAAATTGCTTTACATTCAGTACGTAATCAATCAAGAAATAAAATTACTTGTGTTATACCAAATTGAAATATCCCTTTTGAATTATTTGTTGTCTATTCCTTGGATAAGCACGGACAAAATCAGTATCATCCAGAGGTTATTGACTGAAATGACAGCTAACTTACTCTAATAATGCAATTACAGTATCAACTACAGCAAGAGTTTCATTGTTGTCCAAGCTAGCTACTATCATAGATTTCATTGGCATTGACAGTCACCATGGTGATGCTGTCACTGTCAGTTCTGACGTGGGCTTACTAGCTATCTAGCGACCCTGCTACATTCAGTGAGTAGTTGACATTAAGTGATATTATAGCTAACTTGACAGAGGCAAAACAGACGGTAATTAATTGCTGAAGTAATTGCGCCTTTTCCTTTTATGCTTTTAGCTGCATTTTTAGACGCTATGCCTACGTTTAGGTTAGGGAACAACAGGCGCACAATTGTAAGGCGTTGCATGCCCAACATTTTAATCACAAGTGTGAAAATGCGTTCATATCTGCGCTACACTGTCCTCTAACTGACCTGCCAGTTTGGGCTCTCTCCATTGAACTCTATAGTCCTAATAAATAGAAATTGTAACTGGTTAGTCTGACTCGGTCGACGACCAGTTAGCAAAAAGATGTAGCCAAAACTGCCCATTGGATGGACTGGTAGCTTGGGGATGCCATTAATATCGAGCCCTGTAATGCATGCGTATGATGTGATACGACTGCTGTGCATTGCGTAAAGCAGGGTTGTACACCCAATCAACTTTAAAGCTAGCAATGAAGCAATTTGCTTATGAATACTATGTTTGTTACCGATCAGCTAGCGAATACGCAAGCAAAGGTGTTAGGCAATAGTTACCTGCTTAACAAATAATTAGGGGTCCAGGCAGCGAAGCTGGTGGAACCCTATTGTATCTGTTAGGATTATTATTAGGGGTCCAAGCAGTGAAGCTGGTGGAACCCTATTGTACCTGTTAGGATTATTATTAGAGGTCCAAGCAGTGAATCTGGTAGAACCCTATTGTAACTGTTAGGATTATTAGGGGTCCAAGCAGCGAAGCTGGTGGAACCCTATTGTATCTGTTAGGATTATTATTATTATTATTTTTCTCCGCTAAAAGTGTCTGAGGCTCAGCAACCATAAGTCCTAGAGCAACCAAATTTGGCAAGTGGGTTCCTATGGCCCCCCACTACTCAGGCACTAAAAATCACCTATGTCAGCCAGATGGTGGCGCTACAACAAAGGGTCATGCGTACAAGGCCATAACACCCACACCATAAGTTAGATCAACACAAAACATCATCGACCTATGCATCTGAATGTGCTCTACAACTTTGCCATTTGCCATTGCACCTATGTCCGCCATATTGTTTGCCCGCCATTTGGACTTTTTTATGAGTTGGGGTGCGGAAGAGCTGGAGCTCCAAATCTAAGTGTTACGACATCTAGTAAACTTCTTTACGGCAAGCGACATCCATGGCGACGCAAGTAATCCGACACCGTTGTGTCTAGTTTTTATCAGTGAGGGGAGGGTCTGAACGTCGGGGAAGGAATGGAAGACAGGTGCCAGCCAGAGTGCATGCTAGGCTATTAAAGGTTTGTTAGTAAAAGCTTTTTGAGAGGATGAATAATTACTTTTCTTTGGCAAGGATCCATTTGAAGACAGTATCGGGTGAGTTCTTTCAGTCTTTAAATCTGTCATTATGCTGAGAAATAGCTAAACCATTTTATTGATAGGTTTTGAGTTTGTGTAAACGCGCGAAAACACGCTGGTATAATGAAACAATGATGCCAATACATGTATAGTCCGTTTCGTTCCGTTGCTACCATAACATAACAAACTATCTTGTGTCTACAGCTGCAGTTTCTCGCTGCAATTTCTAATATTGAATATAAACAAAAGACGCAATTTATGCTGTAGTCTGCCAATGTCTAAATAAATAATACGGTACTCTCAGTGCAGGTAGCAAGAGTGACGAGTTGATATTTAGGGGTCCAAGCAGCGAAGCTGGTGGAACCCTATTGTTTTTGTTAGGATTATTATTATTATTATTCTTATTTTTCTCCGCTAAAAGTGTCTGCGGCTCAGCAACCATAAGTCCAAGAGCAACCAAATTTGGCAGGTGAGTTCCTATGGCCCCCCACTACTCAGGCACTAAAAATCACCTATGTCGGCCAGATGGTGGCGCTATAACAAAGGGTTACGCGTAAAAGGCCATAACTCCCACACCATAAGTTAGATCAACACAAAACTTCATCGACCTATGCATCTGAACGTGGTCCACAACTTTGCCATTGGCACCACCTATGTCTGCCATATTGTTTGCCCGCCATTTTGACTTTTTCGTTGGGCCGTGGAAGCTTTCTCCACTAAAATGTCTGAAGCTCAGCAACCATAAGTTGTACACCAACCAAATTTGGTGGGTGGGCTCCTATGGCCCCCCACTACTCAGGCACTACAAATCACCCAAGTTGGCCGGATGGTGGCGCTATAACAAAGGGTCATGTTTAAAAGGTCCTAACTCCCACACCATATGTCAGATCAACACAAAACTTCATCGACCGATCCATCGGAATGTGCTCTACAACTTTTGGGACCACCTATGTCCGCCATATTGTTTGCCTGCCATTTGGACCTCTTTATTAGTTGGGGTGCGGAAAAGCTGGAGCTCCAAATCTAAGCGTTACGACATCTAGTAAACGTCTTTACGGCAAGCGACATCCATGGCGACGCAAGTAATCCGACACCGTAGGGTCTAGTTTTGTGCCAGCCAGAGTGCATGCTAGGCTATTAAAGGTTTGTTAGTAAAAGCTTTTTGAGAGGATGAATTATTACTTTTCTTTGGCATGAATCCATTTGAAGACAGTATGGGGTGAGTTTGTTCAGTCTTTAAATCTGTCATTATGCTGAGAAATAGCTAAATGATTTTATTGGTAGGTTATCAGTTTCTGTGCACACGCGCGAAAACATGCTGGTATAATGAAACAATGATGGCAATACATGTATAGTCCTCTTCGTTCCGTTGCTGCTACCGTTCCCTGCACTCGGAACGGTAGGCTACTGCCCTCTAGGGTTTTCGACACACTTGTTCCTGGTTACTTTGTTGTACGTCGCTCAGGATAGGAGCGTCTGCCAAATGCCTGTAATGTAATGTAATGTAATGTAATGCAATATTCCGTAGCAACAAGATAAACCCGACATTAGCCCTAAAATATGCCAATACAGCAGTGAAAACGCTGCTCACTGAATAACGAAATAAGCGAGACTAACTTTTTAAAAAATTATACCATGTCATTCTACAGTCAATATCTGGGACTAAACATTGAATAAATATACAATTTTACCATTGGTTTTACGCGTAGATATGTCCCTTTTGCGAATGAGTGGTCATATATTGTTTTGGACAATCCGTTTGCGAAATATACGCGCATCTGTGACGCCAGGGTCGGCTATCTTCAATAATAGCTGTGCGTAATACCCCACCTGTTGCTTACGGCGTTGTCGCCCTTTTTAGTGCAATTTGGCTTGATTGACAATTCATTTATTCAGTAGGTGAGAGTATAAGCTTTCTAACGATGTATAACATGTCTGATTTTGCTTTTGGAATAGCGTTTTATAGGTCAGCGTAACCAAAATTTTTCTTATCTGCCAATGTCTAAATAAATAAAACGGTAGGCTACTTTGCGCGCAGCACGCAGATCGCGAGTTGATATTACGTCTTTTATTTCCGTTTTTTCTCAATGTCGTATTTATTATTTGAAATGTGCATTCATGTGTTATTATTCTATCTGTCTCTGTGGCGCTCTGAAATGTGCATTCTCTGCTAAGCTGAGCAATGGATTGGAATATGTGTCTGACATAGTGTTGCATGGTATACCAAAACTTCAGCACTTTCTCGGTACTTAAAAAACAAAAAAAAAAGAAACGGTTCGGTATTAGAATATTCCGACGTTCGGTAGTTTTGAGTCAAATGTAAAAGTCAGGGAAAATTGTCTCCCGCATTACTGATTGAGAGGATGAAAAGTGTAATTTGTCAGAATCTTCGCTAGAAGGCAGTAGCAACTAAGGTTGCCAAGTGAGGTGACTTGCGCTTGTGCACTCAGCTCCTTGATACAGCACAAGCTTTGACTCAGTTCACTTCAGTAGCAATAGGTGTTCCAATTTGGAAATATTTTATTATATATAGATGCTGTATTGTTATTAAAATATGCTGTTTTTAAATCTATTTAAAGGTTAAAGACCTGTTTTAAAGATTATTTAGTTTACAACTGTTTAATTTTTGAAATATATTTAACATATTTTTCTATTGTTCAGTGTTGTAACACTATAGGCCTATGCATATTAATATGTTGAAGAGACTTCAACTTAAAGGTTGTTAATGAACCAGGTTGTTAATAAACCATGAATTCGAAAATGAGGTCAACCCTTGTGGACATTACGTTTCTCATCTATTAAGGTAATTTCAGTATCGTTAGGTACCGAGTATCGAATTAGCATCGTTTAAGTTTCAAGTATCATTTCAGTATTGAGTATCGTGATACTAAACCTGGTATCACTATCAAAGTCAAAATTTTGGTATCGTGACATTACTAGTGTGACGCCTTTTTTAGTTGCGGCACAGAAACACTGCAGCTGTGCATACACGCCGGACCATCTAAGTGTTACGACATGCCATCTAAGTGTTACGACATAGTAAAGGCCTTTACGGGAAGCGGCCAGGACATATCCATGGCGACGCAACTAAGTCATCCGCCAGAAGTCTCTTAGCACAAATTTGGCCATAAGTCATCAATATTTTATACGATCATCATGATATTCAGTAGATAGGTTTGGTGAAGGTATATGATCATGAGGACAAAGCCATTTTAAAATTGCTCCATAGGGGCGCGATAGTGCCATTGCTTGGACCCCTCCCAACGCCGCTTGCGGCTTTAATTCTTATTGAGTTTGATGATAATATGCTATCTGTTCAACTGGCCTACCAGAAGAAGCACCCCTCACTGAGGCAGCTATATCAGTGGAGTCACTTAATCAGTTCTGCAAACTTCGACCATTCTGAGCCACTGAGGCTGTTTCTCATTATTTTTCTTTGTATTATGAAATATTTAGCGCTTAATTGCATTGCATTGATGTTAGTCAGTAGCTATGCGATGGTATTTATTCATAAGTCTGCCTTGCTCAGTGAACGAATAACTATTCCCTTATAGAAAAGTTGGTACGGATATTCTCCACATTAAAAAAATAGACAATATATGAAGTTTTCGTCTGGTTAATTCATTGCCATTTTTTATGATCTGCTCTACTTGTCACTCTAATTAACCTCTTAGCGCAAAGCCCCTAGTGGTCGGCACGCCGGCGTGCCAAGATTACTAAACTCAGACATTCAGTGCTACTGCAACCAAAGTATGTGTTAAAAACAGAAACGCATAGATTTAGTTTCATTAGTAGACGATACACGACAACTGTGTCGCATACAGTTTCGCAGCGCCACCATTGTCACTCTGGTCATTCATTTAACACGCACCCCCTCCCTGCTGTCTCATCTGCAACTACACCCCCCACCCATGACATAATGGACAGAAGCGGAGAGTAATATATAATTGATTTACTGTCTCTGTCTCTGTCTACTGAAAACAGATAAGATTTCATCATTGGTATGTGAGTATTACTGCTGAAAATTTAGGTTATATACGTTATTTTTGAAATTGAGTGTCTTTAAATAGGTTAGTGGTATTTTATAATGAGGATATTTCACACTGTAATGTAAGCGTTAGTTAGTAGTGTAATAGTTTTTGTGACGCATGCAACAGTGATGACGTGAGAGTTGGAACATTGCCAAAACATGGTAGACTGTTGAAAATTGTTTTCATATCGTCCCATCCTCATACAAGAAAACATACGAGAGTACAGAGTATAGAATACATACTAGAGTTAATTATTACACATTTAGGTACTGTACAGCATTGTGTGACAATAGCTTTGCATTATTTTTTAATCTGATAACAATGTTCCATCTTAAACCTTCATAAGGGGATCATTTATATGCTTTATAATGGACAAAAAGCATTTTATTCAATTTTGGAGAGATTTTGGATATGTTTCTGGACCCCTAGATATTTTAGACCACTGTACTGACGGATAGCTTGTAATTCCCACTTGAAAATGATGCAACAGTGAGTTTCTTGAAACATTTGATTTGCAGTGAAATATGTGAATATGTTGTGATTTACAGCAATGCATAATTTAGACATTTTGGGTAGATTTGGAGACGCTGGGTACACTGCTTAGTTTTTGCTTCATAAATCTATAGTAGTTCTACATACCCACCCTTAGATTTTATGAACCTTGTGATCAAGAGGTTTTTAGTCCAGGACATGTATACTTTAATCTGGTGTATATGCAATCTCCCAGTATTTCATTGCGAACTAAAAAAGAGCAAATTCATTTTAGATTTTTTGCCTAAACAATTGCATTTGTGGCACTTTATTTCTTCCAAAATTATGAATATAAACTAATCTGCGTTCGTATTGTAAATGGTACAAACGTCTTGCTTCATTTAAGCCATTTTTCAAGTCTCTGTGGTGTTCACATCTGAAGTTATAAAGCTTTAAATTGGGTACCCCCTAAATGGGCAAGGATTGACCAGATTTGGCATGTCCGCTAAGGGGTTAAATGAATACAGAAGTATGTAGGCCTAGGTTTGAGAAATCAGTTTGCAGTAGCTATTACTAGTTCTACTCTCTGTTAAAAATGAGCAAAATATTTACAAATTTAACTTCAAACAGCTATGGCATGTCAGTAATCTCCCGTTTCAGTTGTTCAGAATTTAATTGTGTCGGATAATTTATGCTAGATTTTTATTACAGTATTACATTACCGTAAATTGCTGTATTTTACTTCAAAGCGTCCATGTAACCTACTGTTGTTAGACAATGTACTGACCTGTGAATGAAGTTATGTTCATTGTTTTACAGCATTGCAAAGGGATGAATTTATCTCATGGACAACAGATCATTCCATTTCGACCAAGTTTAGGTTAATTTACATGAAATAAATGAAAAGTTTTAATTAATTTGTCCATAGCATATTTTTCAATGCATGTGAACAGGTTCTTTTCCTTTAATCATTTGGTATAGGAGAAATGATATCACCAATCCTTTACACTATGCCCTCTCTCTACTTGAAGAATCATTGGTTTCCCCTTACAGATTACAAGATCTCATCTACTGTGGTATCCCAATCAGGCACTGCAAACTACATTTTGGACCCATAGTCTCACATCTGATAATGACCTGGAGGTTAGCAGAAAGACGTACAGGGTCAGGGAGGAAATGGCACCACCACTTTCCCATATTTCATAACCACAGCTTGCTCACTGGTAATTCCCCCTTCTTTTAGCCTACCCTCAGTGGTCCAACAGATGCATCAACATTTTAGCAGATATCTTTAACGACAGTGGCTTGAGGAACTTTCAGGATATCCAATTGCAGTATACTCTACAAGTACATCCTTCATGTATTTGCGCCTTCGGTCAGCACTGCCTGCCTATGGGGTCCCATGAGGCATTCCATTACAGTCTCATCCTATGCATAGCCTATTCTATCCAGAAAGCCAAACTGGATGCTCAGCGTCCAATATTTATACATTTCCGTTGGGACACATGTACCGGCCACAGAGGTATGGGTCAATGACTTACATCTGCGAAATCAAGACTCTTTATGTAAAGATATTTGGGACAATATTGTTTTAGCATCAAGAAATCCAAATCACCAAATGATCCACTGGAAATTCTTTCATAGATTATACCTGACCCCTCTCCGATGCTTTCACATGCGCCTGAACTCTTCCCCTGTATGCACACTATGCCGTCATGGCTCAACAGGGACCTTCATACACTACTTTTGGGACTGCCCAGATGTGGCCAAGTTTTGGAAGATGGTCGCCACAGATCTGTCCTCACTCTTAAACCAGAATGTTACTTGCTCCCCATTGTCGTTTTTACTAAATGATGATTCTACTCTCTTTCACTGAAAAAGAAGAGAGTATGGTTAGCAGGGCTCACTGCTGCAAAAAAATACTAATAAATCGCTGGAATCCACCTCATACCCTGTCACGTCAACAATGGGTATTACTTTTTCTCGATATAATTTCTATGGCGTTATCTACAGCTCGTATACATGGTGCTAAGGAGAAGACCATTGAAACCTGGAAGCAAGCTTTTGCTGATGTGAAACTACTTGTACAACCAGTGCATTGAGACTCTTATTTATTTTTTACTACTCCTAAATATATATGTATGTATATACATATATATTTGTATATTGAGCAGTCTGTATAGGTACTGTATGTCTGTATATTGAGTAAAGTATGTGTTTGTATCTCTATACGTTATATTTCACTGAAATAATTAGGATATCACTACCTTGGGATTGGGAGGGATGGGAGGACTTTTTATTTTTATTTTTTGGGTGGGGGGGGAGAAGGAAAATTTGTAAAGGGCACTCTTAATTACTTTTTTTTGTATGCTTCATAATAAAAACAATTGTTCACAAAAAAATCATTTGGTATAGGACTGAATTGCATGTACTGTATAATCTTCAAATGGCGGCTATAGCAGCAGTGTGCAAAATGTTATTGACTGTGTTACATTGATGATGTGTTACATTAATACCGACACTCCGCTAGATCCTAAGTGAAACTAACATGGATGACGTTAGACTGTGCTCAAAACTATCTGACTAGGCTATTGTTAAGTTTCACAGTCTGACCGTGAAGTTTGTTGAATAACCGTTTATAGGCTTACATTTCACTCAAATACACACAAAAATGTTACGAGTAACAAGCATGTCTCTATTTACCAATTTTCCACTTATGAGAGTGGCACTCAGGGCTTTCCCACTAAGCTTGCTCTGGCCTGGGACAAAAATGGCAAATATGACCCTCTTCATTAATGGTTTTGCCACATCCATCATTGCTGCTTCAGATCTGTTGGATAGGCTGAGAATTTGGTGGCATCCTGCTTGTTTAATAATCCTTTTGTATCTTCTTTTTCTCCCCTCTCTTCCTCTCATCCCATTACTCCCCCCCTCCCCCAGCCAAACCATTTGCCTCAAAGGTAAAGCAGATGAGACTACACAAGGAGGACTTTGAGATCTTGAAGGTTATTGGCCGGGGAGCATTTGGAGAGGTAAGAAATCATGCCCAACTCCACAGTACCACTGGCAACAAATGAACGAACAAGCCAATGCAGAGGAGAAAGTGTTCGCAACAGAACGTGTTATTATCCCATGAGCCTTTTCCACATAGATGATGTTTATGTAATGCAACATCATGTAATGGATTTGTTCTGTAGCTCTATCCCTCCTGCCCCCTAGTGGTATGGGTGCCAGTGCCCACAGAATGATAATAAAGCAATCATCTGCAATTTATTAAAAAATGGGCCACAAACATGCTGCAAATTCAAGGTCAGTGCCTGCAACAGTCTCCTTTCTGGCCAACAACACCACTCATTCCCTTATCAGCGCTCAGGGCAATAAATGGCAGTAAAATAAAAGGAGCTTCCCCATCCCCCAATCACTTATTACACAGTAACCCCCATCATAAAACTTAAAAAAACATTTTTTTTTCGACTTACTGTGGTTGTCTGGTCTTGTTCATTTTTTCATGTAAAAGTTGTATACCCTTTCAGCTTTCAGAACATTACCTCAGATCACCAAATAAATCAATCATAAAAAAGTTTTAAATGTCCATATGTGCTGTACTTACATTGAATTCACTTTTGGTATATACAATACTGGCTCCTTTGTTTATGTAAATGTGTCTGTAATCCAAAATGCCTCTGCTTGTATTCAAGCTAACATTGTTAGCTTAGTCAGGAACTATTTTCAACTCAATCCAACAAGAATTTATTTAGAGCATGGCTGGTTTGTCTGACCACCCCATGCTCTCTTTAGTACGGTAGTATTTTGTATTTCAGACGTCTGCTAATCTGAACAATGATATGTTTACCTTTAAGTAAATTAAGTTACAGAATGAATTAAACAAGGCTGTAACCTTTCTAATGAGCCCTCATTGCTGTCAATGGCTCCAGCCATTTTCAAGAAATCTAACTACATACTACCTGGGGGGCTCTGCATCATGAAGATTATGCTCATAGTGAGTGAATGCGTGCAGCTGAAAAGCCAGCTAGTTTTCCTAAAATGTGTGAAAATTATGGCAGATCAGAGAAAAAGGTTTATAGCTGTGACAGAAGTATTTGAACAGCTTGATTAGGCAGATCTCAATTAGAGACTTCATTTTCATGTTTTTAAAGTGGAGGTTTGCTCAAAGATAGGGTTTTAGATAAAGATATGGTCCCACTGGAGGGAATTTAAGTTAACTGAAAAAGCGAGTTGTGTTCTCATTATTTCTTCTTATTCCACATCAACATTTTGTATGGCACTCGTCCAACAATTTTCCAGCAAGACCTACCAAGTTTGGCTAGTAGTTCACTGAGTTGCTTGTGCTTTTTCTGGAAATAACTCAGATATTTTTTTAGATGTTTATGATTTCACATTGAATAATTTCCCATTGATGACCACGTTTGGAATGTGAAAACACGCACAGATGCAAACTAAAAATTGGTCGCTGCTGCTGCCATAGGTACATAGACTGTCTTTCTCTTTTGCAAAGCTTCTAATGCAAAGTCTCTGGAAATAGGTGGGTGACGTTCACAGAAGCAACGTTAGCAACAGCAGAGAATGAACCAATATTAGTTTTCTGTTATAAAGTGCTTTCGGAAAGTATTCAGACCCCTTCACTTTTCCACATTTATTTTAACGTTACAGCCTGTAGGTTAATTCAAGATGTTACCTAAAACAGGTAAAATGACCGTCATCGCAGGAAGAAGCAGATCAAAAGTTTGTAGTAAAAACAGGAAGATTTATTACGCAGCCGGCTACGGGAACAACTCAGAGAGAAAGTTCAAAGTAGTATTGGTGGGTGATTACATTTATACAGTTCCAGTAGATTGGTATTTGCATATAGAGGAATTCTATTGTTGAAAGGGAGCACTGCCTCTGATTGGTGATAAGGAGCGGTGCTCCTTCTGATTGGACCATTCAAATCCATAATGGTCATGGGGGGCTCGCCCCCCCAGGGGGGCCCAGCGGAAATTCCCAGGAGGGGAAACCTCGAAACCGACAGGAAGGGAGGCCCATATGGTCATGGGGGTGGCCCTTCCTCCAGGACTTAGAATACACAAAACTGTGACTTGGAATACACAAAACTGTCTGTTTCCCAACAGTCCCCCCTTTTTGACCCAACATGAAGCATATGGTGAGGTCAACTTGGTTGGCTTACAGGAAATCATGACAGTATTGTCAATTGGTCAGTTACACCTCTTACATATAGAACCCAGGCCTAAAATCCCCTTGTGGCACGCCTATGGCAACCGTGGCAAGGAAAAACTTCCAGATTTTAATATGAAGAAACCTTGAGCAGAACCTGGCTCACAAGGGAAAACCCATCTGCTGCTGGCTGGCACTGGGCGGACAGTAAAGGAGGTTGACCAATATTCTAAAAGTGTAGTATGCATGATATATGAGAACCCGCTGATAAGAGTAAGGCCGGCTGAATAATGTAAGAAAACAAAAGAAAGAATTCTACAAGTGTCGTGTACAAGGCCTATTACCAGGTACAGGCACCTCTACTTACAATGTGACAATACACACAAATACTACTTTCTAGCCATTGGGTCACATTTGTTGCCTTTTAGCTGTATTTTGTTATTTTGGTATAACACCCAGCTATCAAGTGCTGGAGCAGAGGTGTTTACTGGTGACAGCAGGAGTGATTAGAATAGAGATAGTGGTAGAGGTGTCAGTTGGATTAGTGCAGTAGGAAATGTTAGGCATTGAGTAGTTTGGTTAGGAAGTAGTCCTCCTTTTGTCACCAATATTGTGCCATTCGCTATGGACCCAGTGGCTACCTTTCACATTTAGACTATTATACGACATTACAACAAAACAAAAAGTACAACATTACAACATAACACCAAAAATGTACAACATAAAAAATGTCCTTTGTAAGGCCATTATCCAGATCCAACTTCCGCCTGCCGCGTTGGTGCACATCTTGTCCTGTAAATATGTGTCTGAATGGAGAGATAGATAGCCCCCAGGGGCTATAAGGGTAGACGGGGATTATTGTGCCCCATGTTGGGTCTCACCCTTTTCCTAACTATTTGATGCGGAACCACACCGGAGTTCCAGTCACTGGGTGTAGCTGATGGAATTGTGAGCCTGTGTGGTCCAGACCAAATTTGGATAAAATGTCATCGGATTATGTTTTCCACCAGGATCCAGGTTCATCCAGGCATGTTTCTTTGTCCTCAGCCGGGTCAGGTCCAGTTCTGTGAACCTGTGAAAGACACTTGGGACACAAGCCTGCAATATTCACTCAAACGGTCACTCATTACATGCAACTTCCCACCAAAATCACCAGGAGTCCTCATGTGTCGACCTGTAAGGATCAAAGGGTGGAAGCAAATGTTAATTACTGGGTGTTAATTACTTGGTCCCGCTTTCATGGAGAGGAGCACCGCTGGTGGCTAAAATGGAGAACAAATGATTAGTCAGTTTGAATTGATTAGTTGGTTTCTTGTACCAATCCCCCATTTTGTATTGGGGGTTCCTGCACTAGTCAGGAATCTCCTATTCACAAGCTCAAATATCACCAGTCATTTAAAATCCTTCATGCAAGGTACTACTTTGAGAAGTGAAAATGATCCATTACCTCAATGTCAGTTTGAAGCCAACATTGCTAAGCATGTATTTTATATGAGAAACAGTGGAAAGGATGGCGTTAGGATCTGCCACTAGGGGTCAATCATATTTGTGCTACCTTTTTAAAATTTATTTATTTATTTATTTATTTTTACTCCCTTATCTTGGGCTCATAAATTAAGGATATTTAGGGGCTTATGGTGTCCACATCCTTATGCTATTTCATAAAATATATATATGCAGCCCATGCCCAATAGATCACTACAGTCTCTCAAAGCTTAACCAATTTCTCCACAATGCTTTGTTTCTAAAAATGGGAAGACTACCATCAATTACCACGGTCAGGAAATCACCACTGTCTCTACTCAATTCATTCCCTGAATTACCATAAGCTGAGTACAGCAGCGTATCTCTAAGGGCCCATTCTTACCTTGTTCCCTAGCAGAGAACACATAGCAGCCTTCCTAACCTTCTTTACTTAAGCTGTCTTTCACCATTTTTAGTCCCCACAATTGAAAACTCTTCAGAGATCTGTAGATTAGTCATTATTAATTCTTTTAACCTTACTCCATTATTTCAGGCTCGTATAGTGTCCGCAGTCCTTAGGCTATTAGACCGGAACCTCAATCAGTTTATACTACTATCTATGATCATTCTATTATATTGCATAGATAATATATTCTGTCGACTATATTGTGTACACTTCATATCACTCTGTATCTAGATATAATAAATATATAATTATAAATGTGCGTTACTGGCCAACACTTAACATACGATCAAGAACAATACAAACACGAAACAATAAAGACTCAGAACAATGTCAAACAACAATAATGACCCAAAACAGTATCGAAAACAGGACAATGACGTGATTCACGTCGGACACGAGTAAGCTTCTTAGGAAAAGCAACTATAATAGCCCGCTCACCTAATACTCCAGGTACGGTACAACCTTCGTCCCCTGGACTGAGGGCCAAAAACTCAGCCTGCCTCAGCACAAACTCACAAAAACCTAAGTGAGAGACTACTCCCTTGTCTCTCACTCTAGGCCGAGGCGCAAAAACTCACTCTCCCCGGGACATAAAAACGCAGACAAGAGTACGCTTCGTAGGTATTTCTAAACCTACTACCCAAGATATGAAAATAGTTTGTCACTTTGGACCGCGGGTTGAAATGTCAACCTGCCGCGGTAACGTACTCACAGATACTCAAGTTAGAGACACTCCCTTGTCTTTAACTCTGAGCCGGGGCGCAAAAACTCACTCTCCCCGGGACATGAAAACACAGACACGATATACGCTTCCCAGGCCCACACGACCCGATAACCAGACGTGAAAATAATTAGTCACTCTGGGCCGCGGGCCAAAAACTCAGCCTGCCGCAGCTACGCAACCACGTATTCACCTTTTTTGGCGTGAAAACTCACTCTCCTAGGTTAGGATGAACTTCACCCTGTCACAATATAGCTATATCCCAAAACATATACAGCGCTGGTACATTCAGACATTATCTGATACAAAATCAGTTAAACATCACATCACAGTAGACACGTTACAAAAAGACGCAGCTTTTAGCTACAAACAATTAATTGCTTCTACACCGGTCAAGTAATTGTATAGGTTACGTACCACTGGGTGGAGCGTTCCAGACCTCCGTAAGTTTGCCTTCCAATCGCTTAACTATATGGTGGTAGAACAAAGTACTCACTCCTCTTGCATCAGTTGGGGAACCCACGGAGGTCGGGAAACGAGTCCACCCTGCTCGCAGCGCCAATTTGTAGGTTAATTCAAGATGTTACCTAAAACAGGTAAAATGACCGTCATCGCAGGAAGAAGCAGATCAAAAGTTTGTAGTAAAAACAGGAAGATTTATTACGCAGCCGGCTACGGGAACAACTCAGAGAGAAAGTTCAAAGTAGTATTGGTGGGTGATTACATTTATACAGTTCCAGTAGATTGGTATTTGCATATAGAGGAATTCTATTGTTGAAAGGGAGCACTGCCTCTGATTGGTGATAAGGAGCGGTGCTCCTTCTGATTGGACCATTCAAATCCATAATGGTCATGGGGGGCTCGCCCCCCCGGGGGGGCCCAGCGGAAATTCCCAGGAGGGGAAACCTCGAAACCGACAGGAAGGGAGGCCCATATGGTCATGGGGGTGGCCCTTCCTCCAGGACTTAGAATACACAAAACTGTGACTTGGAATACACAAAACTGTCTGTTTCCCAACAAGCCTTATTCTAAAATTGATTAAATTATTTTTTATTCTCATCAGTCTACACACAATACCCCATAATGTGAAGTGTAAATAAAGTGAAAATAGTTTTTTAGAAATTTTTGCAAATTTATAAAAAATAAAAAACGGAAATATTACATTTATATAAGTATTCAGACCCTTTGCTATGACACTGAAAATTGAGCTCAGGTGCATCCTGTTTCCATTGATCATACTTGAGATGTTTCTACAACTTGATTGGAGTCCACCTGTGGTAAATTCAATTGATTGGACATGATTTGGAAAGGCACACACATGTCTATATAAGGTCCCACAGTTGACAGTGCATGTCAGAGCAAAAACCAAGTCGAAGGAATTGACCGTAGACCTCGAAGACAGGATTGTGTCGAGGTACAGATCTGGGGAAGGGTACAAAAAACATTCTGCAGCATTGAACATCCCAAAGCACACAGTGACCTCCATCATTCTTAAATGGAAGAAGTATGGAACCACTAGGACTCTTCCTAGAGCTGGCTGCCCAGCCAAATTGAGCTATTGGGGGAGAAGGGCCTTGGTGATGTAGGTGACCAAGAACCTGATGGCCACTCTGACAGAGCTCCAGAGTTCCTCTGTGGAGATGGGAGAACCTTCCAGGAGGACAACCATCTCTGCAGAATTCCACCAATCAGGCCATTATGGTAGAGTGGCCAGACAGAAGCCACTCCTTAGTAAATGGCCCATGACAGCCCGCTTGGGGTTGGCCAAAAGGCACCTAAAGGACTCTCAGACCATGAGAAACAAGATTCTCTGGCCTGATGAAACCAAGATTGCACTCTTTGGCTACAGTGCGTCACTTCTGGAGGAAACCAGGCACCACTCATCACCTGACCAATACCATCCCTACGGTGAAGCATGGTGGTGGCAGCATCATGCTGTGGGGTTGTTTTTCAGCAGCAGGAACTGGGAGATTAGTCAGGATTGAGGAAAAGATGAATGGAGCAAAGTACAGAGAGATCCTTGATGAAAACCTGCGCCAGAGCATTCAGGACTTCAGATTGGAGCGAAGGTTCACCTTCCAACAGGACAACTACTCTAAGCAAACAACTAAGACAACGCAGGAGTGGCTTCAGGACAAGTCTGTGAATGTCTTTGAGTGGCCCTGCCAGAGCCTGGACTTTAATCCGATTGAACATCTCTGGAGAGACCTGAAAATAGCTGTTGCAGTAGCACTCCCCATCCAACCTGACAGCACTTGAGAGGATCTGCAGAAAAGAACGGGAGAAATACTACAAATACAGGTGTGACAAGCTTGTAGCCTCATACCCAAGAAGACTCAAGGCTGTAATTGCTGCCAAAGGTGCCTCAACAAAGTACTGAGTAAAGGGTCTGAATACCAAAATTGAGGCCAAAATTTTACATACACCCAGGCTAAAGATATTCAAACTCAGTTTTTCAGAACTCCACACATTTCATGTTACCATGAGTTTCTTTTGGCAAGTCAATTACGGCATCTACTTTGTTCACATCAGAGGTAATTTTTAAACAATCGATTAGAGACAGATTTATTTCAGCTTTAATTCACTATATCAGAATTCCAGTGGGCTATTCACACCTGGCCGCATGCCTCCTCACCACTAAGACAAAGACTCAGTGAGCCATTTAGAAGACAGAAACAAAGACATCTCTTGATTTTACAACATTTATTGAAGCAAACTATACGCATGGAAGATGAGATGAGACTGGTGTACTCTTGCAACGCTTGCGTGGCCTCTTAGCTAGTGGTGAACTAGGCCGTGTTTCCTGATCAGCATCTCTGTAAATATGATAAAAACAAAATTGTTAGGAAATGTGACATCAAATCAAACTTTATTTATATAGCACATTTCCTTCAACAGGTGAAAATTAAATGTGCTTTACAAAAAAGGGACAAACCACTAACTAATGAAAACAAAACTTAGGAAATGTGACATGGTTACATCATATACAAACAAAGAACCAAACAAACACAACTAGACGCAGTGAGGTAGCCTATAATTTTGAGAAGCAATGGTTAGAATCGTTCGTGTGTGTTCGTAGTGTGGGAATTTACAAGCGCGCATATTAGTGAATATTCCTACAAACACAGAGAGAATGTAATACAGCACACATTCACAAATAATGCAAGCTATCAACGAAACAACATTAGCTAAACTAAATAAACATTGATATTCCAGCTCAACTACACGCAACTCATCAATAACAATGCCTCAATCTGAACTAGGCTAGGTGTGTTTAGCTAAGTGGTTATTTTATTGCTATTTCCCGAATTTACTTACAGTATGCTAATATCGAGTGTGCGACGACATCAGTTTTAGAATTCTAGCCATGCCACTACATGCCAGGCATGGGCTATTTATTACCAATATGATCGAAAAAAATACAGTCTACCTGCTACTTCTAACACACAACCAGATGCAGAGAGCCTAGCCTATAATTCTGAGATGCAATAGTTTGAATCGTTCGTAGTGTGGGAATTTACAAACGCGCATATTGCAGGATATTCCTACAAACACAGAGATACGTTGCAATACAGTACACATATTTACCAATATGATCATAAGAAATATACTTACTCATGAAGTTGATCCTCAGCTGGATCAGTTCGCTGTTCGAAATGACACTGCTCTTCATCTGTGTCGGCTTTCGGACGGATCATTTTCCAAAATTAAACGAAATGTTTACCTCAAAAGAAGTGAATTAGGCTACACTTTGACATTCTATCCTGCTTTCGCAGGCTTGGCATTTCTCACATGGATCTCAGATCGGCCCTCCCCTACTCTCCTTCTATGGAGAGTAGTTATAATGTCGTTAACATGTGAATGCGATTTGGGTGGCCTTCCTGCTGAGCGAAATTCACATAATAATGAGTAAGGATTAACGAAGCATACATGGTTTAATTAATCAAATTTAGAACTTTTAAAACAATTCATATCATTTGTCAATGGGCGCATTGGAAAGCCGCAATTCTAAGGTTTCTGTCAATGTTTTTGTTGCGTCTGTATGATAACAACTCGTGAAGTTAATCATCCAAATAGAAACGAAAGTTCATTTAATCTTGCCGAGCTCCGCCGGCGGAGCTCCCGACCTCAGAGGGTTAAACAGTTTGGAAGATTCTAGAAATTGATGTAATGACTTTTTAGAAGCTTCTGATTGGTCAATTGTCATAATTAGGAGTTAACTGGGAGTTAATTAGCACCTCTGGCTGTATTTAAGGGTCTACCTTTAGAGCCACTGCCTTTTTGCCCTTGATATCATGGGAAAATCCAAGCAACTCAGACATGACCTTAGAAAAAAAATTGTGCACCTCCACAAGTCCGGTTCCTCCTTAGCAATTTCCAAACAACTGAAGGTACCACAAGCATCTGTACGAACAATTGTATTTGAATATAGAAATCTTGGGACCACACAGACACTGCATCTTTCAGGAAGGAGGCACAAATTAACTCCAAGGGCTGAACGAACTTTGGTCTGAAAGGTTCAACTGAACCCCAAGACAACAAAAAAGGAACTGGTGAAGGAGTTAGACTCATCAGGTACCAAAGTATCTACATCCACCATTAAGAGAATCCTACATCGCCATAGCCTGAAAGGCTGTCGCTCAAGGAAGAAGCCCCTACTCCCAAGACTGGCATAAAATAGCCAGAATGAAGTTTGCAGGTGATCACCAGGATGACCTAGCCTTTTGGAGGAGTTTACTCTGGTCAGATGAAAGAAAAATTAAACTGTTTGGCCATAATGATCAGCGCTATATGTGGAGGAAAAAGGGTGAGGGTTTTAGTCCGAACAACACCATCCCAACTGTGAAGCCTGGGGGTGGCAGCATCATGTTGTGGGGGTGTTTTGTTGGAAAAGGGACTGGTGCACTTCAGATTATAGATGGCATCATGAAGAAGGAGGATTATCTAGAAATGCTGAAGCAACACCAAGACATCAGCTAGAAAGTCGCAACTGGGTCTTCCAGCCGGACAATGATTCTAAGTATACATTACATTATATTACATTACATTACAGGCATTAACGCAAACAACAAAACAGTCTATGCAAATTATACAAGCAATAGTTGAGTAGGCACGAGTGCAATAATTAAGTCAACTAAGATAAACAGCTTACCTAGCTACAACCCTAAGATTACATTATCAATTAGAGACTACATGGAGGTAGGGATGGATGGGGAGAGGTGCAGCCTGAAGAGGTGAGTCTTCAGACGTCGCTTGAAGGTGGTCAGGGTCTCAACTGTTCTGACCTCCACGAGAAGGTCATTCCACCATCGTGGAGCCAGAACAGACAGGAGACGTGACCGGGAAGCGCAAGTGCGAAGGGGGGGAGGTGCCAGGCGTCCTGAGGTAGCGGAACGGAGGGGTCTGGCTGGCATGTAGGGTTTGAAGATCTTGGTGGTGAGGAAGGTGAGTTCCCCTTCACTGTAAAGCACTTTGAGCATTTGGAAAAGTGCTATATGAATGTAATTAATAATAATAATAATAATAATAATGCTGGGGCTGATCCCTTGACTGCCTGGTATGCTAGGACCAATGTTTTGAATTTGATGTGAGCCATAACGGGCAGCCAGTGGAGGGTAGTGAGCAGGGTGATGACGTGGGAGTGTCTGGGGAGGTTGAAGACCAGACGAGCTGCAGCATTCTGAATGAGTTGCAGGGGTCTGATGGCAGATGCCGGTAGGCCATCCAGAAGAGAGTTGCAGTAGTCCAGACGGGATAGTACCATTGCTTGGACCAGGAGCTGGGTTGAGTAGGTGGTGAGAAAGGGGCGGATTCTTCGGATGTTGTGCAGGAAGAATCTGCATGTCCGGCTTACTGCTGCAGTGTTCTTGGAGAGGGACAGCCTGTTGTCCATCACCACTCCGAGATTCTTGGCACAGTCTGATGACATCCCCAAGGTGTCTCCTAGGGAAATGGAAAAATCAAGGAGGGGCGAGGTTAGAGCAGGAATGAAGATTAGCTCCATCGTACCTGGGTTGAGCTTTAGGTGGTGATTGTCCATCCGGCTCTGGATGTCCCTCAGGCAAGCGGAGATGCGGGCAGGGACCTGTGTGTCCGATGGGGAGAAGGAGAGAAAGAGTTGTGTGTCGTCAGCATAGCAATGATAAGACAAGCCATGGGCAGAGGTTACAGGGCCAAGGGATCTGGTGTATAAGGAGAAGAGAAGGGGACCGAGGACTGAGCCCTGGGGAACTCCCGTGGCAAGTGGGCGGGATGGCGATACTCTACCAGCCCAGGCAACCTGGAAGGAGCGATCAGAGTGATAGGACTCAATCCAGTCAAGGGCTGTGCCGCAGATCCCTGTTGCTGCCAGGGAGGACAGCAGGATGGAGTGCTCCACAGTTTCGAAAGCAGCTGAGAGATCTAGCAGAATCAGGACAGAGGAGAGGGAGGCTACTCATGCGGCATGAAGTCACTGGATCGAAAAAGGAAGGAGAGATACCGGTCGGTAGTTCTGGATGACGGAGGGGTCTAGTGTGGACTTCTTCAGCAGTGGGGCAATGTGAGCCCTCTTGAAGGATGAGGGGAAACATCCAGAAGACAGGGAGGAGTTCACAAGGGAGGTGACAAATGGGAGGATATTTGGTGTGATTGCCTGGAGGACAGATAAGGGGATAGGGTCAAGAGCACAGGTGGTAGGGCGGTGGGAGCAGGAGCTGGGAAACATCAGAGTCTGTGAGGGGAGAGAATGTGGAGAAACAGGAGGAGGGCACAGAGGGCACAGAGGGGGCGGGGGCCCAGAGGGGGCGGAGGGGGCAAAGGAGCTGCGGATGTCTGCAATCTTCTCATCAAAGAATACTGTGAAGTCATCTGCAGTGAAGGAGGACTGAGGTGGGGGAGGAGGCATGCTGAGGAGAGAGGAGAAAATAGAGAACAGTTGATGAAGGTTAGAAATGGAGTTATGAATTTTAGTTTGATAGAAATTTGCCTTAGCGGCAGTGGCAGCCGAAGAAGGGAGGGGCACAGAAGACACGGACGTCACAGGAGGTTCTAAGGCTGCTGTGGAAGCTGGGGGTAGGGGAATCAATGCAATGTTACATCTGCATATAAATGGCTATAGCAATATATGTGAGATAGGCAGCTTCAACATAGTGATCTCTTGTTTTTTTTTGTTTTGTTTCTTGGATTAGATTATTTTTTTCTATTCTGTATTCCTGTTTGAGCACTTGCTAGCCGCCATACCAAAAGGGTAAGGGTTACATTGTGATTGTGGTTCTTTATGAAAAGAATCAGATGACCAGGGTGATTTTTAAAACATGTTAGATTTAATTCTCCTCTCTTTTCTGTTCAAAATATGTGATTTTGTGTGAAGAAAATTCGTTTTTTTTGTGGTGTAGATTGTGTTCAAAACATTATCCAAAATGTGAAATTTGGAGAGGTTTTGGGAAAAATCTTGGAAAGTTGCAAAATTTCACTGCTTTTAGTTGTCTACACATTTCTTTTTTTGCAGTGGTAGGAAAGTGGTTGGGGGTGAATTTTATATAATAATTTAGATGCTAGCTTGTGCATTTTGTGCAACAGTACAGTTACATTTTTATATATATTTTGTGTATACCATGAATAATTCTTTACATATTTACAAAATTTTGATACATAGTCTAGATGCCACACGTGTGCCCTTCAAATATTGCCATAAGCTCTCTGCTTATTTCCACAAAGTTAGATTATTTTTTTCTATTCTGTATTCCTGTTTGAGCACTTGCTAGCCGCCATACCAAAAGGGTAAGGGTTACATTGTGATTGTGGTTCTTTATGAAAAGAATCAGATGACCAGGGTGATAAATCAAAATTAATTAACTAGCTTCGTTAAATTAGTACTTTTTAGTATATGCTATTATTTGCCTGTAATTATATCGGCTTTAGGGTTTTTGCAATTAATCAGCCATGGTGCTGCCCCATGGCAAGTTTTGTGTGAGTGTCAAGATAACATCAATCCCCCAAAATCAAGTAAATTTAAATGTGATCACTAACAGCACTCAATACAACATTCTGAAAAATAATCTGACCACCACAATGCATGAGACGCACAAAATTGGCATCTGTAATGCCATAAGCAGTGTATGTCATCTGTAGTTTGGAAAAAAACTGATCTAATATAAAGGCTACCCAATGATGATCAATATAAAGGTTTACTCTGGGGATTTTCAAGACTAAGCTTGATACAGAGCACCAATTTAGTTAGAAAAATGGCGAGCATTGTTGGGCTGAATGGCCTGTTCTCGTCATTATATTATTTTATGCTATGTTATTTAGCACACAGCGACTTCAACTTCTCAAGTAGATCAAGCAAATATACAGCGGGGATCAAAAGTCTGAGAACACTCAAGTCCTGGTTGTTTTCATTACTTATGAAGGAATAATGCAAATATGGTAATCCAGTAACACTTCTTTGTCAAGAATACATTATTGAGACCATTTACAAATGAAAAGTTTTACACATTTCCAAAATGGTTGTTTGAAATGGCAAGCTATGTGGCTATCTGGTTTGAGCACCATAAGCTAAGAATTTCTGTATTCATTATCACAGTTTATTCCATTCAATGTGTGTTCTTAAAGGAGTAACATGGTGGTTGAATGTGACACTTGCCAGTTGTCTTTAGGCAACAACAAAAAAAATGTGCATAATTTTTTTTTTTATTCAGTCATTTAAATGTGTTTTAAAACATATTTTTCTAAGCCTAAATTTCCCACTATAAAAGTTCACCCGAACTGTCTGGGCGTGGTAATGAGAACTGTCAGTTAGCTATGATTGACAGACCGTGCCCCGTTACCATAGCTACCTCCATGATACGCGCTCATCTTGGGAGACTGCATTTTCACAAGCTAGCTAACTTAGCATATCAAGTATCGATAGCTAAGGACGTTAGCTTATATCCAATAATAATTTTTGCTAGCTAACTAGCCAAGTTAAGATAAAACCACAAGGATAACGTCCTTATGAAAGCAAACTACATAGCTAGTTAACGTCAGCTAGCTAGCTATACATGAATTTAACCAACCAGAGATAGTCTAATAGTACTTAAAAGGCACTCTAATAAGTGAACCTAACGTTAATCAAATATTTGCATTGTCTTGCCTGTAAGCCAGTGGCACAAACTATGGGTCACGAGCCGAGTTATCCATGGGTCCCCAAATATGATTTAGAATGAGCTATCACAGCAATCTGACTGACAGTAGGGAGGGCAAAACAGAGCCTTAGACATACACATACGTCTATGGTGTGTCCAGTCAGATTTCTTTACGGGGCGTGGAAAGGGGAGTGGTTACTGTACTTGTGATGCACTAAGTTGATAACATTCTCAACTGGTTGAAAATAGGACGCATAAAATCAAAGCGCATATTTCTCCAAAAATAAAGAACTGACATATTTAATACTTTATTCATCCTGTTTCTTCACTGCCTCTTGCGCAAATATATATTTATAACACTTCTAGGGTCATTTTCACACCTACCCAGGCTTTTGTGTGCACCCCTCTGTGTGTGACAGTTTTTAGGTTGCTTGCTTCAATATTTAGATATTTAGATATACCTGTGTAAACAACCCCCCCCCCATCCAATAGAAGCCCATTCAACATCAAACTCCACGTTAGACTCATTGTAAACACATGTCCCTGCTTCTCATGACTGATATTGTCCTTCTAATGAATGTCGCCCTTCATTTTTCGATTAGTTATTTCATTATGTTAATACTTTATGCTGTTTTGTTGCTTTCCTTTACGAATGCAGGAAGTAGACCCAGACAGTTTAGCGTCAAACTTGAGGATTTATATCATTGTGCGACTTCTGATGTGGGCGTACCTGCAGACAATAACGTTAGGTTAGTCATAGAAATAGTGTTATATGACTACTAGCTAGCGAAACCGAAAATGTCTGAGGACGAAATAAATGGATGGTGGCAACCCTATAACAACAGCCAGCAAGCCGTCTAACTGTTATCGTAGATATCCTATGTATCACAGACAGATGCTATAGCGTTAGCCAGCCCGCTTAGTACCTACCTCGAGCGGTTCGACCAATGATGGAAAAACGGTGGGTAAAGCTCCAGGCTTCAGATGGTTGCCTTAGTAGTCGGTGGCTTCAAAGTGGTCGCTGCATACCCTTAGTCCTCCTTTGCAAACTTCTTTGGCTGTTATGTTAGGGTGTCTGATTACATCCCACCATGTCTGGCACAAAGTTGCATCATGTGGAAATGTGCTTTCAAGGCTAGTTTAATGAGGGCATTATAACAACCGGGTACGACGCACCTCATTATTACACCGATATCGCATCAAACAAAAGCTAGCAGACGTTAGTTTGTTTGATTTCAATGCTAAGTTAATGGAATGTTTTGCTTCGCTTCTTCTCGATTTTGCCGCAAAACGAAATCGAAGAAGAAGGAAAAAACGGAAACCGTACTATGTGGACTTAAAAAAAGTAGGTTTTTGCTTCTAACGTTAGAAATTTAAAATAAAATAACTAATTGAAAAATGGAGGGCGACACATTCATTAGAAGGACAATATCAGTCATGAGAAGCAGGGACGTGTGTTTACAATGAGTCTAACGTGGAGTTTGATGTTGAATGGGCTTCTATTGGATGGGGGGGGGGGGGATTTGCTTACATGGGTATATCTAAATATATAAACATCTAAATATTGAAGCAAGCAACCTAAAAACTGTCTGGGGCCACTAAAGCCTGGGTAGGTGTGAAAATGACCCCAGAAGTGTTATAAAATGAAATTCCCCTTTAAGGCTCAGTATGCAAATATCTGGGCCTATTAACAACTAAAACTTGAATGAATCTGCCATTCTACCAGTTAATGTCGCTGCAGCTAGTGTTCTTACATTATAAATAGTTACACACTTTTTTCTAAAATGTTTCGTGGTATAAGAAGTATAAGCAGGGTATCATAATTGTATTAGCCCTTCGTAAACAATGGAAACAATCAGTGCTGGTAGTGTCTTCACACTTTTGGTCTTCATGCACTGTATGTAGCCAATGCACTTTGTTTTAAAGAAAAACTAATTCTACTTGTTGGAGTGATCTGCTCATGAAAAAAAAAAAACATTGAATTTGTCACCATCATCTAACATAAACCCATCTCCATAACTCAAAGCTAGTTATAACTTATAAGTTGAGTCTATGTTTATTCATACCTGATTTGATAGGAAACTTATTGCCATTTGTTCACAAAAGTTTGTAGACTTTCCTTTGTGATAACGTTATTAGCAATAGGTCACGTTTAGCCTAGCAGTTTAACTAGACCAGTTATTATACGCAGTACTGTCATTGTGCTAAACAGGACTGAATTTTACTGGGGTACGTGCGTTCTAGTTCAGTTTTTTTCTTAAATTTCTTAAAAATAGACAAAGATCAGCATCGTTGCGAAGTCACAACATTTTTAAGTCACAAGCCATAGTCAGAAGTGTACAATCATGTAGTTTTGAATGCACACTCAGCCAGTGGTTAGTAATTCAAATTGTTTGCTAATTCAGGTCTTAGAACATCTGAATTAGACAGCAGAACAAACAAGTTTTTTGCACTTGAAAAATATAAGGCAAGTAACCTCAGGTGAACATGGTGCAGGGTAGTGCCATTTAATTCAGGCATATGGGCTATTACGCAATTAAGTGGTAGCCCCTTTGAGCTCCGATGGCTGCGCCACTGCAGTCAATCTGTGCAAAATTGAAGTCATATCTGACTGCTTTCAGGAGATCAGTTGTCATGTGACAGGGTTATCAATGGTTTGATCATTGTGACTTGTATGTATATTGACCTCTAAGCTAGAGAATACAATGTACAATTTTGAGAAAGAGGCTAAAAATTTTTGTTTCATTCATCCAATATGTATCCTTATAGCTTACAAATATGTGTCGTCACTGCTCCTTCAGATCTCTCGCTTGGAAGTTTTTTTGGATTTTTGATAATAGAAATAGGCCTATATTTCATGTTATTCATCGATACAAACGAAAACACTCAATTAAGTGTTGTATTTTTTGTTCTTCATTCAAAATCTTTTTAAATGGCGTATTGTACTGTGAGAACATCGTATCATGAACTTTTGTATATTGTGATACATGTCGTTTCATGGGCTGCCTGTATCATCTCACTCCGAGTCAGGTGTTTGTTATCTCCGCCAGGCGAGAGGCTGGAGGGGATTATGCATTTGGTCGGGTGTGTGTGTGTTTGTGTGTGTGTTTGTGTATCTGTCCGCAGCTAATCTCGCATACTACTGGGCCGATCAGCCTAATACTTGTTGTGCATGCTGACGGCAGGCCATGGACCTGAATTCTCAGATATTTTGCAAATCTGTCAACGACAAGTATTTTATTTGAATTCATTTCCATCATTGTCCGTTGAAATAAATTGACTGCTAACTCCTCACTCCTCCTAACCGGCCGGTAGGGGCCGCAAGTGATCAACAACTGCTTCTGTTTGGAATGAAAGACCAGCGATGTAAAATGTCAATTTCAACGTTAAAATGGCAACAAAATAATCCGCCAACTGACGGGGTACATTAATGTTTGAATCTGTGGCAATTATTTTGTTGGAATTTTCACGTTGAAATTGATATTTTACATCACTGGTATTTTGGAATTGTTCCTATCCAGATTGTTCCTGTCCAGATTTGAAATGAAAGTGCCAGACTATAACGTCAACGTTAGGTCTGTCTAACACATTGTGGCTGATATGAATGAAATTTGCTAACATGTCACCACCTTTAGCGTTACTTCACTGAATCTGTGTTTTTGGGATTTTCAGTGGCACATGGTAAAAACTTGTAATATTGTATTCGTCTGGTTGCATTGATTGTGTAGCCTCTATTGTTGCATCATCAAAGCTAACACTCCAGGTAGAGATCTGTACTCTACTGAGTGCACTCTTCTAGTTCATTATGTTATGTTACAAGTTACAAACCTATAGGGGCTGAGCGAACTTGGCCGGCCACCTTGCTGTCTAGCTATAACCTAAAAGCTAGACTGAAAATTAAATTAGTAAAATATGGCTTAAGATTTGTACCCTAACCTGGTGTATGTTGTGTGTTGTAAAGGTGTATTTCATGAAAAACACGTTATCAACGTGAGTTGAAACAATTTAGGAAACATTGGGTAGCATTGCTTTGGAATACAGCTTGTTTAATTTGTGTGAGGTAAGAGCCTATATTGTTTGTAGTACAGTAACTTGGCGTCATTTTGATATCAGTACTTTTAATGGCAGGCGTAGATTTTGCCAGTTTGTATGAATGACTTATAGACAGTGCTTTGTATTTGTAAATAACTTGGCATTTTTGTTTGTTGAAAATGTGTTTTTCATGAGATATCATTTCTCTTTGCACTGTGTTGGTAATAAGTGATAATAATTCATATATAAATGTATGCTATGACAGATATGCATATGTTGTGCTCGCAGAATGATGACACAAGTCTTCCAGTGCCATATATTTTAATGAAGAGAAGCAGTTCTTTTTCACTGCAAAGAAAACATAAAAGCTTTTAGCTGACCACATATGGAGACACTTGCTTTCAGCTCGCTTACCTTGCTAGTGTATGAAACACCAGCAGAGACTTCAGGGAATAAACTCCAGATACTTCCCATCACGTCGGGGTCACCACTTGTAAACACCTCACAGCTAGACCAATGAGGGTTTGTAGCTGGAGGGGAAGGCATCGCGTGTTCTTCCCTTGGCTGGTGTGATTCAAACCGGAGATGTTAGTTATTAGTTAGTTAGTTATTTTTCCTCTGTTCGTAAGAACAGGGCACAATTATAATTAAGAATGCACTGGTTCCGTTGCCACGGGTCAGATACGAAGGCGTTGCTTCATATCCCGCTTAAAACTGGCCTGAAACGGACCTGTAGCATTCTGGTTACTTTCCGTTCGCAAACGGGGCTATGCTGTCATCAGAGATATATCTGATCTGTCACCGGACCGTCAATATTCCAATGGGAGCATCAGAATATTCACAAATGCGCGGAACAACACATCAAATATATCCATGACCACAGCAAGAAATCGTAACGGTTACTAGGTTTTATTCTCGTATTAATCTGACTCCATATTAAATTATAATTTAAAATTTGGTTTTAACTGTACGTGGAATTTGGAGTGGTTACACTCGGCTCTACCTTGTCATTTGCCATCATTCCTCAATATATGCTCCCGGGTTTAACACTATTGTTAAATCTCAGTTCGGTGAAGCCCCCAGAGGGTAGGAAGCGGACCACCATAATACATGCCTTCCTTATATGGATAGTGCATCGATAGTTATGAGCCCAGGACGGTGCGTATCTATCGGGTTCCTTCAGGCGAATTTGACAAGGACCGGCGTATAACGCCCATGGGTCCTCTTAAGCCAAAACACCAGAACCAATACCACCAATCCCTTAGCGGGCAGAACGTGGTCGCCTATCTAACTTGAAGACCTCACTAAAGACTTTTACTGTACTAGACCCCTGATCAGTAGGTCCTAGTCAGAATTGCCCCCCTGAGTATTTAAACGGAATTACGGCTGAAAAGAAGAGAAAGGTGATTAGAGTCACAAAGACCACGCAAGTTAAAAATAAGAAGAATTTATTGAACAGGCAGGTAGGTCATTAGCTTCAAATTAACAATCAATTAGAAAAGATAGAAAGTTTTAAAACATAAATAAAAGAGTAAAAATTCTTACCCAGCCTGTTTAGCTACACACAAAACACAGAGTATGCGCAGTGTGGGAAGTCGATTACGATCTTCCTTGTATAGCTATATACACAGAACACAGAGTATGTGCGCTGTGGGAAGTCGGTTACGATCTTCCATGTCTGTCTATGCACCGAGCACAGAATATGTGCACGGCGGGAAGTCGGTTACGATCTTCCCCGATTGCTTTGTCTCCCCTCCTTTTAGGCCAAATCCCGCGTTTGATCGCGGCGGCATTGCCATAAATTCACCTGTCCGAATAGAATTTGGAATTCCGGCCCCCACCATTTGGAGGCTGTTGTAAAAACAATCAGTGAGGAAATTGGGAAAAGGAGAGGATTACCAGAGAGGACATTCCATTGTGCCAATTTTTCCCTGAGTTTCTGAAACTATGTTTTATTAAATTTTATTTGGTATGAAACATATTCCATTCAATTTCTTAAATTTCCCTGAATATGTACATACTAAACATGTCCAGAGGATGTAATATTATGGTGCAGTTGTCATGAAAATACCCTTTTGGTGTACCATTTTACATGTGATCCATATTATGATTACATAGGTTATAATATAGTAATATAAGGAACACATATGCATGGTTTGTAGGATTTTCCAGAGTTTGTAAATATGATGAATAGATGGTATATAGTCCAGTTCCAGAAAAGAAATAAAAAGGGTAATGACAGAGGGGACCACAGAGGGGCACTGTGTTACTGTCAAGCACAGTTGCCCCACCATTCGGCCAGAGGTCTGATGATCTTTTTCCCCTTAATGGCCCCAACACACACAACCCCACAACCCTAGATAAAGAGACTAGGTCCCCTTATCTCAGTCGTGTCCAGATGGTAGCATTCCAGAGAGTCAAAGGCCAGCTCAACCGAAGGAAGTCCGAGCAACTTATTGTTTTATTACATGGCTCTGGGTTTTCTGAAGTCCAGGATGAGACTCAGCCGGCAGGCTCGTCCAAATGCCAGCCTTTCCTGGTTCCCAGTTTGACTCCCCTCTTACAGCTCCCCCCTCTGGCCCAATGGGGGACAAACTCAAAACGTCCTCCCAAGGGGTCATGGACACTTTCCCCGAGGGTTGGCGCCGGAGGTCCAGGGTCGTAGGGCTGATGGTGGGAATACCTGGGAAGGCTGAGAACAAGGGTTGTGTGGGTTGAGGTGTGTATGGTAGGGAGCGGATCAGATGTTGGAGTGAAGGTGGGAACTTTTGTGCCCCAGATGACCTGTTGCACGAAGTCCATTTCATCAGTCAGGGCCCGTGTTCTTAAGTACAGGAAAAAAATTCACAAGACAGCTGACAGTGACGGAGGAACTTTGGACCCGGAGGTGCCCTCTCGAGCGAATCTATCGAAGCAAAATCTTGGAGACACTGTACTTAAGGTTGATATCCACGGGGCGGTGCAGAGGTTGAACCTTAAACTGGGTTGGATTATGGGGAAAAAGGTTTGTAAAACATGGTATATATGAATGAGGTAGTTGGGAGTTTCATGACAACTGCATTATGTGGTAAATAGAGTTTTTGTCCTTCTCATAGTAATATCCTTTGTAATTTTGGATAAACTGGATTTGGGGAAATTAAAAAGAAAGGAGACAAACCTAATACATGTTGTGTGGATGGGTTTTGAAAGTAATAGTATATAAATAAAGAACAATGATAATAAACATACAGTATAAAAATGAAGAAAAAACACAAAAAGCATAATTTAAGACATACAAGACAAGTAGTGTTTGGAGGTTGTAGCATCCTTCAACTTGTAACAAATACATTTTAAAATGAATGTGAAAATTATTATTAATATTAACAGAGATATCATAAAAATATTAAGAACATTTCACATACTTCTAAAACATTTCCCCAGAAGGGACCTACAAATCCCCCTAACCATGAGGTGTTAAACTCTTTGCCTGTAGCTGGGCAAAGAAGAGAAAATCTATGCAGGGTTACTGTCTGCATAATGCGGGGGTTAAACTACAGCTGATGAAAAAATAAAAAGATGAAAAAACAAAAAGAAAATCAGGCACTCTCTTGGGAGTGTGGGTTTACTGCTTCTTAAACATTCAACAACTGACAGAGAAGGGGGAGAAACAGAGAACAAGATGGACAGGGGGGAGAAGGGAGAAAGAAGAAAGGAGGAACAGTAAATGGAAAGGAAGGAGGGAATATAAGGAGAGAAAATGTGGAAAAATAGAATAAAGAAAAACCAGTAAGCCAGTCCTTGTCAAAAAATGACCCCCCTCTCAACATTTAATGTTAAAAGACAAACTTGATGTAAACTTAGGAGTAATTGCTTATTCTCCTTATTTGTTTATTTATTTGACATATGTAGTTTGGTAGATTCTTCCTTAAATAATGTTGCTTGCAGGCACAGATGATACTGGCCCTTATTAGTTGAATTAAAGTTTGAAGACATTATGTTCATTTATGGCATTGACTGGCTTAGCAATAGTTTGACAAAGATTCTAATGATATCTAGTATCTAACATGCCTTGGCTGATTTAATTGGCACCCAAGTAAGTCTGTTAGTGAATTTTAACAGTTCCTAAATGACGTGCACAGGCATGCATTAATAATTAATATATTATTAGTTAATATTATTAATTAAAATCCTCTGATTTCCTCCTTGTGCTGTTAAGACACATAGAATAAAAATCCTGATGAAAACAATAGGGTGCACCAGAATTCACTATACTTTTTTGAAAGCAAGCTTTCTAAAGAAAGGTGAATGGAGGCACACCTATGCCTACATAACTAAATTTAGCTCTAGGCTAATTATTGTTATTTATAATAGGCCAAAGTCTATTTTTTGGTTGGTTATAAGCCATTTTGGAATTTTACCTTCTACACTGGCTTATTTCAACTGTTTTATAAAATCTTAACCTATTTATTTAATTAATAGTATACCACTGGTTACTGATACAGATGACACAGGCCAAGGACCCTGGTTCCAGCACCTCAGAAATTCAGAAGTTCTGTGTCCTGATACCTTTTCACCAGTCTCAGAGGTCTTTAGACATGAGTCCCACATGTGGCAAATTCCAGACGGTCGCCACCCTTGTTGTAGCCTGTGGCTACACTTTCAGAGGGATGGAGACTTGTATCTGCCGTGGCACTCAGCGGTCATGTGACATTACATCGGGCGCAGTACTCAGAGGTCCAATGACCACACTGGTACCGGCCTCGATCTCTGAGACTTAAAGTATGGTTCCCTCCGGACAGATACGCACAGTTTCAAAACTTGGTGCAGCTGCAGTCTGCACTGTCAGAGGTCTTGAGACGTGTGTACTGCCGCAGGGCCATACCTGGGTTTAAGGATCAGCACAGACTCTACTTTCAGGGCTGGAACTTTGAAGCCGAGGTTATGCACCTGATTCAGCATTCAGCAGTATTTTAATATTATTTAATTTAATTATAATACGAAGCTTGCTACTTTTCCTGGGTTAGCCCCCTAGCAAAGTTCAAACTTCCTAGCATGTGCATTCTGCGATTGCACACGCTTACTGGTAGCTATAAATCATCTCACTGTTCACCTTCAAAATTCACTGGATTTTCACCAGCGCCTCATTTTCTCCGGTATTTGAGCAAAGCTTTCTGCGCCTCTGCGCAGAAATAGTAGTACGCACCTTGCATCAAAACTTCCTTCCTTTCTACAAACTTTCACATTTTCTTACACAAACGCAACCATCTACTGCTACAGGCTAGTTTGTTCTAGAACGCATTTCGCCGTATTAGCACAACACATTTTCTAAAAACATGCCAGTCTAAGCTTCTCTTTTTCCCTGTTCATGAATTCCCCGAAGGGTAGTAATATGAAAATGCCTGGTTTCTACGGTCCCAGGCCTGTCTGGGATATGTCGATCCCTTGCTCAGTGACTAAAAACTCTCCCTAGCACAGGCTAATATACAAGAGAATTGTCACTCACCACACCAAGGATCGGGAAACCAGAGAAGAAAATGTGAAATACCCACAGTGAAGGGTATCACGCCGGGATGAAAACACCAGCAGAGACTTCAGGGAATAAACTCCAGATACTTCCCATCACGTCGGGGTCACCACTTGTAAACACCTCACAGCTAGACCAATGAGGGTTTGTAGCTGGAGGGGAAGGCATCGCGTGTTCTTCCCTTGGCTGGTGTGATTCAAACCGGAGATGTTAGTTATTTTTTAGTTAGTTAGTTATTTTTCCTCTGTTCGTAAGAACAGGGCACAATTATAATTAAGAATGCACTGGTTCCGTTGCCACGGGTCAGATACGAAGGCGTTGCTTCATATCCCGCTTAAAACTGGCCTGAAACGGACCAGTAGCATTCTGGTTACTTTCCGTTCGCAAACGGGGCTATGCTGTCATCAGAGATATATCTGATCTGTCACCGGACCGTCAATATTCCAATGGGAGCATCAGAATATTCACAAATGCGCGGAACAACACATCAAATATATCCATGACCACAGCAAGAAATCGTAACGGTTACTAGGTTTTATTCTCGTATTAATCTGACTCCATATTAAATTATAATTTAAAATTTGGTTTTAACTGTACGTGGAATTTGGAGTGGTTACACTCGGCTCTACCTTGTCATTTGCCATCATTCCTCAATATATGCTCCCGGGTTTAACACTATTGTTAAATCTCAGTTCGGTGAAGCCCCCAGAGGGTAGGAAGCGGACCACCATAATACATGCCTTCCTTATATGGATAGTGCATCGATAGTTATGAGCCCAGGACGGTGCGTATCTATCGGGTTCCTTCAGGCGAATTTGACAAGGACCGGCGTATAACGCCCATGGGTCCTCTTAAGCCAAAACACCAGAACCAATACCACCAATCCCTTAGCGGGCAGAACGTGGTCGCCTATCTAACTTGAAGACCTCACTAAAGACTTTTACTGTACTAGACCCCTGATCAGTAGGTCCTAGTCAGAATTGCCCCCCTGAGTATTTAAACGGAATTACGGCTGAAAAGAAGAGAAAAGTGATTAGAGTCACAAAGACCACGCAAGTTAAAAATAAGAAGAATTTATTGAACAGGCAGGTAGGTCATTAGCTTCAAATTAACAATCAATTAGAAAAGATAGAAAGTTTTAAAACATAAATAAAAGAGTAAAAATTCTTACCCAGCCTGTTTAGCTACACACAAAACACAGAGTATGCGCAGTGTGGGAAGTCGATTACGATCTTCCTTGTATAGCTATATACACAGAACACAGAGTATGTGCGCTGTGGGAAGTCGGTTACGATCTTCCATGTCTGTCTATGCACCGAGCACAGAATATGTGCACGGCGGGAAGTCGGTTACGATCTTCCCCGATTGCTTTGTCTCCCCTCCTTTTAGGCCAAATCCCGCGTTTGATCGCGGCGGCATTGCCATAAATTCACCTGTCCGAATAGAATTTGGAATTCCGGCCCCCACCATTTGGAGGCTGTTGTAAAAACAATCAGTGAGGAAATTGTGAAAAGGAGAGGATTACCAGAGAGGACATTCCATTGTGCCAATTTTTCCCTGAGTTTCTGAAACTATGTTTTATTAAATTTTATTTGGTATGAAACATATTCCATTCAATTTCTTAAATTTCCCTGAATATGTACATACTAAACATGTCCAGAGGATGTAATATTATGGTGCAGTTGTCATGAAAATACCCTTTTGGTGTACCATTTTACATGTGATCCATATTATGATTACATAGGTTATAATATAGTAATATAAGGAACACATATGCATGGTTTGTAGGATTTTCCAGAGTTTGTAAATATGATGAATAGATGGTATATAGTCCAGTTCCAGAAAAGAAATAAAAAGGGTAATGACAGAGGGGACCACAGAGGGGCACTGTGTTACTGTCAAGCACAGTTGCCCCACCATTCGGCCAGAGGTCTGATGATCTTTTTCCCCTTAATGGCCCCAACACACACAACCCCACAACCCTAGATAAAGAGACTAGGTCCCCTTATCTCAGTCGTGTCCAGATGGTAGCATTCCAGAGAGTCAAAGGCCAGCTCAACCGAAGGAAGTCCGAGCAACTTATTGTTTTATTACATGGCTCTGGGTTTTCTGAAGTCCAGGATGAGACTCAGCCGGCAGGCTCGTCCAAATGCCAGCCTTTCCTGGTTCCCAGTTTGACTCCCCTCTTACACTAGTATTTCAGCAAAGCTTGCTACCAAGCAAGATGTCATGTGCCTGCGAATCTCACACTGACTGGTGGCCATCTATTGATGTAGGCTGGTATCGCACTTGCTAACAAGCTAACAGACAAAAAGATTCTTGTAGATAATAATTACGAAGCCGCAAATTGTCATATCACTGAAGAAAAGCAACAAGAAAATATTATGGGGGACTAGAAGTAATATCAAAACTAACAACAGATATCAGCCTTCGGTACATATACAAGGCGCCACACATACACATAAATGCATGCAAACACACACAGCCTACATTCTAAAAGAAACAGTTGAAATGGAAGTGCTTTAATCCCTTTGCGCACATGGCAAATCTGGCCAATCCTTGCCCATTTAGGGGTACCCTATTTAACCCCTTCGCGCAAGCCCCCTAGTGGTCGGCACGCCGGCGTGCCCAGATTACTAAACTGAGACATTCAGTGCTACTGCAACCAAAGTACAAGTTAAAAACAGAAACGCGTTGTTTTAGTTTCACAAGTAGACGATACACGACAACTATGCGGAATACAGAGTTTCGCAGCGCCACCATTGTCGCTCTGGTCGTTCATTTAACACGCCCCCCCTCCCTGCAGTCTCATCTACAACTACACACCCCACCCATGACATAATGGACAATATTGTCTACCTTGGCATTCATAAAAATATTCTTTCACCACTAAAAAATCGTATTCCGTCATCAACCAGCAACCAGATAAACCTGACAATAGCCCTAAGGTATGCCAATACAGCAGTGAAAACGCTGCTCACTGAATAATGAAATAAACAAGAAAAAGTTTTAAAAAATGATACCATGTCATTCTACAGTCAATATATGGGAGTAAATATTGAATAAATATACAACCTTACCATTGGTTTTACGTGTAGAGATGTCCCTTTTTAGATTGAGTGGCCATGTATTGTCTTGGACAATCTGTTTGTGAAATATACACACATTTGTGATGCCTGCGTACCTTCCAAAATAGGTGTGTGATACCACATGTGTTGTTTACGGCGTTGTTGCCCTTTTTAGCACAGTCTGGCTTGATTGACAATTAATTTATTCAAGAGGTGAGAGTATAAGCTTTCTAACGATGTATAACATGTCAAATTCTGCTTTTGGAATAGCGTTTTATAGGTCAGCTTAACCAAACATTTTCTTATCGCATTCGCTTATGCTGTCACTCTGTGGTAGCAGTAAAAGACGTTGCTCCTAACGAAACGTGGTTAACGATTTTTCGTAATTTCTCGGAAAATACTATTATGATTTAGGACTTCTGGGCATAGCTAAGCCATATGTTTGCTGATAGACCTAGCTGACATCATTTTCTGGAGCAAAACAGAAGCGATTGGAACAGTATCATTGCTTTCCTGTCTCTGTCTCCATCTACTGAACATAAGATTTCATCATTGCTATGTAAGTATTACTGCTCAAAATACTTTGGTTATATACGTTATTTTTGAAATTGAGTGTCTTTAAATAGGTTAGTGGTATTATATAGTGTGGATATTTCACACTAATGTAAGCGTTAATTAGGAGTGTAATAGTTTTTGTGATGCATGCAACAGTGATAACGTGAAGTATCCTCATTATAAAACCAATTTTAAAGACACTCAATTTAAAGAATAACATATATAACATATATAACTGAAATATATTGAGCAGTAATACTTACATAGCAGTGATGAAACGCTATCTGTGTTCAGTAGATAGAGACAGTAAATCAATGCTGTCGTTCTCTCCTCTTCTGTCTTACTGCAGAAAACTGTCAGCTAGGTCTATCAGCAAGCATATGCCTTAGCCATGCTCAGAAGTTCTCATGAATAATAATATTTTCCAAAAAATGACTAGTCATCAATAAGGTTTTGCCAGGTGCAGTGTCTTTTACTACTACCACAGGTACCATGAATGCGTCATGCAGCGATAATAAGACAAAACTTTCATTTACGCTAAGATACAAAACATAATTCCAAGTAGTTAGAAACAAAGTTGTTAGAAAGCTTATTCTGTCATCTATTGTATAGATTAATTGTCGATCAAGCCAGATTGTACGACAAATGGCGACAACACCGTAAACAACATTTGTGGTATTACGCAAAGCTATTTTGGAAGGTACCCAGGCGTCACAAAAGTGTGTGTATTTTGGATATACACACTTTTTTTTCTTCTTCGGATTTTCCAACACAATATATGACCACTCAGTCTCGAAACGGACATCTCTACGCATAAAACCAATGGTAAGGTTGTATATTTATTCCACATTTAGTTGCAGATATTGACAGCAGAATGACATGGTATAATTTTAGAAAAAGTCCTCTTGTTTATTTCAGCATTCTGTGAGCAGTGTTTTTCACAGCTGTATTGGCATACCGTTGGCTATTGTTGACTTTATCTTGTTGCTACAACAGAATACAAATTTTCAGTGGTAAAATAATATTTTCATGTATGCCCAAATAGACACTATTGTTCTGTTTGTCATGTGTGGGGGGTTTATTTACAGATGAGACTGCAGGGAGGGGGTGCTTGGTAAATGGACGACCAGCGCGAAAGTCTTCAGCCTAGTTGTCCTGAATCGTCTACTAATAAAGCTAGAACCCAGAGTTTTTGTTTTCAACTCATAATTTGGTTGCAGGAGCACAGAATGTCTGAATTGAACGATCTAGACACGCTGGTGTGCCGATCACTAAGGGCTTTGCGCGAAGGGGTTAATGGGCTATTACACACGACAAACCTACAAATTGTTTGTATGTCGGTAGAGGATCTATAGGGCTGGCTAACATGAATGTAGAATGTGACTTTGCAGGGTTAAAACTACAGTAGCTTAGTTTATAAAGGAGTTATCAGTACAGGGGCAGCGGTGAATGAGAACCGTTTTTGAGTTAAAGAAACTGGACCTACCTGGCGTGAAGTCATTATCTTGCAGCAGTTTCTATACGACCGGTAACGTTACCAACTGGACCGAATTGCACCCCAGAGGTTAGAGATCTATTTCAGCGGTGCCAGTATGTGTACTGACATTATACATTCGGTCTGTCGTGTCGTTAGCAAGGTAGCTAAGGTTAAACAAGGTGAAAACGCCAAAAACGGAACTGTCTAAAGTGTGCTTGTATTCTTTTTGGATTACAGAATAAAAAGGAGTTTGCCGCAAAGATTTTACAGATGCAAAAGCAATAGTTTAAATGTTGTATTTTCAGTGGGCCAGCAAGCCAGTGTAATGAGTTAGAGATTTGTTTCAGTCGGGGGGGGATTTGCACCGTCAGTCTTACAAAAAGTTCCAAAGGCACTACCCAGTGAGTTACGAGGGAAGCTGATGTCGTAAAATGACCAATGGGGAGAATAAATTAAAACTGGTTGAGGTCAATTTAAAGGAAAGTTTCAAGGCAGGTTTTCTGCCCCATAGATACGTAACAAAATTTAAAAAAAAATAAAAGTATGTGTCTGCGTTTTCTTCCCCCCGCTAGCTTCTTGTTGTTCTCTTCTGTGACAGGCTTATGTTTGCTGTCAACATTTGTGCAAGATGTGCGCAAGTAGGTGCATGCTGCTTTTGCCTGAGCCTTTTTTGTTTTGCCTGAAAGCCAGAAGCTGTGCTCCCACAACTGCCTGTTAAAGTGTGACTTCCGACATATATACACATGCTGAGAAGTTGTTCATGTTTTGTGTCATGTTATCAACTATTTTGATCGGTCAAATTAGAGATCACCAATCCCATGCTTTAGCTTAACTTTAGCATAAATTTATGCTTTAAATGCAGAGTCCCATTTCCAAACAGGTTTATATAACACAGTGAATATTTCAAGTGAAGTTTTTGAGGGTATAGAATTGGGTAAGCAGAACTTACGTGTTCAGCGCCTGCTTCTTATCTTTCCATTTATGACATCTTCCTTTTTTTGGCTCAGGTCGCTGTCGTGAAGGTGAAGAATACAGATAAGGTGTTTGCCATGAAGATCCTCAATAAATGGGAGATGTTGAAGAGAGCAGAGGTATGGAAATAATACTCAATCATCATTTACTGTCATTCTCTATTTTTTTGCGTTTCTAAATTATGCTGGTGTATAAAGCAGACTGTTCTCCTTCCCCCATTGTATATCGGATGCATATTGTGATGACTGAGTTAATTCATTTATATTATTATTATTATTATTATTATTATTATTATTTCTTTCTTTCTATTAGCCTATTAGCACAGATGTACATGTATGCTTTACAGATACTCACTCCACAGTGACTGCAGTTTATAATTTTCTAATGAAGGTCACTGCATGCACCATAATTAATTTGTACCCTGCAGTCAGCACAATATGATTAATTTTTTAACACTAATTCTTATGATGGAATTTAACAACCATTGGGCCATTGTCACCCCCTAGTGGTAAGGGAAGGGGCCATCTGTAAAGGCTAATTCTTAATCTGTGCCTAATTTAGACAATGTAAAACAGTTTAATGGCCAATGCAATAGAATTTGTGCAGGTTCTATCTAAAAACGAAACAAAATAATCAGGAATAACAAATATAAGGGTTTCCAATGTTTGACATTTCAGGCTATATTTATGTTAACATACGATTATGTGCTTGCGGTTTAGGTAGCAAGTAACAATCCTGAAAAGTGACGTAATTTATATGATTTAAGCACAGATCGCTTTTCATCATTAATAACAGTCAACTTCCATCGGGTCTGATTCCGAAAATATACTGGGACATTTGTGATTTATCGAGGGGTGAAAGAAATTTAAGGTGTTGGTGGGCTGGTGGGTAATCAGTTTCACACTGGATGTTCAATTGAACAAGTAATGTTAAAGATCTATTAGGGTATGCAGGACGGCTGTCTCAGTCTTTTATGGCGGTTGCTTGTTCAAACTCACAGAATTCTGACATCACTTTTTGAACAGCAATATTTCAGTGCTGGGGAGGGAAGAAGGGGAGGGATGACGAAAGGATAAAATAAATTCGTAGTAGACTATTTTCTGGTTGAATGCTGGGCAACGCTTTGTCATGTTTTGGTTGTCTGGCACTGGCAAGTGGTCCTCTCAGGCATATCGGCAACCGATTTGTTCACCCCTGACATACTGACGATTAAAAAAGGTAAACTAGGTACCACTCCACTTTTCAATGAGAGCATGTGGCATCCACCTCTCTTGCAACAACAATGTGCATATTTTGTTAGAGTGAGGAACATTATAAAATGTCAGATTATCTGAAGCGAGTCAAGTGTGGAACAAGAAATAGGCGAAGATTAAATTAAAGATAGCGGTGAGGCTGTTCCTCACAAAACATCCAAAGCTGTCCACAGAAATAATCCAGATTTCATCAAGTATGGATTTTCCAGGGGAGTGAACCATTCGTCACCAAGAGCCAAATGTGTTGAGTGTGGCTTAATTTTGTCAAACAAGTACCTAAATTCTTCAAATCTCAAATGACATCTAGAAACCAAACACTAGGGGTGGGCGATATAGACTATATCATGATATTTCATGGTATTTTTTGCGGTAACGATATAAATGACAATATGAAAATAGTACCATTCAACACTATCTTTTTGGCCACAAGTCACATCAGCATACAGTCTTGAGAGCCGTGCAAACACAAACATTGATCCAAAAAAGTAAAACTTAATCCTGACCATCATCCAATACTAAACTATACCAATTAAGTAGGTTAAAAAATAGAATATGAATTTTATTCACTAATTAAAATTCCAGTGAAAATGCAAACACCAGTACTCGCAGGATTCATAATCTAACCCCAGGAAAAGCAAATGGAAATGTTCTAAAAATACTTTTCTTCTGTAAAAGTGCAAATAATGTTTAAATAGTGCAAACTTAACAGGTCTTAAACTATGCTGCAAGACAGTAAACACACTAATGATTCAAATCAAGTACAAGTTTGAAATGTAAACACAGATTCTGACTTTATTCATAAACTACATACAACAAATGAAAACGTAAACACTTCTGGGAAATCATCTGGGGCAAAAACTTGTCTCGAGGCAAGAGCTGTTCAAACTCCAGCCGCTGGTTATGTAGTAGTGGATCGTGAGTCTACTGTATGGCTCCATCACTCGGCTACTCCACATGTCTGTGGTTGAGGCGTAAAACTCCACTGTAGACGGCGCTGTTTGTAACCTACCGCGACACTCTTCGTACATAGCTGACAGGGCCGTTTTTGAAAAATATGTTCTTGACGGCATGTTGTATCAACTAGTGATGTGCTCTGACGTCATCTGAATCCGCATGTATGCATAAATCATCCATCCGCCACCCACCCAAACAAATTATTTTCTCTGATTTAGAGACTCGCACTCGATCACACATTACCATTATTTCTCATTATTTTGCAGCTGTTACATATGACATACCCTGCACTTGACTTGCCATGGTTAAGTATTTCACTAAATCTCTCCCACATGGAACTTTTCTGCCCTTTTTTTTTTTATTCTCCTTTTTTAAATTTCTCTCGTATCTTTTTTGCCTCCATTGCTGCTTAAGACAAATGTATGCTGCAATTGGTGTAATGAGAGTCTAGTCTGCTAATTCATACCTGATGAAAAATTAATCTTAAAATATGTTCACATTTTAGAGAACGTAATTAATATTTTCCTCGTTAATGATGTATTATTTCACCCATCCACTATTAATCAGAATATTAATTTTTATGACTCGGCCCGCCCGATCCTCGGATTAACCGCGGTGCCCGCGGATAAAACTGCGATCCGCGCATCACTAGTATCTACGGTCCATTTTCTGGATCATTAGCCTGAATCCCTCCTTGTCAACAGTTTGAATTGGCAACATGTCTTTGGCTAAGCAAAATGCCACCGCCTCCGTTAGTTCGTTCCAGCGTTTCCTTTTTTTTTATCATAGGGAGTACCACTGACAATAGGCTACCCATTTGAATTAAAGGAGTTTGCTTAACGTTACTTGTTGCCGCTTTCTCCTCGTGCAACTTCTGGCTTTTCTTATATTCTGATCAGTGTTTTTGCTTGAGGTGGTGTAACAAATTTGATGTGTTTCCACCCTTCGTTGACACAGGTTTTTGACACACTTTACATATCACAGATGTTTGATTCACATCTGATCTTTTGTATCCGAACCACTTCCGTATTATGGAGGAAGTTCCTTTTTTTGGGATTAATTCTTCCTCCTTGTCTAGGGTTGGAACTCCGCCTTCTGCCATGCTTGTTCTCGTTCTCTGCGTGAGATGGTGAGATGCCCAAACACGTCATCAACTCTATCGTCTATATTGCGGGATGACAAATTCTTATCATGGGGAGGAATTGTATCGGTATATCATGGACGATACGATATGGCACAGCCCTACCAAACACCCTACACTTGTAGGAAAGCCAATGGACTATTTCACATGAAATCACGACTGATTACAAGTCTATATGGGGTCAGTTGTCTCCACAATTGAAGAGCACTCTAAAAGCTGGCTACCTTATAGCCGGGTGCATCACTTGGAGCTAGAAAACCTTAACCCTCTGGGGTCTGAGGGTAAACTGAGGAACACTGGTGATTGTGCCATACTCTGACATTTGTGTACATTTCAGCAACTTTATATACAGTGATTCCAAAATGTTTCTTATCTTTGTTTTCAGCACAAACTCAGCTACAATAATATGGCAGCAGTAAGTAGGTCATAATCATATGTGGATTGTAAATTGCTCTAAAACACCCAAACTGTAAACAGTAGTTTTGAACATGCACAGGAATGCTGTAATAAAACACATTAAACAATCGTATAAAACACACTAAACAATACGTTTTTGGATCACTGAAATGCGTTCATCAAGGTCTTGGGTATCAAAAGATGACAAAATAATTTCACAAATCCAATGCGAAATATGAAATAAATTGCTAAAAGTTAGTGTTGTGACTACTATTTCCATTTTCCATAGTTAAACGAAATGTTTACCTCAAAAGAAGTGAATTAGGCTATGCTTTGACGTTTTATTCTGCTTTCGCAGGCTTGGCATTTCTCACATGGATCTCGCATCGCCCCTCCCTAGTCCCCTTCTATGGAGAGTAATTATAATGTCGTTAACATGTGAATGCGATTTGGGCGGACTTCCTGCTGATCAGAATTCACATAGTAATGTGAAAGGATTAACGAAACATACATGGTCTAATTAATCAAATTTAAAACATTTAAAACAATTTATAGTATTTGCCAGTGATAGCATTGGAAAGTCGATTCTGTCAATGTTTTTGTTGCGTCTGTATGATAACAGCTCGTGAAGTTAATCATCCAAATAGAAACGAAAGTTCATTTCATCTTGTCGAACTCTGCCGGCGGAGCTCCCGATCCCAGAGGGTTAACTACAGATGAGGAATTAGTGTTGTTAGCTGCTGTTATATGTGCCAAAAATGCTCAGGGAGGCAGCTGCAAAAAAAACTTGTGACCGTACCTCTTGAATGACTGCATGAGTAGACGTATTGTGGGGTTCTGGCATTGAAAACCAGCTGTTGGAATGAGTTAAGAACAGCATGCAGCTTGGTGAATCTATCAACGTTTGCATCTGTGTTTTATTGATAGTTTTTGTGAGTACCAGTGTGATGGTAGTCTTCCCTAAGACTTAATAATTTTGCTGAGCTGCCCACCAGAACAACAACTGAAGAGTGTTTGCCTTCTCTTGATTATTTCCGAGACAACGGACTTGAATGGAAAAACTGCATTGGAGTTTGCACATCCATTCTCTATCCATTCTCTTAACCACTTAATCCAGGTCAGGGTCGCAGTGGCAAAGGGACAAGCAGAGCAGCCCAGATGTCCCTCTCCCCAGCAACTTCCGCTAACTCATCCCGGTGGATCCCCAGGCGATCCCAGGCCAGCCTCTAGCATGTCCTAGGTCTACCACTGGGTCTCCTCCTTGGTGGCCGAGCCCGGAACACCTCCAGAGGGAGGTGCCCAGGAGGCATCCTTATCAGATGCCCAAACCACCTCAACTAACTCCTTTCAATGCGGAGGAGCAGCGGTTCTACTCTGAGGTCCTCCCGAATAGCTGAGCTCCTCACCCGATCAAGTAGAGTAAGCCCTGCCACCCTACGGAGAAACCCCATTTTCGGCCACTTTTATTCGCGATCTCACTATTTCGGTCACTACCCATAGCTCGTGACCATAGGTGGTGAGAGTAGGGACGAAGATCGACTGATAAATCGAGGGCTTTGTCTTTTGGCTTTGTTCCTTCTTCACCACCACCGTCCGATACAATGCCCGCATTACTGCGGCCGCTGCACCTAGACGGCAGTTGATCTCCGAATTCCTTTTTCCCTCACTCGTGAATGAGACCCCAGGATACTTTAACTCCTCCACCTGGGGCAGTTTCTCTTCCCTTACTTGAAGAGGGCAAACCATATTTTTCCGGGAGAGGACCATGGCCACAGACTTGGAGGTGCTGATCCTCATCCTGACCACATCACACTCAGCTGCAAACCACTCTAGTGCACATCGAAGGTCACACTATGATGAGGCCAAGAGAACGACGTCATCTGCAAACAGCAGAGATGCCACTTGTTACAAACACGTTCCCCCCTGGCCCGTTATGTATTTCAAAATGCCTGTGTGAGAAACGTCTGTAACGTAAAATGATGTGTGCAGCAGTTTTTCTCTAGAAAGAAAATAAATGATTGGTTCTGACGTCAAACCCTGTCCTGAGAGTGGGGCTTACCTGCGACTTCCCTGGCCGTGCCGATGTCACCCCTCAGGTGGACAGCTCACGCTGGTATATTTTGTATTTTTATAAAAACCAAGTCAGTCCAACTTCCCGTGCAAATGCAGTATGGTGTTGCGCCAGTGTGATAATACAAGAAAACCGAAAACAAAAGAATCCCAAGGGGGGCTACATGGCCTTCGGCGGCTATGTGACGCGGTTACGGGCATGAAGATTAATCCACAAAAAATCTGTTTCCCTCTTCATCCCACACCGGAGCGCGTCTTGACTCCTGGCCTCCTCTAAATGTGGCAAACTCACAAACGCCACCAACACTGCATCTTTCATATGCAGTATGCAAAAGGTTGGACTAACTTATTCGCATCAGCCCGCCATTATACCTGTCTTACACTCACACACCATGCCATGTGCATTTTCTTGAACTTTTATAGAAATCACATGGGTGTAACCCCACCCCCAGGACCACCTGGTTCACATCATTTGATGCCAGCAACCAGTTATAAAAAGATATGGAAAGATATGTGGGATTATATGTGTGTGTGCACGAATGTCTCATGTACTTGTAACACACTCCATTGTCCCAAACTGGACACACTCCATACCACGGCTGCGCCTTGAAATCCTGTCCATGAATACCACGAAGAGGAGACAAAGTGTACCCTTGGCGGAGTCCGACACCCACTCTGAACGAGCTTGACTTAATGCCAAGAATGCCAACACAGCTTTCACTCCGAGTATACAGGGACTGAATGGCACGCAACAGGGACCGAATGGCACACAACAGCGACCCCGGCACCCTATACTCCTGTAGCACCTCCCACAAGATACCCCGGGGTACACAGTCGTATGCCTTCTCCAAATCCACAAAACACATATAGACTGGATAAGCAAACTCCCATGCCCCCTCAAATATCTGTGAGAGGGTGAAAAGCTGGTCTATTGTTCCACGGCCTGGACGAAACCCGCATTTTTTTGTTGTCTGGGCAGATGACGCACGGATCTACCCTGTTCTTGCCCCCTGCCCCACGGAAGTATGCATGGATGGTGCTAAATGAATATCTTAGATCCTAGATAGATTCTTGGACTATGTCCCTGAGGACCCTAGAGATGTCAGTCTTTGGATTTTGGACCCCTTTTCAGTGGGTCTTGCTGCTGATGACATTGCCCTGTCCAGAGTTGGAAAGCCAGCTAACAGAGCTGTCTGCTGATACCAGCTTGAAGTTGCAGCTGGCCGAATTAGGCTTGCACTCTTTTTGGATATCTGTGTTCAAGGAATAGCATCATCTTGCAGTGAAAGCTATTAAGTAGCTGTTGCCTTTCACCAGTGTTGTGCAAGTTCACACTTCACAAGAGCAAGCTCAAAGTTCAGTTCACACAGATTAAAATGAACTAGTTCACATTCTTAGTTCAGAATTTTGAATTCTGAACTAAGTTCAGTCCCACAAAATGAACTAGTTCACGTTCATTTCTTCCATTTTTTTTATTCTATTCTATTCTTTTTCAGTAGAACCTCCTCCTACCCATCCACCCCAAGCCCCCAATCATTGCCACTGCCCACTTCCCAAACTAAATGAATACTGTATACTACTATTGAATCAAGATTACTTTTAAAAGCCAAGAAAAAACAATGTGAGTATATGTTTTAAAGATTTAAATTGATCCTATTGTGGGACTTTTCCCGTTTATTGAAGGTGCAACAGAAATTTTTGGTGCCGTTGACCGTAATCGAATGGTTTCATTTTTATCGTTCGACTGACCAAGTACCGTTAAAAAGCAAATTTTATGGGTTAGTGCTATTGGACCTCATACATGAACCTCATACGGGGATCAGTAAAGGCTAACAACACACTAGCACTTACTTCTTGTTAGTTTTATCACCACTGCTGTGAAGTGAAAGGTAGACAAACTACGTTTTCTATGAGAAATGTTCATGTGCACACTGCGGTCGACATTCTAAAGCTCCATTTTGCCTTCCCTATGACTTACCCTTCTTGTGGTGATCATCGTTCACTCGCAAATATTTCCCAAGACTGGTCGGATGCTTCAACTCGATGTGTCGTTTCAAATTCGTTGCCGATGTGGCTGACGTTCGCACTTGTTTCTTCAGACCCGGTAGGCACAATTTGCATAAAAACATGAGGTTTTTTTCTTTGGAATCTGTACTGATTTGTTCATAAAAGTCTTTCAAATATTCATATGAACTGGCTTCAGCAGTACTTGTAGCTGCGATGCTAAAATTAGAGCCGGTTTCACTAGCCATGCTGGCATGCCGGTTGCCGTAAATCCTCGTCGGCTGCCGTAAGCAGTGCGTGAGTGTTGTTAACTCTCGCAAGAGCATAGTTAACTCTCGCGAGAGTTAATGACGCTCACGTTCACGTTCATTAGTTGCAAAAGGATACGTTCAGTTCACCGTTCACCAGAAATATGAGCACGTTCAATGAACGCTGCTCTTTTAGCGCGTTCATGCACAACACTGCCTTTCACAACAGCTTGCTTGTGTGAATCTGGCCTTTCCATTGTGTCCACAGCAAAGTTCAAGGCTTGGAACAGACTGAAATTAACCTTGGCTAACACCCTCAGAGTCAGCTTCTCACCCCTCCCACCCAGAGCTGATCTGCTTTTGTCTCAGAAGCAAGCTCAAGCATCTTGTCAGACATGTAAATTCACCATTTGGCCGAAGCTTCAAAGTGCTCGGCGAGCTTAGCCAGGAGCTAAGACAGAGCAGGAACTGGGGGGGTGGCCATTGGAAGTGTGAATGTGTGGGTCTGTGTGTGAGTGTGGGTCTGTGTGTGTTGAGTGTGTGCGTGTGTGTCAGCAGATGTGTGTCAGTGTCTTCACATAAAATATGTTTGTAACAATTAGTTGAGTGTGGGTATCCAAGTCCTGCATCTAGGTCTGGTGTTCTACATTTCATCTCTGGTTTTTGGAATATCCTACTGTCTTTTGGTTTTTGAATTTCAGTCTTTGCACATCTTTGGTTTGCTTTGGGACAAAAGCTGTGGTTTGGTATATGCTTTCACTCATTTCTTATGTGACTGTCCATGTCTGTAACCTTTATAACTCTAGATGTGAACACCACAGAGACTTGAAAAATGGCTTAAATGAAGCAAGGCATTTGTACAATTTACAATACTAACGCAGATTAGTTTATATACATAATTTTGGAAGAAATAAAGTGCCACAAATGCAATTGTCTAGACAAAAAATCAAAAATGAATTTGCACTTTTTTAGTTTGCAATGAAATACTGAGAGATTGAATATATACAGCAGGTTAAACTATACATGTGCTGGATCAAAAACTTATTGACCACAAGTTCATAAAATCTTAGGGTGGATATGTAGAACTACTATAGATGTATAAAGCAAAAACTAAGCAGTGTACCCAGCGTCTTCAAATCTATCCAAAATGTCTAAATTATGCATTGCTGTAAATCACAACATATTCACTACAATTTCAACTGTCTTTCACTACAAATCAGCTATTTTTACTCAGGAAACTCACTCTTGCATCATTTTCAAGTGGGAATTACAAACTTTCAGTCAGTACAGTGGTCTAAAATATCTAGGGGTCCATAAACATATCCAAAATCTCTCCAAAATTGAATAAAATGCTTTTTGTCCATTATAAAGCATATAAATGAGCCCCTTATGAAGGTTTAAGATGAAACATTGCTATCAGATTTTAAAAAAGAATGCAAAAATACTGTCACACAATGCGGTACAGTACCTAAATGTGTAATAATTAACTATTGTATGTATTTCTATACTCTGTACTCTGTATGTTTTCTTATATGGGGATGGGATGACATGAAAACAATTTTCAACCGTCCACCACGTTTTGGCAATGTTCCAACTCTCATGTCATCACTGTTACATGCTTCACAAAAACTATTACAATACTAACTAACGCTTACATTACAGTGTGAAATATCCACATTGTATAATACCACTAACCTATTTAAAGACACTCAATTTAAAAAATAATGTATATATCTGAAATATTTTGACCAGTAATACTTACATGGCAATGATGAAATCTTATCTTTGTTCAGTAGATGGAGACAGAGATAGTAAATCAATGGTACTGTTCTATTCGCTTCTGTTTTGCTCCAGAAAACAGTGTCAGCTAGGTCTATCAGCAAACATATGGATTAGCTATGCCCAGAAGTCCTCAATAATAATAGTATTTTCCATGAAATTACGAAAAATTGTTGACTATGTTTCGTTAGGTGCAGCGTCTTTTACTGCTTCCACAGAGTGAATGCATAAGTGAATGCGATGATAAGAAAATTTTTGGTTACGCTGACCTATGAAACGCTATTCCAAAAGCAAAATTAGACATGTTATACATCGTTAGAAAGCTTATACTCTCGCCTCTTGAATAAATGAATTGTCAATCAAGTCAGACTGTACTAAAAAGGGCGGCAACACCGAAAACAACACGTGTGGTATTACGCACAGCCATTTTAGAAGGTACCCAGGCATCACAAATGCGCGTATATTTCCCAAACGGATTGTCCAAGACAATATATGTGACCACTCAGTCTCAAAAGGGACATCTCTAGGCGTAAAACCAACGGTAAGGTTGTATATTTATTTAATATTAGTCCCAGATATTGACTGTAGAATGACATGGTATCTTGTTTTTTTTCTTGTTTATTTCGTTATTCAGTGAGCAGCGTTTTCACTGCTGTAATGGCATATCTTAGGGTGGTTGTCGGGTTTATCTTGTTAGTATGACGGAATATGATTTTTTAGTGGTGAAAGAATATTTTTATGAATGCCAAGATAGACAATATTGTCCATTATGTCAAGGGTTGGGGGGTGTTTTTTAGATGAGACTGCAGGGAGGGGGTGCGTGTTAAATGAACGACCATGGTGGGGCTGCGAAACTCCGTTTTCGGCATAGTTGTCGTGTATCGACTACTAATGAAACTAAAACAACGCGTTTCTGTTTTTAACTCACACTTTGGTTGCAGTAGCACCGAATGTTTGAGTTTAGTAATCTCGGCACTCCGGCGTGCCGACCACTAGGGGCTTTGCGCTAAGAGGTTAATCCCAGTGCATTCCAGAATCTGTGTGCGTTGTTGCTTTTTCTCCCAGCATTTGGCCATATGGTTAAATCACATTGTGGTCAACAGTTATCATACAAAACTGCTGAAAAATCACTGAGAGCACTAAAAATGAGGAAATGGGGAATGCAGAAATGGCAAAAAAAAAAGCTGGGAAATTTATGGAACTGGCCAAAAGAAGGAAAAAATTACGAATTCTGTGACACCTGCAACTTCCGTGACAAACACCCAACGATAATTGTGTCACAACATTGATGTCTTTTTGTGGGCCATCCCAGAAGTTTCCTCCACCGTAGGTACCCTTGGCAGATTTAAATGCTTTTTTCCCCAAAGGGATTTTGTTTTCTGCAGAAAATATGGTCTGTGGTTTAGGGCTGTCAAAAAATATTCAAAGTTCGAAAAATATTCGAAAATCTTTTTTTTTTTTTTTTAAAGTTCGTACCTAAATTTGAGCATTCGAATATTAGTTTTGGATCCCGCGTTTTGTAATTAACATGAATATACAGGCTTTTCATACAGCGAATCATGTTCATGCACACAAAGTTCATTTCCTGTGCTAACGTTACTTCCTCTATCAACAAAAAACGTTGTGCCCTGGACCCAGAGCAAGTGGATCGTCTGGTTTTCCTTGCCAATAACTGTGGCGTCAATTTAATGCCAATAATCAGCGCGAGCAGATATTCACTGCACGAGTAAAAAAAGCAGCCACGCGCGCAGATATTCACTGCGCGAGCACAAAACCACTTTCACGCACGCAAATTTCAACACCGAGAGTAAAACAATGAGCCGCGCGCAAGCTGGTTCTACTCGCTCGCAAAATATTTCTCCTCGCTCGCGAAGAGCCACTTTCTCCTCGCGCAGAGTAGAATTGATTTTTGTAAGTCTAGGGTCGGGGATGGGGTGGAGACTTTTGCTAATATTCACTGGTATGATTGGTCACTTTAAATTCCTTTTAACTGCAACGTTCTTGTTAGCTAAGGCAGGGACAATATGGAGACGCAAGTTGTGAGTAGCCTACCGGAGGCAATGCAGTGTCATTAAATGTTTATTAATATATGTAATTAAAGCCCAGATTTAGTGGGTAATACCTGGGTTAATGGAATGCCCATTGACTTGAAACCCAGCATATAGGTGGGTATCTAGTGGGTCGGTACTATTCACACACTGGAGCTGGGTTGTTTACGATTCTATCGTCATTGCTAGGGCAGCGGCTGTTACAGACTGCATATTATTATTTTTAAATGTTCTTAGACCTGTTTATAGCTAGCTGTAGTGACTGGTTAGCTAGCTAGCTGCAGTAACTGCCTAGCAATCGCTAGTTAGTTAGCTAATGTTGTTAGCAACGTTAACAAGGTTAGCTAGCATCAGCCAGCTGAGATAACGTTACTTATAACTAGCCAGGTCTATTGCAAACGATTGAAAGCTAGCTAAAAATGTTAGCGATTGATAACTTGCTAGCTAGCTAATAACATTAGCGATTGGTAATGCTAACTAACGTTAGCTGTCAAAACGTTACAGCCGTTGCCCTAGCAATGACGATAGAATCGTAAACAACCCAGCTCCAGCGTACGACCCACTAAATACCCACCTAAATGCTGGGTTTCAAGAGAACAATGGGCATTCCATTAACCCAGGTATTACCCACTAAATCTGATCTGAATGGGGCTTTACTTACACATATTAATAAACATTTAATGACACTGCATTGTCTCCGGTAGGTTACTCACAACTTGTGTCTCCATACCGTCCCTTAGCTAACAAGAACATTGCCGTTAGAAGGCATAGGAAGTGTATGGGCTTCGTATTTAAAGTGACCAATCATACCAGTGAAGACATTGAGCTTGTAAGTAAAATTGCCTCCAGGGGGCGTCTGGTCCGTGACGTCACAGCCCAATGTTAAAATCCTATTGACTTTTAAAAAATCATTGATTGCAAAATATCTATAGCGATTAAAAATAAAAGATTTCTCACGTTTTTTTGGGACCGTCATTCTATACCGTAGCATGTGCTTGGTTATATTTATTTCAATCTCTGGAGGGAAAAAAATGGATTTATGTCGATTTACGATGTGCTGGTGGTCCTGAACTACACTAAATCAATCAGTCGCACGGATACACGTTTCAACCATATGTGTCCTTGTAAGTCTACCCGCCAAGTGCGGTGCCTTGGGTGCCCCTAACTGCTGGTCTGGGATCAGATTTCCTTTCCCAGGTCCTAACTTTAACCATTAGTAGGAGAAGAAAATAACTGACTCTGGACCAGCAGATAGGGCCAACTGCACCCAACACCGGTGGCTAGCTAGCTATACCCACGACAAATGCGGTGTCACTGGTTAGCTTAATGCATTTTTTCAATGGTCAGGACAATAATGTTAAGAAGGGAGAAAATCATTCCAAATCCAACCATGTAGAGCAGGCCATATACAGCCAGAGTAGATTAGTGGGTCTGTTAGCGCCAGCATGAAAGATATCGTTTATAAAGTTTTGGTTAGCTAACGTTAACATTAGGAATGGCTGGATCAGCAGGTAGCTAGCTAGCTGTCAAAGTCAGGTTTATTTGTCATTACAAACCATATGCTGTACAGTACACGATGTAACGAAACTTTGTTTTGCAAGGCTTTGGTGTAACATAGACTTTCAGTCTGCTCACAGCACTTACAAAGGAATACACACATTGTGAAAATCAGAATCACAGTGCACTTAGACAAGACAGGTGCAGTAGACAAGAGATAGACAATTTCTAATAAATAGTTTTATTAAAACATAGTAAGTAGTAAATACATTGTCGGTAATTTATCGAAAACCATGCTCGCTAGCTATATTGTTGTTGTGTTGTGATAAAAATATATATGACGTTATATTCCATTTGAAATTACGTCTTAAGTTAGTTAGGTTAGGTTGTAGGCTACTCTTTTATACGGTCTATGGTTGTACTTTGTAGATCCCTGAAAGGAAATCCTGTTGTCATCACGATCGTACAATTATGATGTGAAATAAACAATATAACTTAATAGTAACAAATCTGTTATTTCCAGTAATTTTAAATTGAAATACGATATCAAAGTGATGCCCAGAAGTAGAAGGGCGCAAGCGTGTTCCAGCTGAGCCGTGATGATATAAGCGTGCGTCGTGAGCACAGTACCGGTATGTGTAGTTCCTAAGTGTACTAAACATACACAACGTTGTACCTTGTACATCTCATGGGTCAGTCGTGCTGCTGATACTATATTTCATGAGTCATATATGTCATGAGTACCGCATACCAATAGCTAACTGGTTCCCGACTTGTAACTAAAAATATCGCTTATTGAAAAGTGCCCCATTCATTTTCCCATTGACACATTTGTGGGAAAACGAGGGGAGTGGCTTGGTGACGTTTCCACTTACAAGCTCTGTTAGCATAAGTGTCCACCCCATCCCCACCCCAACCTGTGACTTGAGTTACAACAGTGAATATGTACGGATTCCTAGACGTGCTGACAGCGACCACCCTTTCTCATATTAACCTCAAATACGCAAGGTAGGACACTTATACAGTATGCTAGCAAATTTATGTCAAGTTCCATTCATTTATATGGGGTGGTTGATACACGTCCTCTTAGCAACCAAAAGCTAGTGCTGGACCACCTCTGACTTATTTGCCGGCACAGAGAAAAATCGCGAAAGTACTGAAGAAATAACCACTGGAGGATAACAAGGACATTTTTTCCTACATAACTAGGTACAGGTTGTTACCGATATTTCGCCTATTTCATGTATAGTTACAAATCTGTTTATGTTTTCTTGTCTGTCGAACGAAGGTGGTCGCTAATAGGTGCTCTCACTCTAGCATTAGCGATAGACGCACATCAACCGATTAACGGTTATGTTTATTATTTTTTCGGCACCTCAGGTGGTCCACCTGTTGCTAGGCAGAATTCGTAGGGGCAGAAACATTTCTGCCCCTCCACCCAACATAATTTGCGGGAGGTTTTCCCTGCTTACGCAGATCACGCTCACGTTGTTCTCCTAGCAACGATGGGGCAGAGTGCTCCGCTGCCCCACAGCAGAGAGATAGGACAGGGCGTGCAGTCCGCAGCGGGAGCACACACACACACACAAAGGAAATTACTCCAAAGCAGCACTATAAGGATTGTGAGTCAAGTATATTATATTTATACACACCAATTTCACCACTGAATCACTATTTTGTATTAAATATAAAATACATTATGCCACAACGTTCAGTGATTACGATAATCTTGCACCACAGCATCACCTTTGGTGGGGCACTGCCCCACATGCCCCTAATGTAAAAACGCCCCTAGAAACTATCTCCGTTATGTATATACAAAGGATCTACAAATCACCATTTCCCCGTTTTCCCCATCCCCCCAACCGGTTCACACACCCACCCACCAAAGGTGAATCAAACCATCCCAAGACTCAAAGTCCAAATATGTCCAGAAATATTGTACATTGTGTCAAACACTGTTGCTTAATGAGAGAAGTGGCACCTTTGGTCTATTGCCAAGACTTTGAACTTCGGCACAAAAGGTGTGATGGCCAGGCGGAGACACTGCTGCAATGTTCATTGGTGAGTCGGCTGCGGTTCTTCACCATGTTTGTTGTTGAGAATGCAGACTCACAGCTGTAGGTTGAGCCAAACGTGAGAATGTGAAGTGCCATCTTATGCAAGAGAGGGAAATTAGCTGCAGTAACCATCTTTGTGTAGAAGGTGAGAGCGTCACAGTCAGCCTCTTTCAGTGCAAGGTTTTCCTGGAGGTCTATCAACTCACATGGAGAGAAGCAGCGCACTGGCCCTTGAAAAGATTTGTTGTGCTTCTGCAGAGAACTCTTGACATTTCTGACCAGGAATGGGTTTTCAATGTACAGTAGGACTTGTTTTCCTAATGTGAAGTCATCAAAGCGAGTCTTGAAATTTTCAGTCAGCTTCTCCAGGAATTCAATATGATTCTGAGGATGTTCTTCTCCTTTGGTCTGTTCCAAAAGTTTTGGGAAGTGGAGCAGTCCCTCCTGTAGGTAAAAAATAAAAAGGAATAAGGAACGCTGCTTAAAAGGGTATGATGAAGTACCAAAAAGGTGTTCAAAGGTGTGTGGTAGAAAAGATTAAAAAGGCTTACCTGTAGGTCACTTTTGAAAACCTCCAGTTTCCTCTGGAAAGCACGCACTGCTGATATCAGCTCACACACTGTGCTGTTCTTGCCCTGTAGCTTGAGATTTAGGTAATCGAGATGAGATGTTATATCAGCCAAAAATGCAACAGCTTTCATCTTTTCTTCATTTTGAACTGTTTTGCTCTTGCACTCTTTTGCTCTGACAGAAACACTTGCTGCTCTTTCCTAATGGCTCAAAAACGCTCCAGGACCTTGCCTTTGCTCAGCCATCTGACATTGTTGTGCAGGAGCAAATCATCAAAAGTTGCATTGACCTCTGTCAGGAATGTGCGCAGCAAGCGATGCTGCAGTGAAGATGATGCTCTCAAAAAGTTTATGAGTCGCATCACTGTTGCCAAGATTTCAGAGTACACTTCTCCAAGACTTTCACAAAGGACAGACTGGTGGATTATGCAGTGGTAAGATATCAGGTCAGGGTGGTGATCTTTCAGGCGCTGAACCAGTCCCTCTCTCTCTCCCCATTATGGCTGGAGCTCCATCAGTAGCAATTGACACCACTTTCCTTCAGCATTCCCATTATTGCTTCATAAATGTCTTCCCTCCTTGTGTGCCCCCTGAGGTTTGTCAGGCCCAACACATCTTCAACAAACTCCCCCTTTGCCTCATCATAAAACCTCACAAACACCAGCAACTGAGCATTGTCAGTGGTGTCAATGGACTCATCCACAGCTAAGGAAATGCACTGTGCATTTTTTATTCCATCACAAAGCTGTTTATTCAAATTACCAGCCAGTATTTCAGTTCTTCTTGTGGCTGTGGAATCTGCGAGTGGGACTTTCTTGGTTTTACCTGTCATTTCCTCTTTTTGTTTGCTTTCAAACATGGTCTCCGTCACTTCAGTCCTACATTCTTTTATTATTTCCGCATCAGAGAATGGCTTCTTGTGTTTACCCAACACCCATGCCACTCTGAGTGAAGACTTAGTTGCTTTTTCTTGTTGTGACACCTGTGACCACCTTTGAGCATGCCATTTTAGATTGATTCACATTCGAAATCTAGGCTACTAGCTAACTGCTGACAAAACTAGGCTACTAGCTAACTGCCGACAAAACTAGGCTACTAGCTAACTGCTGACGAAACTAGCTGCGCTGTCAAATCTCAATCTGCGCTGTCAACTCTTAATGAGCCCAACGCCATGTCAACCCATCGTTGTCATGGAGATGACGGGACACTGAATGTGATTGGACCAAACCAAAGCAGAGTAGACATCCTCACACAGACAGTGGAGCAGGCGAACATTCGGAGCACTGCTTGAAGTGGAGAAAGCGGAGAATTTTGACTTGTTGCGTCATGGCGATGTCTTGCAGATAATACAAATAATACATATGAAAAGTATAATTTGCTCAGAGTTCGGACACAGTTGTGGTTCGGTCTAGATCCGGACCGTAGTCCGGACTTTGAGGATCACAGTCCTATACCCTTTTTTCCAAAATGGTATTTCTCGATTGTGCCGTTGTGTTAATACATTTCCTACGCTTGCGGGTCAGGCACTCTTCATAGTAAGAAGAAATTTTAGGAGTGTGCTTCCGGTTAGCTTGCAATCACCTCTGTCCAGAATGTGAACTAGTCAGACATTCTTTATGGTAAGAGGAAATTTTACGACAATGTGAGCACGGCCTAAACGAAAAAACCTCCAATGTGGGCAATGGACAACCAAGTATTAAACGTTTTCTCCTGTATTCATGATGTGCTAATATTTTGTAAAGGTTAGAGGATGTTAACATTAATGCACAAGGTGCATAAAACCTTGGTAAACCTGCAAAGTAATGCCAGGTGTGTTCTTATTTTTTCCTCCAATAACAATGCTTCACACCCAACAACTTCCTGGCACTTTAATCTAAAGTAAATTAATTTGATCAAATAAATTTTCACTGAATGTTTTAAAAATATTCTTTGTCACAAGTTTGTAACATTGTTAAAGATGCTCTGTATGCAATCGTGGAGTCATAATTATAATGTGGCAGAGATTACTGTAAGAACCCCTTCAGATACACCAAAC